>BRZM01000003.1:10358510-10673983 GCA_033238685.1 Lates japonicus
GTGGGTGGTTTCGGTCTCGGGGGGGGGGGGGAGGAATTTTCTTTTTGGGGGGAAGGGGGGGGGGAAAAGGGGGTTTCCCCCCCCCCCCCCCCCCCCCCCCCCCCCCCCCCCCCCCCGCAATCCCCATAACCAGCTTCAAGCTGTGGTGGCGTAGGCTGTTTCAGTAATGCTGACTTTATAGCTTCTCATTCATTGCTCTCGCACTTCTATTTCTTTCTCTCTTTTCATCCCCATCTCATCCACAAGCTCTAATGGAGTGTAGATTGAGTGTGGTGTTCACTCCTAAGATCTATAGCAGCCCAATGAGAAAGTAAGCATGAGATGCGAGGAGGAACAATGAATCTATTGAGAGGAATCTATCTGGTGCAGAGCAACACTGATAGGCTGATAGACAGACGTGCCTCGTGTGCGTCGGGCTTCATATTCTGTGGGATCTTTCCCTAGAGCTCCCAGAAACGGAGTCCCCTCTTTACATCAGTCTTTCAGTGACATCGATACATTCAGGGAGTCTAAATGAGGAAGGGGGGGTAGATGTAATAGATCAACTTATCAGTGATCAGTGAGATAAAGTATATAAGGTTTCTCCATTGTAAACTAGTGTGAAGGATATAGATTGATCACAAGGACAGAATGAAAGGCAAACACTGATATCTAAATTTCCATCTGCCACAGAAATCAATATCACTGTTCCTTGACAAAACGTATATGAGGCTACTTTACTCACATAAAAGGTCCTTTGTCATCTTTGCCCAGATTTGGATTGATACCCCACATATTTTTATTTTCTTTGCCATAATAGAGATGTATTTCACCAGCCATTATGTGCTGATTCATCAGTGGGGGGGTTGCTGTGGGGTGCTGGTCAAGCCGTGGTTATCCAGGCGAGAAGCTCAATAGCAAAGCGGTGGGCGGACAGTTTGTGTGGGTCGACCTGGAGCTCAGAGGGAGGCTCAATGGGAAAATCAATGCGGCCCGATAACCAATTTGGGAAATAATGGACAATTCACTCAAACACAGCACTATAGTGGACTGCTGGGGCCTGGCAAGTTTATCTATTAGTTCGTTCACTTGTTCACCCTTTCTCTTCCTTTATCACACCTTCTCTGAATTCTCTATTGACATTTTCTTTTGGGATTTTGGCTCCCAAGACTGATGCACAGGATCTGACTATTATCTGATTATAGATGAAAGTCTAGTTTGTGACATGACAGTAATAAAGAAATTCCATTGTACTGTGTAATGTTTGTTTCTGTTACATATTTTACACAAATAAAACAACACCATCACTTCCCAGAGGAAAACAATGACTGAAGTCATATCAAATTCATGAGTGGAAATTTAAAAAAAGATCTTCATTTGAAAACAAATGCTTCAAAGTCAAATATCTGTTTAAAGTCATTTTGAATACAGCAACAGTAGAACTGACAACTTCTCTACCATCCCACCCACATGTCCTCATCTCACACTCTCGTATGTGCTCTGGATGCAGCTCTGGCTGTGAAGATACATTCATAATCCATAACAGACTGCAGAATCTCTGCGTGGGTCAATAGGTGCTAAGACAGATGCTCTTCAGGGAAAAAGTGCACTTTCTAAAAACAGAGCTTTGAAGATGTTTGCTCTGCGAATCAATATTTAAAATTTTACTAAAAGTGCACAGGAGTCAGAAGCATGGACAAAGACCAAATTCTTTTCATGCTGCTATAAAGACTCATTAGAGTGGCTACAGTGTAATCAGTAAAACCTCAGGTCAGGTCCTTTTTATGATTCTCTGCTGATTTTGTGATAAATGTGTTATTATGAATAAGCTGGGAGGTGGTGTGCATGCACACATATACATAGGCATCTGTGTATTTAGGCAGCTGGGGAAGGCGATGTCTGCTGCTGCATTGTGTAATTGTATGTGTGTGTATGTATTATAATTTATGGGCACTAATGCGGCCATTTGTCCCTTCATGGAGGTCAAGTAGGCTCCCCTTTGCTCTATTCACCATAAATCTGCCAGGGAGTCATTAACGCAGTGTGCTTGTCTGTGTGTGTGCATATTTCCTCACTAATTACTTCTAAATATTTCAATATGCAAATCCCATAAAAGTGTACTCCCCCACAACATCCACAACTGATTTTATTTATACAGCATTTGAAGCAGAGCTGCCTCCAGAATCTTTATCAGCGCAAATCAGCATTTTGTACAATCAAGCCTCTTCAATTTGCACACTGCTCGATACACACTGAATTGAAAAAGAGGCTCTTGGAACTACAGGAGGAAGGCAGCCAGCACGGTGCCTGAAACCCAACAGGACCTCTGAGAGAAGGCTTAAACTTCCTTTACCAAGGAACTGTGTTCTTGCTCTTTGGTGCTAATAGTGCTGTTAGTGTGAAACTGTGTGAATCCAGCTGGTACCTGCAGAAGGCTCTGCACCTATAACATAAAATGTAAAAAAGAAGGTGAATAAAGCTAGAGACAGAGAAAAAAATGATAACAGTTTGCAGTAAAGTTTGCAGGAATACTTCCTGCTGTATTCCTCATTTATTCAGTGGGAATAGCTGGCTAGTAGAGATGCATTATTAATAGCTTTCCAGGGAGCATTTGGGAAGCCAAACATCTTTATTCATAGTGTGAGCCAAGCTCTGGGAACCACCAGTTGTCTCTCCTCATACTCACCTCAGCTTGACTCTGCCATCGCCGAAAGCTAACCATTACCGTGGCGTGGCTTCTCTCAGTAGCCCACATCTCATACACTTAAGACGTGGACACACAAATGCGCTGAGATGCACACTAATTCAAAGTCACCAGGAATGCAGACACAAACACCGCTTCACCTCTGGACCCCGTACTTCCTGTCAAAGCTGGTTCCAGCTCCAGCGTGACGTCTGGATCATTAAACGTGACCTTTCTCAGTGAGCTGCTGCTGATGTTGGCGGTGCGGACGCGGCTGGGACTTTGTAGTGGGCTAGAAAGAGAATGTCTGATGACTGGGGAGGGCTCAGTGGTGGCTGGCCAGACAAACTACGGTGGAGAGCAGGAGGTGGAGGGATTTGAACCCCACACGCTGATGGCATCCAGCCAAAACACACTCATTATTCTAGAAAGGGAGGGTCAGGACTTTTCACACAACAAGCTTGGTAATGCACTCTTCCATGATGCTCTGCGGACCTATTTTAGTTGAAATGCCTCCATTGTTAATTATCAGATACAATATGAATCAATGGTTGTGACTGCTGAGAAGTCTGCATTTATGACAGTAATCATTTTCCTATAAAGCATATGCTTGCACAGGCACTTGTATATGACTGCCACTTTGATCCCTGACACCATTTATTCAGCTGAAGTGTTTTCAGAGCAAGTGTGGACATGTGAGGCTAAAACAAAGAAGCACTGGAGGTCCTGACAGTGTGCTGAAGAGGAAATGAATTAACAACCTCTGTACCGTGCCTGATATGAATGAAAACAGCTTCATAACGCAACTCTGGTGTAAACTGTCAGCACATGTGGTCCAGAATACCCAAGCAGCTCATCAGCCAACTCAAGTGATGTTACAGATTCTTCTTCAGTCAAAAGCAGACTTCTTATTGGCACAGCTACAGCACGAACACGCTGAGAGTTAAATGTTTTCTTTCAGATCTTTTTAGCAATCATAGACAAAAGGTGCTTCTCATAACTTCTGATCTTTTTCCCACAGTCACCACATACAGACTGTTCTGATCCAGGTGACTGTTGCACAGTTCCAACACAAACTCCTAAAGCCACAGGACTTTTCCTGATCCATGTAAACGAACAGGCTAAAAACATGGAGATGGGTAATATTCAGACATTCAGCAAGGCTTGTCTTTAATAACTTTTCATCAGATTTGTTGTTCAATGCAGGATAAAGCCTGACTGAGCTGTTATTTGTACTTCATGATCTGACAGTAATGACACTTTACATAATCCTTATTTTCATCTGAATCTTCTCTGATTGCATGCAAAGCCTTCTTTTTTAAAATGGCACAATATGGCTCAGTGATAATAACTTTTTCTTTTTAGCTTTTTCTACACTAGGCCTCGCACGCCTCTTATATATAGCGTGTGGGATATTTTTGTGAATAAACAGATACAGATACAGCTTTGTATTACACCCTGCACCCACAAAATAGATACCTCAATAGAAAAAAAAGGATGGGATGGAAGGAAGGGGGAAGCTGAGTTAGCATTAGAAAGAAATCAGTGACATTAACTAGGTAAATAAAAAGCAGACTGAACTGCTTCATTTTGTACAATGCAAAACCTGAAATGGGTGAAATAAACTATATTCCCAGACAAATTTGATCCAATAGAAATGACATCATGCTGTTCTTACTGGTCACTTTCAGGAATCTTCTCTGTTTCTCACTCTCTCTCCTCTCTTCCCCATCACCTGTGCACTGCCACATTTGTTTTTATCTCTCATGTCTCCATCATTTATCCAGTATTCCTTTATCCTCCCTCCATCTCACTCTATTTGCCCACTCCCACTATCTGCCTCACTTCAATTTTGTTTCAATTCGCCTTGATTTATTGGCAGGGCTGTTGCATAAACAGTATTGGCACATCGTGTGAACACATAACAAAAGGAAAATAGAAAAAAAAAAGCCAGTGAATGCCTTTTGAATTTTTATCAATGTCTGTGTCTGTATTTGTGTATATCTGAGTGCCTACATATTCACCTCCTCTTTCCCTCTATCCATTCTGTGCTCCTTCACCTTATCCCTCCATCTGTCCCGCCCATCTCTCCCATTAAGAAACCAGTCTCTTCCAGTAGAGGATGAATAACATCAGGTGGTGCTCGGTGGGCTCAACGACGGCTCAGTGGTCCAGCTAGGTGCCCAATTACAGGCAGATCATCTCAGCGTATTTTCAGCCGCTATCAGCTTGAGCCTCCTCATCGCGGTTTCCATCAAACACGGGCTTGCTGCATCCCTGATAAGCTTATCATCCACAATTTCACTTTAAAGCCCCAATCTGTAGCTACAGCATGGGGTCGTCTGTGAAACATTGCCCTCCAACTACTAATTTGAATGGACCAATTGAGCTTTTGCTATCCAAACAAGTTTCACCTCAGTTGTGTGAGACTGTAAAGGTTAATTTGGGTTGGGTAAATCTAATTTTGCCAAAAAGCTATGTATGCAGATACATGTGGGACTTTGCCAAAATTTATCGCAGAAAAAAAAAAAAAAGATTAACAATTTTAAACCAACATTACTCTATGTTTGTTCCAGGCCCTCTAAAAAATTAACTCTCACTTTTAGGCCTGATCAGATGGACATTTCTTGCATAGCTTTCCATCTTCAGCCCCCTGTGTCTGAGATAATATGCAGAATTATGTACATAACCGAGCTGGAATGGAAATTAGGTAGCATCTGTGGCGTAGATGAGGACTGAAGTGGAAGGAGGAGAGAGAGAGAGAAGGGCAGGGGATGCTACTTTGTAAGCAGAGGAGAGTTCTGCATATGCTAATAGCAGCTTGGACAACTTCCTCCATCACTACGAGGATTTCTCCAGGTGGTGAGCACAGGCAGATTGGATGATGATGAAGATATAAGGCGGTGGTTAGATTTACTCATTAGGTGCAGTATGTGGCCAGGGATTAGTGTCATGTATTTGCAGAAAAAAATAGAAAGAAAGAGAAAGAAAAAAAAAAGAAAAGCATGGATCAGGGGAGACAATAACTCCCTGGAATTATAATTGTCAGTGAAGCTCATTCAATTTCCAGACTGTTTGTGGGTGGAAGAGCTGTGATAAGCCACGGAGATGAGAATGTGATAATGCAGTTTTGTTCCTGGGGTGGGCATGCAGTTGAATGAAATGAATGAAAATTATGTCCTTTTCACTTCCGAGATGGTACCATTCAGTTTTGGATAATAGAAAAGCTGACTGGGTGTCCATGTCTTCATCTCATTTTGCACTTAATAACCAATTCACAAATAACAGTCTGGTTTATCAGCAATTTTCTTTCATTTTTATTTCTTTCTCTTTGAACATATGTTTTTTTTCTAGTACGACATATAAATGTGATCTCTAAATTATACGTCCTGTGCTCTAGAGAAAACACATTTAATATATTTCTGTTTAATGACAGCACTCCCTATCTGTGCATTTAGTGTTTTCCTGGCTACACGGGCAGAGGAATCCCTTGTAAATAATAAATCAGATTATTTCATCCCAAACTTATTTGCACAAAGCAGCCAGTGTCACCATCCAGCAAGACAGATGTCTGCAACACAGCTTTCTAGCTGATGTCTCTGTCCTCTAAACTTTCTTATAAAGTGCCCTAAGAATTACAACAATATTGGATGATTCCCCGTCTCATGATTTGCATGGGAATATGATTGTTTGTGCTAAACTTAATGTCAATCCATTTAGTAATTTTCAAGTTAATTCAGTTAGAACCACAAAATTCAGTGTGGCTCTAGAGGAAAAGTCAGGGGATTATCAGAATTGTCTCCTTTATCCTCTGAAGACCAGGAATGTCTGGACTTCAATCCAACAGACCTAGATGAAACCCCTGTCTTACTCTAATAATTTTCTCACCCGGTGTTGCTCAAAATAAAGATGATTCTCATAAATCCTGCTGCTGCCTGCACAAAGAGGATTTGTGTTCACAGCAATTATACAAATGTCTGCATGTGTTAATGTACTAATGTGTTAATGGCATTAAGATGTGCAGTGTTTAAGTCAGTCAAATCAATTAAATCACACAGTGCTATTTGCACACTGCAAACACACAAGACAAAAGAAACAGAGCTTTGTCCTCAATCGATACCTCCATAAATTATCCACACTTTCTATTCTCAACAACTCCCGCTTCAGTATATTAAAGAGGCTCGCAGCACCATTCATCTGGGAGCTCATGTACAAGGAGGGGGTCAGTTAAAATGAGGGGTTAAGTGTGCTGATGACCACAGGGTCACCAAGAGAGGTCATAACCCCACCCTCCCACTCACCCCTCCTTCAACCCGCACGACATCTTAACCGAGGTAGCTTCCTTGGCATATTGAGTGTGATGACACAGTCCTTTTGTTCATCACATCTGCCCAGCACCATTGTTATTCCAATCAGTGTGATCAGTCATGAGTAGGTCAGGCTCAGTACTGTCCTCTCCACAGCACATAATTGCATTAATATAGACATACAGTTTGCAGCTCGATCCAAAAATGTAGCTCAAAGTAAAAGCACTTGATATGAAATGCATGTGTTGTTTGAAGATAGATGTTGCGTCCTGATTATGGACTAACAGCTACATTTGTATGTGTGGCATTATTCTCTTTCAAGTAATCTGTTTTTGTCTGCATGTAAGACAAATGGAGTTCAAACTGACTGCTGGATACAACATGAGTGGAGTGAAGGTGTGAAGTACTTTTTTCTGAACATGTAAATTGATTTTAGCATCTATTGCTGGGTGTAAAAATGATTGGACTGTTGGTGCAGTAAATGTAATATTTGAGTTCTTGAGGACTTAGTTATGTATTCTACCAGATACACACAAAAGAAAAAAAGTAAATATAGGTGGTGTCGCTGTCAGTAAGCACATATGCACACAAGCGAAATCATAAACCATCAGTGTAAACATGACAAATCTGTGTCTCTCTGTTTTTCTTTCTCTTACACACACACACACATGCACTGTAATACATATAGCTGTCTCCAAAATCCATTTCACATCCCAGTCCTGCTGTCAATTACGCTCAGAATCCATTGGTGGGAAAGAAAGATGCAATGACAACCCTGCAGTGTCAACACAATTGGTCATGCATGCCTATGAATACTAAGATATAAAAACTGTGTGAAGAGAGCAGATCACGGTGGCTTTGTGTCTTATATCGTAATAAGTCTCCTCCTGTTACTTCGAATGTTTTCAGCATATTAATTGTGGCATATGTATGTGATATGCATAAGACTCTCCCATAAACAATTCAAATATTCAACACAGGTCTGACAGAAATTTGTTTTGTAAGCTCCTTCTTTAGTTTTTACTCTCGTAAGACATTTTGATTCCCTGGTTCTGGCTCACATTCTGAGGTCATTTCTGCTCAGCTCAGACAGAAGGAAATGTAAAACTGGCCCTCTGCAAAACTCTGGATTATAAGATTCTTGGTTGTATTTATAAGGCCAGAACAGTACTGATTACACCGTGGAATATGAGTCTCCTGGAAACTGCCAGAATGCTTTTGATTGATTTGATTTTTTAAAAACTGTTTCCATCTCCCTTTGTTCCTCTTTCTTTTTTTCTTTTTGCATCTAATTGGAGAGTCTCATCTTGGCAAAAAATCTCCCTTGGAAATGAGACCTTTGATTTCAGTGGGACGAGCCTGAATAAATGAAGTCTGAACAACAACTGCTCTTTACCAGTTGTTGTATTGTTAAAAGAATCCATAAAGGACTCATTCCATGCTAGATGAATATAAAAATCATATTCACAATACTGGAGCCATAACTCATCCACGGTATGATTTGTTCATTATTATTTGATGCATGATCTCAATTTATGCTTCAGTGTATCTGTCATGCCACATGCCAATATTGATTCATTAGCTAAGACTGTAAATGTGTGTGTGTGTGTGTGTGTGTGTGTGTGTTTGTGTCAAGAGGATACTACCCATGGGCCTTAGCTGCAACAATTACTTGGCAATTACTGAGTAAACACTAATTAATCAATATAGTCACTCTGTTACCTACCCTTACATCCTTTCACCCATTTATATACACATTTGCATGCATGCACACACACACACACACACACACACACACACACACATGCACAAGGCAAATAAAAGCCCACATGTAAACTGACTCAGGGGAATATTCACTTCTCCCCTTTGTCCATTTACTCTCTCAGAATGACTAACACAGAGTGACTGAAGTTAACTTTTAATTGCAGTCATATAAATATAATTATGCGCTTAGAGTTATGTTTGCAGAATATTCTAATTTTGACATTTCTGATAATGTTGCCTGTGTAAGCCAAAGCCACATTCAGTCAATCAAATGTGAAAGTCTGACTTTGGGCTAATTAAAGTGGCTGTAGACTGGTAAGAAGTTCCACTTTGATTAGGTTTTATTCTGTTCAACTGCACAAAAGAAAGTGATCAAATAAACACATATCTGACATAGAACGATGACATATTTGTTGGTTTTATGGTTTTATGTGGTAAGACATCTTCAGTCTTCGAAACAAAACACAACACATACAGCACATTAGCATGCAGTTCTGAATGTTGCTGTGTCTATTGTTAGACTAACTAACAAACTGATTCACACAGTCTGTCACAAGAGATAAAACAGCAAACAGTTACAAGTAAACAATCATTGCAACAACCACAGTCAGTGTAATTGCAAAAATATATATATAAAAAAGTCATTAAAAATCATTCCTAGGTTTTGTGAGGATGGAATGAGTGTATTTCGGGGTATTAAGCAGGACACACATGATTTATACTGAATATGAGGAAAGTTTTGCTGTTGGATTCAGCCACATTCTCATTATGTAAGCACAGAAAAACACATTCGCACCTTAGCATCCCAGTATGACCAGAGAATCAGAATGAAAACTATGGATTTTTTTTATTTTTTTCAAGTGATATAGAAAAAGTGTAGGATGACTGGACTGCTGCTCAACTTTCCATTTCCGTATTAAGAACATACACATCAAAATCTTCTATAAGTCTCTATGTAGTAGATCATCCATGTGTCCCCACCATATCACATACTGTATACTGTATAGAGTTAAAGGGTGGGATTCAACCAAAGGAGGAAAGAAAGATATTTATATTTTCTGAACTTCATCAGATCACTTGATATTATTATTGTTGATAATTGAGACAATTTTTTCCCAAAATATATCTTATTTTATATGAAATTTTATGAATGTTTCATTGTATTGGGATGTTGGCAGAATTCTTGCTCTGAAAAAAATTCTATAACCTTATTTTTAACTATTTATATATCCACAGGTCATAACAGCTATATATTATAGTTATTATGACCTGTGGTAAATATATTATTATATTGTAATATATTGCTGAATTTTCTTTTTGTTGTTGATTTTTTTAATGGTCACCTCAATTATTGTTGCAGTTTGCTTTCATTATGTAGCAGTCAGTTAATTGAGCCCATCTGTCATAAATGTGACTCTTTTAGCTCTGCAGACTCAACTCATTGATTAACCTACTCTGGTATTCAGTGCCAAACTGCTGCTGCCACCAATGCTGCTGCTGACTCACTGACCCCATTCTGAAGTGCCAGTAGGAGGAGTTATACTTATGTAAAAAGTCTTAAGTGACAGACAAGGGAGGTGATGAAAGCTGAGGATTGGGTCCAGAGTGTCAAAGACTGTTTTGGATGATGGATGACTAAAGTTGGAAGAAATGTCTGGGAAAGTGGTTGCTGAGAGTAAGTGCTTGAGAGTGCATCAAAGGTCAGAAGTCAGAAGGAAAGATAAGCATAGAGGATGATGACAGTGGATTTTCTTGAACATTGATGCCAGATTGTGTTTTACAGAAGGGGTCAGTAAACACTCACTCTGTGAAACAGATGATATAAGAATAGATGAGCGTTGAGGAGCAGAGGGGGACCAGCTGCACTGTCAGGTTACATTATGGATTGATACCACATAGCCAGTTCTCTCAAGGAGCGGAAGCCATGATGACTCCAATTTCAAACAGCAAGATTACACTTCTCTGAGGCAAGAGCAGTGGATTTTTAAAAGGAAACCAAACACAGTGCTTTCCAAGGATTCATTCTGAGGGTTTAAGGGGTGAAAACGTGGAGCAGATTCAATCCTGATAATAGCATATGAAGCTGTCAGTGGAAATATTTCATTTTGAGTCTTGACAGCTTTAACTGTCAAGCTGTAAAAGGAAATTTTGGCCCTTTTGCTATCTGAACGTCATACTTTTAAAGCTTCATTTATTCTTTTTCCTTCTTGTTGTATGTTTATTGTTCCTGTTTTGTCTTTGTTTGTTTTTGAAATTATAACTGTGCCACCTGCACAATACGTTAATGGGAAAGTGCCCACCCCATCTATATCATATATCATATATTGTTGTTTGGTTTACATTGCTATGGAAATAATAAATGTATTTGTGAATACTTTTGACATTTTACAATCTTAAATCATTCACCAAAAATGTAAGTCTTTTAAATCTCAGGATAATGATGAGAATCATCATTAGTATAAAATGAATGTCATCAAAATGCCACATTAGAATAAATTTGGAATAATAATTGCAATCAACTTTATTTGTTTTCCAAACAAAGTTCCATAGTGAAATGGAAAAAGTACTTGCCAATCAAACTAAACAAAACCACATAACCAAAGTAAAAGTTTTAAAAGTTTTAAGAAGTGTTTTGAAAAGATGCTGTGAGTATGAGATGTTCAGGAAGCAAGTTCCAAAATTAAGATGAGACACAGACAGAACAACCAGGAAAAACTTGTCTATTTTACCATCTGAATGGCTGCTCTGACAGGTAAAGGACCAGAAACCTCTGGCCTTACATCCTAACACCCTGACAAAGCTAAAGAATCATCACAGAGGGCATGAACTGAAAGGCAGGTGAACAATGGCATGATGAAAGATTGTGACAGAGGAACAGAGGGGGCAGAGATGGAGTGACTACCAGCACAGAGAGCAAAAAGTGAAGAGGGAGTGTGGTGAGGGCCACAGGGCAACAAGGGAGACTGACATTTTCAGGCACTTTAATAAATGTATTAAGATTGGCAGCTCTACTTGCCGTTCACCAGCCTGATTACCATAAAGCTATTTATTAGGCTGATTTCCCAGGCTGAGAGCAACAGAGAGTGGGGGAACAAGCGGAGGGGGTCGACACCAAGGGGGAAGGCTGGCAGAAGGTTAAGGGCAAGTCGCCATGGAAACAGACTGGGAGGGTAGTGTGGGTAGTGATTTGGAATTGTGGATGTCCATTTACAGGTGGAGGAGAGATACAGAGCGCGGGGTTAAGGATCAGAGATGACTATCAGCTCCTCTGTGCAGACTTTCAAATCACTGTGGGGAGTTTCCATAATAAAATCAAGTTCAAGGTGGCATCTACATTTATAAAAGTTAAATATGCTGTGACTCTTACAGGTGGGTAGCAGAGCTCGCAACCCCCCTCAGTTCACTATTCATGCACACATTTCACATGCAATTAGTCTCATTACAGAACCTTAACACAATCGCAACTCAAATGTATGTACACCCCTCACATGCACGAACACTTCCTACAGGTCTTCATTAGCACTAATCAAGGTCTTGCTGATCCCCACAGTGGGGGCCACTGACACCTCTTTGAGTTCTGGCTTGTCCATGCTGGTAGAATACTGCTCACATAATGCCAAGGCAGGAGCACAATGGCAAGTGTGTGGATGTGTGCGTGTGACTGGCTCCAACCATTCCTATTATATCCCACCAGATTGCTGTATGCACTAACAGGAAGCATAAATAGGTTGTTGTTGAGCAGCATGTATACAAACTCACAGACTGTGAGGGCTAAAAAGCATTGGAAATGCAATTCTCCAAATACTGCAGTGCTACTCTATAATAACCATGTTACACTGTACTCTTTCCCTAATAGCTCTTACTCCTGCAATATAAACTCCCTTCAGCATACTGAATGTAGATTATTCTTACATTAATTCATTTATGGAGTGGCTTGTAGGAATAGTGTTTTATAGAGTTAGACTTTTGCCTTAGTGTATCAGATCAGTTCATAGTGTACAAGGTCAGGTGGCCATGAAGCTCATATATCCCATCACCACCTCAGCAGGAGGTGGTACAAACATACAAACCACAGGCCATCAGACCACCTCATTAGAGCAGTTTTACACACTCATTATCTCTCATTACATCCTTGGTGTGCAGGTTTTCACAGTAAAAGTACACAAGCATGTTACTGACTTCCATTACTTTGATATTGGCTTAAAAACCAGATTAGAATTATAAAGTTAGGGCTGCTTAACAACACACAGACATACCAGTAGAGTTTTTGGGGAGAATGTTCAAATGGTTTTCAGATAGTCACTATGTGCTGGTCCAGGGTGAGCTGACGAGGAGTGTATCTGGTTACCACTATAAGTAAAGGTAAAGTGTAGAAACAGGTAGAATAGAAGAGGTAAAGGTAGAATGGAGCCAGAGGGGCAGGAGACTATAAGAATATAGGAACACTTGTTGCAAACTGGCACCACTCTCCAGTGAGAAATCTTGTATAAATGGTTTATAAAATGAATTAATAATTAATTAATTAATTTGTGAATAATTGAGTAATGCTTTGTAGATGGGTTATAAACCATTAAAAAGAACAAATTTTGGGTCACCAGGTTGGGAACAATCCCTTTGTTTTGTGTTTTCCTTCTTATTTGATAAAAAACACAGTTATACATTTCGGTAATCATACAATAAATGTTTAATAAGTATTAAGTTCTCTGCAAGATAATCACTTCCATCAGTCAAAGCGATTATTCACAAACTGACAACCTTATAATTCTTGTCCTTTTTCTTAACAATAGTAGTGGTATTAATGAAAATAATAATAATAATAATAATAATAATATGAGCAGTAGTAGTAGACATGTATTAAAATCAATATTAAATTCAAATCTTAAGCAAACACACACTGTTAGTGGCTCCTAAAAGCCACACTTTCGCTTTGTCTGTTATTTCCTCTCACATAGTTAACACTTACCTCACCTGTACCATTGCATTCAAAACTCATAGACATAAAAGTCAACATGCTGTTATGAATGTGATGAAAATATTACTTTACATATGAACACTGACATTTTCTTCTCTTATTATAAACTTAATTATGAATTTTTGACTTTGAACACTAGGCCACAGACCTTATATATTTCACACACAGAGACACATGCAGAGAGATAACAGGCAGGAGGTCATTTTGTTTACATCTCTCTCTCTTATTGGCTCATAAGTTATTTATACTAATCGATGCCACTGGATCTGTCTGTTAAGCGTGATCTGTAACTGAAGCAGCTGGCCTCTTGGCTGGGCTATGCATGTGTGTGTCTGTAACAGTGTGTGTGTTATTCCATAAAAATAACTGTAATACAAATGTGTACATTATATTGATTGCTCCAGAGATACATGATTATCCAACATCACATTCACCTACAAATTGCATTACATGCACTTACATGTAGCACTGGACAAAAGCATCTGCTAAATTACATGCTCTGAATACATAAATAGTTAAAACAAACACAAAAAAAACATGTGGACTGAATTTTATTACAACAAACTGAGAAAGCATGAGACCATCATACTATAAATCAGTGCCAGTGACTTTACAACTTCCGGGCACCCTGCATGGGTGTGAGATCATGCTGATAGTGAATGGTTTCAAGGAAAGGTTACATGTGCCAGAAGTTTGACAAAGAAGATGCACAACCCAATGCATGTGCAGTTAGACTCATGACCTCATGCATGTGTCAGCATTTATATGTGACGTTGGTGGGCTGATTAGACATGATCTTTATAAACATCAGTTGTGATTTCTAATCTAATAGCATTCTAAGCAGCACAGGTGAGAACAGCAGAATAAAGCTGGTTGTGTGAGGCTGACCCTCATCAGTTTGGGGATGTGCATCCTGGGGTCCTGACAGGGTGACATCATAGCGTGTACATCATCGGCAGCAGCCACAGCTGTGTTCCTGTGACACAGGGATGGGCTGCCTTCCTGAGGAAGCTGAAGGTGGGGAAAAAAGAGCGAGGCTGCTAGAAAGCGTGGGTCAGGCAGTGTGATGTCATCTCCTAATTAGCATAAACTGAGCCTGGCCTCTTGCTTGGGTTTTTGAAGAACAAGGAGATACACCTTTCCTAGCAGGATTGCTCCATGTTTAAATATATAGGTTTGCATTCAGAGATACCTGATTTGACTCAGTTACTGGCGATAAATAAATCTTTCTGAGAGGGGCAGCATCAGTTAGTTGCCAATGTGCTGTACAACACAACAAACAGTGATGTTTAGGTGGTTATCTCAAACAACAAAAAAAACAAAAACATTTGGGCCCTGTGACAACGAGCAGCTGAAGTGAGCTGGGAAATAAACAGGGTCCTGCTGATAACAGGCCTGAAAGCCAGGTGAGGCAGGGGATAAAACTGTACTGTATTATGTACAAATGTCTTCACCAATGTGACCGCCAGAGGTGTTTGGATAATGAATTCAATGAAACAGTGAATTGTAAAGAGAAACGCGAAAAAAATCTGATGTTTGATCCATGAATGCAAATTCGAATTATGTTACATTTCATTGGAAGTTAAATAATATGTTTCTAACAAACTTTTATTGAATAAATACATATATTAATTTGCTTTTATAAGCGTACAGGACGTCATTGTATCCAGAATTAAATTTTACAGTAACAGTTTACAATTGCAAACATATTTTACAATAACTAAAATAAAATAAAAGTTTATACACACACATTTTTGGGAAATACAAATAAACAGTAAGTGATATTAAATTAAAAAATGAAAAATTAAAAAGAGAAAAATGTACAGATTAAATATGTGGGTGGAGAGGAGAGGGGTAGGGCGCCTCCTCCAGAGCCGATTATGATGCATGCTGCAGCATTTACCCGGCAATTAGCTGACCACCTCCTACCTGAGTATGAGCAAGACGATGGGCAGAGGGTGTTTAGGAGGTGGCAGGGGACAGATGTGTCTCCATTCCTCTCTGTGCCCTTTTACCCTCCTTTTCTTTGTCCATTTCTTTTCAGCTCAGTGGAGCTTTGCATTTGAAAGAAACTCTGCCAGTTAAAAAAGATCCACACATGAGAAAGCAAATGTCGCAGGGAGCAAAGGACGTCTCTGACGAAGAGCTTCATCAAGGTGAGGGGACTGAGTCTGACTTTGAGGACGACACAGTTCTTTTTGCTCCCGCAGGCTGCCTAAAGTGGATTTGTGATTTTTGAAGAATAGACCATTATCAGATGCAAAAGCACAAATTAGAGTGGTAAACAACATTCTTATTTGTTACAATCTGCTCAACTGACAGTCAGGGCTTGAGCTGATGCCATAAATGATCAGTAGAACCTCTGGAAACAGAACCAGAGAAATCATGTTATTTACCAGCACCACTGGAACACTGGTAAAGGTTAAAATGAAAAATATAAGAACAAGGCGACCTCTGAAGGTGGAGCACAGGAGCCTCTGACATGCTGTGTTACCTCACTCAAAATGAAGCATTCGCTTGAACAGAAAAAGTCTTCATGCAGGTGCAAAATTAACTTTAAAACTAAATTGACAGAAATTTGAGGGTGCATCGCGATTCAGTCTGATACTCTCTCCTAATGAGTTCGAATTAGGATTAACATGAGACTATTTAGTGTCACTGCATGACTGCAACATGAGCAAAACCAAATAAAGGCAGAAGTTAAATATCAGTGTTGGCAAATATGAGTCCATATGTAGATCTGTGGTGCCCTCTACTAGCTGTGGCAAAACTCAGCCTCAGCAAGTGACAGCAAAACTTGTGATCTGCTCAATGTTCTGTTCATTCATTATCAATACTGCTTTCCTGAAGGGTCGCAGGGGGCTGGAGCCTATCCCAAGGCAAAGAGATCTCCAGTCCGCCCGCAGCACTGTTAAATAAATCGGGTTATTAATTTACACGAATTACCATCTTTTCCATGGTCACTTTGAACTGTGCTCTGATGTGATCAGTTTTAGACTTAAAGGATATTCCCCTGAGAACAACAGCCAGAATGGACCTCTCCAGTTCATTTGTGAATACAAAGCAAGAAAGGGGGAAAAGACCTTTGAAAATTCCCTTGGGAATATCACCTAAAATAATACCCTGTCCTTTATAATGCCAGTATGAACCACCCAGATGTCAACGAAACCTGCAGTGTGTCCCCCAACCACCCAACATTAATGTCCTTGCTGTATGGGTCAGTCAAGTCCAGTAATCAGATAATACAAACATAACAATAAGAGATTACAAGAGCTTGCAGCAGTTTCACCCAAAGTGAGATATACTTTCATTCAAATAATGTTATTCTCTTGCTTATGAACAATAACCCCGAAATGAATGGTTAATTTTAACTCTGAGTAAATCATAATCTTCTCTGGGATTCAGCAACACAAAGAGATGGGTAAAAAGCTCAGTCTGACATGTTCCTTGTGTGAGAAAACCAATACATCCACATTTTATGTGCAGGTAAACTGGAGTAGTACAATATTTGAATAATATGCCCATATTTTCTGCCTCCATTGGCGATGGATAAACTTTGGCCTAGAGTGCAGCACAAGCACTCATAATCTAAGGTGAAACACTGAAGGAGGCTATATTTTACTGTCCCAAAGATATCATATCATAAATCAGCTGAAACAAGGGATGAAAACTTCCAAAACCAAAGGAAAGGAAAAAAAAAGATTTTCTCGTAATCTCATATTTTTGTAATTCTAATACAAGACTGTTTTGAAGCGTTGTATATCAAAGAGGCATTCAGCATCTGATAACTTCTCTCTAGTGACAGAATAATAATAATAACAATAATACCCATGAAAATTTTCTGTCTGTGATTGCTTTAGATTTACGGTGGTAAATGAAAAGTAAATGAAAGGTGTTTGCTGTAGCTCAGAAAGCATGGATGTGTGTATGTTCACCTTTGACCACAGGGCGAAAAGAGATGTTAGCTAGTCTTGTTAGTCTTCGTCCAGTGGAAGATATGCAGTGAACTAATCACAGTCTCTTGACAGAAAAAGTTAAGTTTGATTTGACCTCAGATTCTTCCACAACATATTCTTCTTTCTCAGTGTCATGTTATAATCCTGGATTCATGTCTGTGTTACAGTTTTGAAATTAATTTTACAGTTTCATTATATAAGTGCTTGTATGCACTTATTTCTGCATACCAAACTTCCTCATTAATTTGCCTATAGTTTGGTGGGTGTTGTTGGGTTGCTGTGACAGGTGAGGGGGCGTCACTGATCTGAAACTCCCTCCCTGCTGGCCTGTCCTGCCCTCAGACATACCTTCATCCATCACTTTCTCTGGCACACTGACACGCCCCCTCTCCATCTCTTATGGATATGTGTGTTTGTGTGGGTGGAACCACTGTCCTTTCCCTATGGAGATCCTGAAAGTATATATACACCCTCAACACTAGGTCCACTTATGTTTTATGCAAAGTCTAAATTAAGTGAAGGACAAAACATAATAGCAGCAGTGTGAATGGAGAACCTCATTTATTCTGAATATCGTTTAGTCATTCACTGGTTTATAAAGATGTTTATTTATTCAGAGAGTGTGGATATATTTTAAAAAAAAAAACATTTAGTCAGAAAGTGAAAATGTTACAGGTTATATGAAAGTTTTTTTCACATGGTGGAGAAATTTCGTTCAGCATTTCTCCTCTGCTTCACTCTGGACTGCTTGCAGGTATTCATCATTAAAAGTGTTCTTTTGCTCCGAAACTCAAGCAGGGGCTTCAAGAACTGGTGATGCTTGGACTCAGAGGGATTCTCTAACTTCTCATTCTTGAGTTGCATCCTAAAGCTAAACTGCAGCTTTAAAGTGAAAAACATAAAGATGGAGGGCACAAACACACCATATGTTTATGTCAGCTGAGACACCACTGAAAACTAAAATGAATCACCAAGATTTACAACAAAAAAATTCCTTCCCATACAATGCTATAGTCTACACAAACAGGGGGAAATGAACAGCTGTGTGTTTTAATTAATCATGCCATTTCAGTCACATCTCAACATGTAAACATGTTCTGTCTCTGTACAGATGTTCTTATGAAGTATCTTTCTTGAAAACTTTCTCATCGAAGGGTCCAACTGAAAACAGGAGAGAAGTGGCAGCTTGTTGGCATGTTCGAGCCTACATATGGTTTGTTGTGGTAAAGTGGGACGTGGAGATCAGATGTGCAGGTAATTGCTATAGGTGAGCAGCATCTGGCATCAATGAGCACCTTGGGGAGACTGGGTGTAATCCAGCGGCGTTCCCCTTCCTCAGCTTCACTTAAGCAATTAACTCCATCAAATCCTTTTTCATTTTTCTTCCCACTCTCTCCTCTGCAGCTATCCCACTTGCAGGTCTTTTACCTTTCTAAATATATCTTTGCCATGAGTGATTTTGCCTTCCCAACCCCCACCATCCATTGATTCTCCTCTGGCATTGATCTGAAATGCACTGTCTCTGCGTGTGATTGTGTGCTCTTGTGTATGAGAGTCTATGTGTACCTCTCTGGTTTGGTAATAGTGTGTACACATACTGGCGTGGGTGTGTGTATTATGTGTGTATGTTCAGATTGAGTAAATGGATTTTTGTGCTTTTTCCTGTCCGTTTGGTTCTGCTCTCAAGCTTAGATGCTTGAACGTGAACCCTGAGAGAATCTTTAGGCTCTGACCGCGGTGGTCTTATTTTCTTATTTTAGCAGGACACCCCTTTGAATCAGTGTAAGTATTTCAAATGTGAGCCTCCCAAAACACAATGGCTCCTTTGCTTAGCACATGAAAAGAGCTGCTGGAGCCAAAACGCCTTTTATCTCACAGTCAAATCCCATATCTCCTTCTGTTTTAATTATAATATTTGTCACTTGAAGCACAGAATTTCTGCCTTAGTCAGTTTATCAGGATATTAAATTATTCCACTCTAGTGTTCATATAGAGAACAAAAAAAGACAATATGATGTATATCTTTAAAGAGCTCAAACATGGACCATCATATTTCCTATCATTCCTGTCTGCACAATAACACAGTATATGACTCAGAGCACCAGCTAATACCGTACAGGCAGAACTCACACTTCAGCTTTATTGTTCTCCAGTACAAAAAAGAGCTTGTCCTTGTGTATTTGCAGGCAGTCAACCACTGATGGATTAAAGAAGACATGGGTGGAGAAAGGGAAGAATTTCTCCCTCACCGCTTGGCTAGTTGGGGATATCGAGATGAGGCGCATAAGGCTGAAATTCATTTTTCCCCTTTCCACAATCCTCATCACAATCTTGTCTGAGAGGCGATCGATGCACAGGCAATATAGTTCTGATATATGTTGCTGCCAACGGTGTTTGATTTATGTCTGCTGTACTGTGGACATGCTGCGTGCACTTGTACTTCTGCCAGATCTTCTCACAAGAGTGGACCAGTTTCAGAAATCTATCCAAAATGCAGATTGTTTTGCTGGTGCAACTTCAGAGTCAGGACTTGGATTTAGACTTGTGATCTATATGAAAGGGATTCATATTTAACAATAATACACTGCAGGTATTGTGTGGTGTTGGTCATCCACGTGTCTCAGCAGAGTCAGCACATCACCATACCACTTTCCTCTGTGCAGAGAACATTTGCCAACATTCATTGTTCTCAATCAATAACATCTTTCTCCTAGTAACATGAGGCTGGTGTTTGGTCACAGTGTTGTTGCATTGCTGTGTGGTGTCACAAACAGAAGTAGCATACAACAAATAATCTTTCAAAAATCTGTTACAAACCTTACTGTTGCAATTATATTAGTGATGGTGTCATTACTGTGTGTGACAGGTATTATTTTTAGGCTGGCTCTGACACTGTCAAGATTGTATTTAAAATGTCAAAGAAGAAATCAATACAGTTTGCATAAATCACAACACAGCATGCACCGAGGATCTCTGGACTCAGCCAGAGTGACCACCAGGTCCTTGGTCACCACTGTTATCAAGCCCTTCTCCTCTGTTGCTTAGTTTGGCCAGTTCTGGGAAGAGTCCTAGTTATTACACACTTTCCTACATGTAAGAATTATGGAGTAGTTGTAGCCTTTCCCAGATCTGTGCCTCGACACAGTCTTGTCTCTGAGCTCTGCAGGCAGTTTGTTTGACCTCATGGCTTGATTTTTGCCGTGATGTGCACTGTCAGCTGTGAGACCTTACATGGACAGGTGTGTGACTTTCCAGATCATGTCCAGAATTTACCACAAGTGGACTCCAGTCAAGGTGTAGAAACAGATGATGACGAGAAGTGGGAGGAACCTGAGCTAAATTTCAAGTGTCATAGCAAAGGGTCTGAATACTTATGTCAATGTGATATGTTAGTTTTTCAATTTTTTTACTTTACTTGTTCATTAAACTTTTAAAGTTGAACTTAATGGAAGGTCCACCATTGTGTATAATTACTGTCCTCTTCATTGATAGGTTGATATTATGAAGCAGTCCCACATTGAGCCCTAATGACCCTTTAATGGCTGCCAGTTAAATAAAGGATCACAGTCAGGGATCAGACCTATATTCAGTCAACTCTGCAAGTATGAAAGAAGTACTGAATATAAAGGAAGGTTGAAATGATTGCCTGGAAGTTGCTCTTAACATTTAGTTAATGGGGTGGGGTACCTCAGGATATTCAACACTGGACCAACAAAGCTGTATTCACAACAGTACTGCAGTTTCTTAGTTATTCTATATTCATATTTTACTTGCAAAAGATTATTTATTACACACTAGAATTTTCTGTCAGATATGCAGTCAACTGAAATCCTCCTTGTAGTCACAATCAGATTTCCTCCAGCTAGGCTCCATAATCTATTCAACATGGAGTTGAACAATCCATTGTAAGCTAATTTACAAAGACTGTAATTTCCAGAATGTAATTATCACATACAACTAACATCAACCATTATGGGAATCATTGTAGGGTCTGTATTTTTACAGTTGAACTGTCCTAATTATAAATCTATTTATAATTGTCTCTTCAGACAGGTTTTCATGTCCTATTTTTTGTTTTGTAAATTGATTAGTCTTTTTGCAATAGTTGTGTCCTTTTAGGTAATTAGATTATTTTGATCTTTTTCATTTTTATCTTTTATTTTAATCCGTTCCTAAATCCTGTTACTGGATTAAACACAAGGATAGAATTATTTCATTTCATTTCAAATGTGTGTAGAAAATGATGACTCTGTGACTGACACAGCTTTTGTGGTGTCATACACCTCTCTTACCTCCTGTCATCACCCATAACACCAGTTACCGGTTTATACACACACACACACACACACACACACACACACACACACAGTGTATTTTGATCAGTATTTGTCTGATGTCATCCAGCCTGCATGGATACAGATTAGTGACAAACCCTCTCCCTCACCAGGGCATTGTCTTTAAAAAGACCACTCCCTTTAGGATGGAGAGGTTTCATCATAGGGGATTAAGATGATCACTCAGAAAAAGTGAATTGATTTGCAGTGATCCTTCCCTTTCAGGGAAAGGGACAAGTGGACTCCCCACAGCTGTATTAGAGGCACTGGACCCCGTCACTGTGGGGTCTGACATATCACCATCATCTGCATAGGTAGCAGGGACAATAGAAGTGAAATCACACATCACTTTTCTAATTTGAATCATGTTGTTGATTTCAGTTTGAAGATTAATTGTTCCTTACTAATCCTGAGGCAAATCTGTGAGCTGTATAAACAGAACTGACTTTACAATATCGCTCACTCCCTTTTTCAAAGGTAAGTGGCTTTTATGTATGTATAAGTGAGTGAATGCATTGCCATTCATACAGCCCAACATTCTGCAATGCATTCCACCTGTTGCTACACCACGCTGTTACATTTAGTTCAGTACAAAAGTTGCCTGTACAACCACTGTACATAACGTTAAAAGCTAAGCAGCCTATAAATAACAGTAAACATGTGGTTATTCATCTGGCTTTTTTAGTCTTTTGATAGGCTTTTAACCAGGAAGTGATGTACTGTGCTCAGCCACCAGCAGCCTCCACTGCTAAGAGTTACTGAGTCAGTCAGGAATGATAGAGATTCAGGATACTCAGTTCACTTTGTATGTTGTCAAAAATTTGTAATTTCTTCCGGTAATTTGTCACCTGTCTGTATCCCTTCAAAAATTCACTGGCATGTTGCAAAATCATACGCAGTACAGACACAAACCTGGGCAGCAGTTGGGCTGCTGTAAAGCATTTTACAGCATGGAATCTCGCTCTTTATTAACAGATGGTCTTCCTACCGGTTTCGACTGGACTCTACATTTAAAATTCCATCCTCTCATCTTTCATTCCACAGTGTTTACACTAGTGGGAGACTTGTGAGGAAAATGGTAATTCTAATGAAGTGACCAGGTGTTCTGCGTAGGCTGCAGGATACAGGATAGATAAGCAGCTGTGTGTCCTGGGTTAAGGGAGATATTTTAGGCTTCCTCCTCCACATCTGTGCACCGTGCATCCTCCAACATCCTCACGTATCCACCGACGCTGCTTCCTCCCCTCCAACATCAAGCAGGAAACGGAAGTTCTCTGTTTTAGCCATTGTCTCCATACTGCATCACACTGCTGATTTAACTCCTGCTGATATATACACATACACATATATATATATGTATATATATAGTTCAAAGGAAGCTTTTCACCAATAATCTACAGCCTGATGAAACATTTTCTGTGTGTTTAAATGACTTCACTTCCACTGACTGCTCCTATTCAGCTCGGGAACACACTGTATCCCCTGATCATTTTCTGGAAAAAGGAGGGGAAGGAGAAAAAAGAATAAAACGAGCTCTTTGAAAGGTATTAAATTCCATAATAGATCGTCTTCCTACCACAGCGGTGGTATGTGAGGTGATGCACAAATAAATCAATACAACAAAGTGGGCTGTGCGGAGAAGAGAGACAGTGGGCTGAAATATTAACCAAGCTCCATAGGAATACAAGCCAAAACCTATGAAATAGAGAATCCATTATGGGCAAGGCTGGAGTTGTCTGTGGAATTGGATTCAGTAACAGGAGGGAGGGGGGTGTTATGCCTGTTCACTGGTTTTATTGAGAACTCATTGCTTGGCAAAATTGAGAAGCCATTGGTATCGATCAGTGACTGTACAGAGAGGAGAGTGCAGACCATGAACCGGACTGCATTCGCCAAAGTTATTTTTCTCTGTTTGCCTCAGGTGGTGAATGGAAGACACACTTTCTCACATACTCTTTTATTTATATGTCTTTCCTGTAGAATCTCTTCCACCTAATTCCTCATCATGCCACAAACTTTTTGTTTGTTTGTTTTGCATCTACAGTTGCTGACTTTCCATTTCTTCCCTCCACAGGCTCTCTTCTTTCTCACCCTTTAATTCTTCAGCCACAGTTCATCTTTCCCTCTGCCGTTCAGGGTGTCTGCAAGTTACATCAAGCTGGATCAAACACAAAAAGATTTTTCAAAGCCAATTAGGATCAAATCTGAGACCTAAATGTGTATGACAGGCCCAAAATCCTTGTGAAGAGAATTTAAGAGTATAGAGGAGTTTACAGATCTGGCTCCACAATGGATGGTTTTCAAGTACTTTTGATCTTGTTTGGAGATATGCTGGGTATTCAGCTAAGTTATTTTTAGCTGAAAATTTTACAGAAAAAATATATGAATTTTACTCCATGTACATACTGTAAGAGGACTCAAATTCAAAGCAATAATTGTCCAATAAGTATATATTTTTTTCCATTTTATCTGAAGTGTTAATGCTGAAGAACATTGCATCAGTTTGTCTGTTTACTTAAATGGGTGGTGACTGAAAGATCATGTTCATGAATGCTACATTAATAAAGAAAAGACTGCAACGTCTTTAAAATGCTTAAATAATAATAAGAATTAATAAGAAACACTAACATCACAGTGGAACTATTTAGTTTACAGGCCTTGAGCTTAATCTTCAGTGAGTGCAGTGAGTCTATGTCCAGCAGAGTCTCAATGTATGTCACCAGCTACTGCACTGTCAGTTAATATCCCTTCTCCACACCCAGATACATAATCTTCTCTTCTTCTCTGTTCGTGTCCCCAACCCCCATCTCAGTCCAACCCACCCAGCCCCTTACCCTGATAATGACTTTGGAAATCCCCAGCCACAGGTAGTGTCGATGCAGCTCCTCTGAGAGCACCTGAATGCAGGGGTTTGTCTTGTAAACTTAGATTGCAAGCAGAGATGGAAAGTGAAGGAGAAGGAGAGCGAGTAAGGGATGAGATGGCGGTGGCCTCATTCACAGGAGGGTGATTGTAAGGTAGTGTAGTTGCTGAGGTCAGGGAGAATGCTCATCCCCTGGATTTACACCCATATAATGCTCGCAGTATAGTACAGCAGGATTTGTGGCTGCACTCCTGAAATCCATTTCTCCTTGTGTGTCTGCAAACCTGCACATGGACTTGGACCCTGGTTAACCTGGTATGATTTATAGATCCCCACTTTGTTACAGCTCCTCCTTACATATTTCTTTTAATATGTCTCAGTGTACAAGCATATTGTTGGCTAAAGCAATACTCTTTCCTGTGTCTATCATAAAGTCAGTGATATACTCACAAACATGTTGCTCCTTTATATTCATATTCATATTATGTACACACTACGTACACATGCATATATGTGCATAAGTTCAACCTTAACAATGAAAAAACAGTTTTTCAGTGTTACCCAGTCAGAGATACCGTGACATGTAGTGAATGAGTAAGTTTATTTTGAGTGTAAAATCACAGTGCCTCCTTATATTTCACATAAACAGAGAGAAGACACCAGAAAAAAAGATAAAAACAATGTAAAACTGGAAAAAAAACAGAGACCATCTTGTAACAGCATCACTCCAGCAGCAACTCTCGTCAACATGTTGACGTTCTGACCCATGAATACTCACTAGTTGTACACTACATTATTGCATGAGTACTCGGTATTCATGGGTCGGATCACACCAGTCTTCAAACTCTGCCTTCATTTTGATCTCACCTGTGTCACAGTGACAAAATATGTCCACAGAAATAAACACCTGCCAAAGTACTCAAAACCACCTCCGTTGTAGTTCCTGTTACAGTAGGTGTCTCCAAGACCATATTTTTCCATGGTGACACACACAGAGACACACACACACACACAGAGAGAGAGGGTGAGACTCATAAGGTGAAAACAATACCAGCCTCACTCTTGCAGCTGGTAACAATCCATGTTCAAACAGCATAGTTTCTTATTGCCTCTTTACAGAAGTGGGTGTAAATCAACTGTAGGAGAGTAGATTGTCAGTTTCAGGTCCAAGTCTCAAGGTGAAAAACTCCACAGTAACGGATCGTGGTGGGAAAAATACTTTGCCACCAACAGATGTGTATTCATTTTAGGAATTATGAGATAGCCTGAATCCTGTGCTCCAAGCATTCATGAACAAATCTAAGTTCTGCTAAGGGAGTGTGCTACTGACAAGTTCTGTTTGTAATCAGCAGCAGTTTGTGGTCTGACCTAAATGAAAGAGGGAGCCAGTGAAGTGAGGACAGAATCAGTGTTGTGTTCAAATTGTTTGGTTATATAAAACATGAATTCTAATGGCTGCATTTTAAACTAGTTGGGATTTTTTAATGCCAGGGAAAGGACGACCTGAGATAGTACGGTCTCATGAGATCAACACATGATTGAGAATTTCTGCATCGGACTGTATTAGAAATGCATGAGCATGCACAATGTGACCAAGATGGAAGAAAGTTATGTTGTTTAAGTGATGTTAAATGATGTTTAATGTTGATAACGTGTTTCACCAATGTGAGAGAAGAGTAAGATGTGGCACTCATATTTTTAACAGCTACAAAAAAATAATAATAGCAATATGTGGTATTTGACAAATTGGTTGGATATTTTCTTGGGCTCAGTAATATTTTTTGTTTGTTTGTTTGTTTTGTCTTTGTTTAAGTGAAGGAAGTTCCCTGACTTTAAGCAGTAAATGAGTTTGAGAGCATAGTTTGTATTGAAGGAAGATAGTAATGAACCAGAAAGTTGGTCACTATAAAATATCAGGAAAAAGGGACAAAAAGAAAGAGAACAAAGTTGAGTTTTGGTTGATTTTGAATCAAAATTCTGCAAGTGGTTTTGTTAAGATGGATATCTTTGTAGTGCTCACATCCTGCTGGCAAACCAGTGCTGGGAATCTGATTATACACAAACACAGTAAGTGAGATCAAGCAAAACAAACTTTAGATTGAATATCTAGAAAAAAGAACATACGTATTTTGACTTTGAGGTGATGGCCAAAAATACCATTCACTGCTTCAGTGGCATTCCAAGAAAATAAGTGAAAGTTCAAAATAAACTCAAACAACAATAAAATCTAAATAAATCTTTTTTTCCTGACAGGAGGAAGCATTCATGTATAGCTCAGAGTTCAGAGAGGAGAGGCTGCTGTTATCAGCCGAGGGCTACACACTCCAAGATGAAAGTCTGAGAGATGTCAGACTCAGATGTTTCAACTCTTATTGATGGTGACAGTGGAGGTAGCATTGTTCATAAGAGTAAAAGGTATTCTACATGACTCGTGTTTGCTTGAGAATGCAGAATGTTGAGACTAATCTAGGATCATCCACAGTGAATGAGCTGTTCTCATATGCCAATTATCTGCACAGACTTCACTTGAACTGTTGTCATTTAAAGATTTGTTGGAGAAAAATCATTGGAGATTATCAATTTTAATATAACACACAAAAGCTGCAAATGTAGGCCACGCAGCACTGCAGATGTAAGTCCGCAGGTAACTAATAAAAGCTTAAAACCGCATTTAACCCTCCAGCTACAGTTTAACAGAAACTAAATGGCCATTCAGAATGTTAGCCAAGCAGTATGTACAGTTTTTTCTTTACTGTGGACACACATGGCTGTGACTTTGAGCCTCACTTATTTGAAATGCTCATTGTGCTTCTTGGTCTGGATCAACTGTTGTCAGATTTGCCAGTTTTTATATTTGCTGTTGCCAAGTTGAGCAGGAGATCACAGGAATAAAGGCCCCAGCACTCAGTCCAGCTGTGTGTGTGTGTGTGTGTGCATACAGCCAGTGGGCAATTTAATTCAGATTCAGTGGAAATGGTAATCAAGCAAACTGCTGTTTTACTCCCATGTTTTCCCAAAGCCATGGTTCCATATTTAACAATGGTGAGCTATTAAATAATGTGTGCCAACAATAGCACAGCTCCCCCCTCAATTCACCTACTGTCTACAGAGTGTGTGCTGGTCTTTAAGCCTGGCTTCTCAGGGTTTGCCACAGAAACACAGCTTCAGTGGACAGGAAGGGTTGCATGCTCAGAATACATCCGAGTGGATCGCTACTGACACACAGAAATCCTGAGATTTACAGCTGAGTGCTCAAGCATGAGATAGATTTTGAAAGACTTTAAAGAAAGGCTTTGAGGGAAATTTAAGATTAGAGCTAGATACAGCCACATATTTAATCTGTTTTCCATGTAATACAACAACCACTTATAGCAAATAAAGCATATTTTTTTATGGTTATGCTTCGGCACTTACACTCACCAGTAGAGAATTATCAGCTGAATCTGCAGCTCCCCTCATCTGCCCAGACCACAACTGTACCATTCTGATTCACTCTCATTGCTCTCATGGCGTCACTGTCAGCTGTAGCAGGCAGCTGATTTCAGAGAAAAAGCTCTGAAAAGCCACTGTGCACTACCTGCTCAGCAGCAAACAGCAGACAGACACTATCAAACTATCAAACAGCAGACAGACACAGTTAGAGACCAGGTGGTGAACATGGTGGAGCATTTAATAGATAGATATACAAATTAAAATAGATAGAAATAGATATAAAAATAGAGAGGTAGATAGATAATCCCCTGTTCAGTCGGTAAGGACCAAACAGAGCTAAAAGGAGAGTGAATATTGGACTCCAAATTAATGATAATGTTACTCTGAATTTCTTTACTAAAAAAAAATTGCCAAGTCATAAACTACTTGAAGCAAAATACACAACATATTTATTTTATGAACATTTAACAAACCACAACCTTTCCCTAACCTCAACCAAAGTATTCTTGTCTAAACCAAACCATATGTAATTAGTAAAAACATTTCTCTGAACATAACCTAGCAGCAGCAGTGTTTCTCACAAAATGTATTTGGTGACACAAATGAGTATTGGTTAGAGGCAACAGACTTCATCACTTTGACAACACTGTAAGATATGATGAAGATACCCAACTCACTCTTTTAGAAAACATGGTATAAAGTTGAGCAAACACATGTTAAAATCCCAAATCTCTTGGTAACAGATGATACAAATTTCCCCATTGCCCCTTTAAAGCTTTTGAATGTGTGCATTTGTTTTGTTTCTTTATTAAGAGTGATGTGGCAAAAGCTGCATCTGAATGACAATGCTCGGGCTATGTGTCAGTCCATCTGGGTGAGATCCGCAGCTATGTAGCACCACGCTTTGACCCCCTTTAAAAGAAATGATAGGCCTCGTCTGACAAGGAAAGACATGCCCTATATACAACATGGGCCGGTGCAAACGGGGGTCACCCCTCCATCACCCCTCCCCACTCTGAACCACTCGTTTTTCAGACATCTCTGCTCTTTATTGCCGTCTGGGCAGGGGTCATTTCACTTTCATTTCCATTCATGTCAGGAAATGAACTGTAATTCCACTGGGCCACAAAGCAACACATATCTATCTTAACAAGTCAATTCATGTCATACTGAGTCTGCGGTTTTCACCAATAAGGTGAAAAATCTGCCAGTGGGGTAAGATCATTTCAGCTGTGCATAATACAAGCTGTTCCACAAATTATGACTGAAGAGGAGAGCAAATAACTTTCTAAAATGGACCTTTTTCCAATGTGCAGTTTGTCAGTGGACATTACAAAAAAATGTATATTTAATGTAATTTAACACAATTTCACAGCCTTGATTGGGGATTTCCTTAACATATAAATCTTATTCCAACACAGACTTTGAATTGAAATTTTAACTGCACCGTTTTGTAAGCCATGTCAAAAACCCAGTAACAGTGTATTTGAGCACAGGGTCGGGGTTGTCTTTGGGTGCTGGAGATACAGTGTGATTAGATAAGAAGTTAATGGAGCCACAGACTGGACTGTCTCACTGTAGTTTAAACAGCATTTTGCAGGTCAAATGAGATATGTACTTTAAAATATGCTTTTATTAATATGAATCTATCAGCATGACGTCCAATTACAAAGTTATCAGATAATAGATTACATGAAATGTAGATAGCCTGTATAGAAAAGGCTTATTGTTGAGACAATGACACAGTTAGCCTATCACTAGCTGAGGTCAATAATTTCTGTGAGTGTTTCATGATTTGTTTTAGTCTTTTTACAATTACTGCAATTAGCTCGTACACAGTAATGTGTTATATGTCACCCACTGTTGAATCATGGGACATCATTATTTCTTCATGTTAGCAACATGTTTTCATGTCAGTACATGTTTCTGAGAGGTTTAGACTCAAGTTCTATTACTTCAACTTGAGTGAGACTCAAATATCAATCTCATCCAATGTGACAAAGTGTTTACCTTTGGAATCTATTGCAGTTGATATAGATACGAGAGAAGGAGGGTACTATCAACTTTTGCCAGTCAGTGTCCCCTGAATGTCCAGTCACCATAAATCAGATCAGATAAAAAATGTTATGCTCATGTAGGTGGCTTTTAATTAATACCGTGGGCAATTAAATCTTAACGAGCACGTCAGTTAAGCTTTAAGAGCAGGAACGAGTTCTTTGCAGACTTTCTTTGCTCTTGGTTTTGCCTCTCAGGCTACATACAGGTTACTGACCCTATGTAAGCCTGTGTGTGGTGGAGGTTGTACCTGCAGTCTGAGAGGGAGATCTGTAGACAGGGAAGCAACTCATCTGCACATTTAAAAAATCTAATCAATAATATTTAGTTGTTGTCCTAAAAAGATGGTGGACTTGAACGTCGATCAAAAATACAGCAGTAGAGGGTAGTTAGAGGCTCATATTTTTGTATTATAAAGTACACTCTATGTCTCTATTAATGACAGTAAAATGTGATGGTGTTAGCATAAGCCAGAAAACCAATTTCATAATAACTGCTCGTTCATATAAATATTAATATAAATATAAATATGTGAATGCACAAACCACAGCTACACACTTAACTATTAACAGCCACAAGTTACTCGTAATATTTTCATGCAAAATCACAAAATACATGTAATTGGCTATTTACTATGTGTCCCTGATAATGAGCCAGCTGCTTTAGGTTATTTCTCCTATGACCATGTTTAAGACTTGATGTTAGAATTGAGACATTTAAATGAATGGATGGGAAATATAATTGCCTGATGCTGACTGTCATCGCTGGTTTTCATGTTAGTGTCTTGATTCTTCTTCATTCCGGCACTCAGCTGCCTGTATGAGGACGGATGGATTATCCAGTAATTGATCATAGAGATTGATTCCTCTTCGAAGCAATCGGTCAAAGTCTTTCTTCTTCCTCTTCCTCTGTCTCCGTGTATCCTGTCACCCTTTCTATCTCCCTCCTGTCCACAGACCAGCTTTACGTCAATGAGTGTAAATGAAATGCCATGATGGATACAAAGACTGTGACTTCTTTTCTCCTCTGTGCATCCTACCTCCCCTTGTCATTACTAATAGTGAACCAGGTGCCAGGTGGTCTCAAAGCACAAGAGCCAGGACGACTATATGTGAACAAACAATCACTATTTATGAGTTAGATGAAGGGAGCAGCAGTGAAATGTTTAGATGTTGCAGTGATAGACAGATTTGATCATGTCTGGGGTTTTATGTTGCACTGTCTCTATTAAATAATCTAGTGTTTCATGATTGACTTGTTCACTCGGCCATCATGAATCGATTCTCATGTTAAAACATCATTTCTGATTGGCAGAGAAGACTTTGTATCAGCTCATAGGGTTAAAGTGGCATGTGATTGGTTTAGCTGATGACAGCCTCTTTGGACTCACATAGTAAAAATGCTAATGATAGGTTGTAGCAAGATATTGGACAACGCCTGAGAGAAAACAGAAATTAGACAGAAACACAAACAAGTGAGGATTGATCTGTTTCTATATTTAGAGGTTGAATGTAAACTTTCCAATGCATTCAGCTCACAATAAAGAAAGAAGTGGCAAGAAAGGCAGCAGCTTTAGAAAAAGTAGCAAACAACATGGCAGCAAATGTTTAATGGTGCAAAAAAGTGCCAATAGGAAGAAACTGAATAAAAAATGCCACACTGAACAAAATCATTGCTCAGGTCTTCATTTTAAGAGCACAATCATTCCACACATCAGTTTTTTTCTTCTAATTCTTCTATGTGATTCGAGACATTTAGAGTTTCCATTCTGTTCTTTCTGTTATCTGCCTGCTTGATAGTCTGCTTGGAGAAAAAGGGTGGAGAATGGCTGTTCCCTGGCTATCACAAGTTGCTTATCAGTACTGCATTGAATTTAAATGAACAACAGTGCCACAGCCATAAATACAGACACAGGACTCCCCGCAGGCTTTGATTGTAGCTTGTTTGAAGGAGCTAATGCCTTTTGCACATGATGGCCAAAGGAGGCAGGGAGTGCAGGGGGGTGGGATGGAGGTCATTCCTTTTTGGTGGCAGCTCATCAGTTGGCCCCTGCAGGAATACACACACAGGTCACACACACACATAAAGTACACAAACAGCAGACAGAAGCAGAATAAAATGTGTTCAAACATTGTCACCTTTCTATTATTGACTGTTGAGATTTGTTAGGGACTAATAGTATTCAGCTGATGTGGCAGAGCTTTGGGTTTTGGGTCACATGTTCTGAGGCTGAATTTTCACTGACGTAAGTGTGAAAATCCTGTGCAGAATTATTCACAAATAAGTACATTTGGCAACAGATTTAGATGATATTAAATAGAATAAAATAATAATTATATCCAGAGCACTTACTGTGGCATTAAAGAGAATAACCAAGAGCTCTTATGCACATCGCTGTAAAGACATGGATGTAATGAAGGGAGGCAACAGACCTATGGACAGATGCACTAAGCAATGCACATAAAGACAAATATGCAAGGCACTATTATAATGTAAAGCCCTCATTTGTGCTAAACATAAAAATTACTCAGGTATGTTCATATTGAAAAAGTGACATTTCTATTCAAATTAAATTGTTGATAAGTGCTAGTTTTTTCCACAGTAGACAGACCCACTTGTTGGATCTGCAGTCACCAGGTAACGGCTAATTTGTTATTCATGAAAAGCCACTTGTATAAAGCCGCCCTCAGCTGCTGCAGCAACTAAATTGGCCAATTACGCTAATGGAAGACCATCTCTTTGTTCACAGTGGCTATATTGGCTGCGGTAGAAGTGATGGTGGTGGGAGCATGTGGGACGTAAAAAAGTAAAGAAAAACAAATGTACCTGTACACATAGAGACACACACAAGGTAATTTTATTGATGTCTGTGTTGGAAGGAAGCCTCCATTTTGCTCAGAAGGGTCTAAGATTGGACTAAATTGCTGGTCGTGTGTGTTTGAAGTGTTCAGGCAGTGATGGTAGTTCGGAGGGGTGCTGGGGGTTTGGATGAAGTGCAAAATGTCACCAAAGCAGCTGGAGAGGGCTAATGAGACTAGCAGGGTCACTCTCTCCATCAGTGCATCTCTGGCCTGACTTGGGTAAAACTGAAGGAAATCATCTGGAATTAAGAACAGCAGCCCTCTGTGGGTCAACCCCATGGGTCCATCTCCACGTTTACTTTACCACCTCCATTTTTTTCCACATTTGCTGTGGGTTTATCCCTGTGTGTCCTGCTGTCTGGTGCTCCCCTCTTCCTGCTACAAAAGAGCATTTTGCAGATATTAACATAGTAATGATTGGAGAGCGGCTCCACAGGCAGCTGACCACTAGTTTTTAGTCACGGTCAGGAGGAAGCAAATGAAAAGCTACCTGCTGGGCCTTGAAGTGAAGAATCATGTACGTTAGGCTCTGCTGGAAAATCTATAACTGAGAGAGAGAGAGAGAGAGGAAGAGAGCAAGAACACATCTTTCAAACCTGTCTCCAAGAATTTGCATTTATACAGTATATTACTAAACTTTTTCCTAATTACATTTGTGCTAACAAACATAATTGCTTGCTGGATTATGTTCAGAGTCTGATTTTCTTCCAAAGATATAGTCTTCAATTTGCAATTCCTTCTTTGTCCTCCGAGACAATGTTTTCTTGAGTAGTGGAGGGACAGAAGCACATGGATACTAAAAACACTGTCTTTGGAAGATCATCACTTGATTCAGACTCTTGAAGCTTCATTCTATCTTGAACTTAAGAGTTGGAATCACATCAGGACTGGATTTTTTTCAGGCTTAGTACAGAGCTTTTAATAACTTTCTCAACGTACGTCTGAGTGTATTGTATTGTAAATTATGAGCCCATCTTTTAATGTTGTATTTTACATATTCAAATTATAGCACTGTATACAGTGAATAACATTTTCTAATCAATTAAATCGAGAAACTCACCGAACAATAGAATTTACTGGATAATTTCAAAATGCATAAGTATGCATCTGAGGCTTGCTTCTTTAGGACAAAGCAATTAAGCTAAAACCTCTATGATTTTCATGAATCAACAATCAACTTGTAAATCATTCAGTCATTAAGCCATCATTTCCATTCTCAACAACGTCGCACAGCATACGGTAGAACATAACTGCCATCGTTCACTGTTTGACCTATACATGCATTCTGACATTTTGATTCTGATAGCTGTGTGAGAGCTACCACAATGAGTATGTGGGCATGTTATGCAAACGCACCACAGGAAATCTGCGAATCAGATGACAGGAATTTCATAAACAGGCTGAAAATGGGGGAGAACACACCCACCTCTTCAAGTTTCCCTGCAATCTGCCACCAGTCCTTAAGTGTCTAAATAAAGATATTACAATTCTAGTGTAGCTTCAGCACACTTACCATGATGCTTTGTAATTGGCAGGCGTATCCGACGGGCCTCACGTGTCAACTATTCTCTTCATTAACATTCTCAGCTCATATTGGTTTAATATCATCCCAGAGCTGTCATGGCGATCCGTGCACGGGCACCGTGCAGTCCAGGGCTCTAGTTTTATGGCTATTGCTGCATAGCAGATGAAAATCCAATTAAGGCAATGAAATCAAATCAAGGCGGCTACATCTGGATATGCTAATTTCTAACTGGTTTGCTGCTAAATCTAATTTTTTTCCCAAAGGTCATTTTTTTACATGCCTCTAGCCTGTTACCGTACATTTCTCCAGTGGCCCCCTGAGGACATCTTTGTGGGGAGTAATTTGGCAAAGCTATGGGTTTTTATTGGCTAAATTTCAATTAAATACAATTACAATCTGTTTTTGGTAATTGAATGACACAAATGGCAGCTCTGTGTATACCAGAGTGTCTTCTCACATATGGCAGCTTTGTATGTGTTATGAGTTTGTTGCATCTGCTGATATGCACAAATGTGTGCTATGAAAAGACAGATAATGAAATTCACTATAGAGACAACTTTCCACACAATCATTTGCATAAATCAACAAGTATGATCAGTTTTTATACATTTATAGAATAAATCTATTAATTTTGGATTTGCAAGTGTACTAATTTTGGCCTGAAATTTTAAATAGAAAACTGATATAATATTCTGTACTCATCTGGACATACACTATACATGCAAATGCACATAAAGTAACACACTCATATATTTACTCAAAATCACCATAGCAACAAGATGTATGCACAGTATTTTGGTCAGGTCTCAGCAGCCTGAGGTCTACTGCAGGCCTCAGTCACATTTCATCCCCTTCAGCAGAGACAGACAGACCACTGACAGGAGAGGAGGAGGCCCTGGAAGAATGAAATATTAATGCCTTCCTCTCTTGGTCACTGGCCTTACAAGGTCATCTGCTCACTGTTCATTGTTGGAAAACAACCTGACGGCTAAAGCAATTGAAACTGAAGAGATTTCCACCCTGTCCTCACACAAATTAGACCAACGAAGGCATGAGTCTTTGTTGCATCACCTCGGTACACATTGTTACCTGCAGGGAAGCAGGGAGGGGAAGGGAAGGGCACAGAGGGAGAGAGGGAGGGAGCTTTGCTTGCAAGACAGAGGAGAGCTTTACCTTCATCTATTTGCTTCTGTGTACCTGCGACATTGCTGTCGTACATGGGTGTTGAGTTATGAGGTGTGTAGGTCTTTGTGTGTGTGTATGAGAGGGAGGCATTCTGTGTGTGTGGGGTGTTTTATGTGAGTCGTCTCCCTCATGTTGAAGGACAGACACAATCAATAGCAGCAATCAATGTTGCATGAGGGCTGGAGGGAAGACACTTCCTGAGGTCTCCCTATTTTTGTCTGCTGTACTCCACACACACACACACAGTACAGTAACATATCCCAGGGTTCGAAGCAGCTCAGCCACTGGTGTCTGTGTACACAAACAGCCGTTCTTCATTCATCTATATCAGTAAGAATTCTTTGTGAGGATGCATGGTGTGAGAGTTGCGTTTGCCTTCATTTCTAACTGCAACTATTTCATTTCTTTCCAACGTTGACTTTCATCTTCCCTACCTGTGTGCACTGAAAGATAACCCAAGACCAACAGCTGATTACAGCAGAGGGAACATGGTTTACTGTTTTGCTGGTCGCTGCCAGCAGTGATGTGTGCAGCCGCACAGCATCGAGGCTGAGAACACACAAGATGCACAGGTTTACAGGATTAACTGACAAGCAGGCAACATAGAGATCTGTGCTGTACAGTTCTGATGTGCACTCAGAGCTTAACTAACAATGGATGAAAAACATCTTAAAACTGTTCACTTCACATCAAAGAAACATGCAAATATGCTGTTTACAGTTTCCATCTTATGTCTCCATTTTCTACATGTCATTACATCCCTGTCAGTAATGTCTGCATCTTAAGCTGCATCTAAGCAAACATAACATAGACATAACACATGTGTATTTTCTTTCTTTCTTTTTTTTTTTTTTTGTACAGACAAGGGATATAAAGTATGTGTCTACTGCAAGGCAGTGTCATGTTTAGCGAATGACAAGGAAACACAGAAGAATGATCTCTATGTTAAGGATGGGGGACTTTTGTCCTGGTTACAGTAATAACCACTTTGTCATAGTTAGAGGACAAATGTGGTCATGAATTTAAAAATAAGAAATAACGCTGACTGTCAGTAGGACACGGGGAATGAACAGTAGTCAGGACTGACATTCTGTTGTTACAGCCATCCAACCCAACCCCCTCCCCGTGTGGACATCTATAACAACATCACCTGATCTCCTCCTCTGCTCCAGTCATAACTGCTACAGCAACTGGATGCTGTTACTTGAATGTAAAAATAGGTTGTTGTAGAAGACTGGCTAAAATAACTAGTGCTTTCAGCTTTGTCTCAGTAGTGCAGCAGTTCTTAGGAAAACAGAAACAAAAATCTATAACTGAAAGAAAATCCTGGATCCACAGCTGGATCTGGATCCAAACCAAAAACTAATGACTAGTTTCTTGGCCCGTGGTCTAATTTTCCACCTAATTTCACTGAAATCTGTTGACAGATTTTTGAGATGTCTTGCTGACTAGCAAATAAACAAATGGAACAGAGAACATAATCGTCCTGGCGGAGGTGATGAATTTGGAGCTTAGCATCAGTACTACATGCTTGTGTTCTGTGCTTCCTCTTCAGCAGCATCATGCTCACCTAAGAGTTGTTATAAAATAATTCAATATCTAATGCGTGTTACATCCTTAAACTGTTCACTTGACAAATTCAGGCAGACAAATTTGAGACTCCTGTCAGTGTAGTTCACACTGCTGCAACTTTTCTTTTTAACATTCTGGAACAGTTTTATTTGGCTCATTAATCCAAACTGGCCTTAAGATGCATATCTGAACTGTGTGTGCACACTGGAGCTGAGCTGTAAACACAAGACAATAATAAGACCTACCAACATGGAAATGGGCTGTAAACAATAGGGGTCGATGTGGGGAGACAGACTAGATGAGAAAAACATGTCATAACAGCAGTCTGCTCTGTCAAATGAGGACACACTCCTCTCATAGTGTTTATCCACTAAAGGTTGGGGGGAAAAAAACGAACAGTTTGGACCCCTGTCTGTTTGAAAAATGACAGTCTAAAATATGATGAGGCACCTTTGCTCATCAGCTTTAATAATTCACAAGCTGAGACTTTGAGCGCTGTTACCGACCACAACATTCATTTAGATCAAAAAGATGAAAGAGATCTCTGTCTGGAAAAAGCATTTCACTCTTTGAGCTATATTATATTTGGCACATGAAGAAACATCATGTTTTGACTTAATAAAATAATCAATGACTTCCCGCAATTGCATCTCTAAATTAGGTTTTGAGTGCCCTGCTATTCACTGTCACACACATTTCTCTGCCTTTCAGCATTGCTACAGTATTTTTCTGCATGCATGAAATGAAGTGCAGATTGACTTCATTTGGGGAAAATGAGTCATCTGAAGACAAACACTAGAGGAAACAAAACTCCAAACATCGGATGAGGTGACAGCAATGACGCCTCTTCTACTTTGCATCATTTATATTTTGAGTGTAATTTACAATCACATTGGTGGACTTTCATGCCACGGAGCTCTTCAGTTTTCCACATTTCCAGACGAATGATACTCAAAAGCTTACTTCGACTCCCACGTAATTAACACATTTTTACCGCACCAGCCTTCAGTATTCCAAACCACTTCAGGCAACGTGCCCATGCAATTTTAGACCGACGTGAGCGGAGGTGGTGAGGGGAAGAGCTTTGTGAGACAGCTCTCTGATGTTGCTGCGGAGTGTTTTGCAGAGCTTTATTAGATTTAGTTGGAGTGTACAGACTATGTGAAAATAGGCTGCTTGATGAGCTCTACATTGTTGCCACCTCCCCAAGCATGCATGACATCAGCCCCCCCACCCCCCACCATCATTTTTTGTTGGCCGTTTATTTTGTTGTATCTTGTTAATTATCTGGCTTTTGTCCTCCTACCATTGGAGCAGTGTTGGCTTGAAAGGATTGGATTTGTTTAGTGACAGAAACTGAAATTAGGAGACACAGTCCCTCACTGTTACATGTGACAGCAGGAGCTGAATCTACTGTGAGCTGTCTGTGAGGTGTTGCCTGACTGGATCAAAAGACATTTGGATTCCCTCAGAGGAAGGAATTCCTGTGTATAGACAGTGGACACAGAAAAAGGCTTTTGAGCTGGAAGCATAAAAATCCCTTTGCTTGTGTGGTTTGATACAGATTGTGAACAACCCAGGCTGGGGATTTTAGTGTGAGGCCAAAAGGACTTATGGGAAAGAAGCCGCAGAGACAGCTGAGCCACTCATGTGAATGCTATTTATGTTTAAAGCATGTGGTTGACAGGGAATATTAAGTGAAAAAATTGCAGTAATTTTTTATTAATTAATCTGCATTAGTGGTTCATGCAATTACAATGTATCTAAGTTAACTAAAACCTCACAGATAGTTATCCATTTGAAACCATCAATCTCCCAAAATCTTGATGAACAGGCAAAATGATATGTAGTATAAAAATGTACCGCAATGTAATCAACAGACATACTGTAAACATACTGATCATATTGATCCCTTCAGCAGGGTAGAGTCGACACAACGGGTGAACAGGGGTGATCAGGTTGAGGGGAAAAAAAAGTATTACATAGTGTTTAATGACAACTTGCTGAATTCACCATATTTATTTATAATAATTTATTTAATTATTTACATTTATATTTTAGCTTGTGGATGTGATCCACATCTGTCCAGTCTACCTCTCTTTCTGCCTTTCAAGAAAACACGTGTTTGACTAAAATGAAAGTTAAAAAATAAAATATGTTCTTTTATCATTCATGAACATATTTATTTAATGGTTTTAATATTAAGTTTTGCGTAAACAATTCACTAGTTGCCAGGGAAATTATTAATGCAAGTTGCTAACATCATCTGCTGTCTAATATTGACTTGTGCATTTTTGTGACTGTCATATCCCCTCCACTACCTTCCATAAGTCATGGAGCCATTTTTTTTTTTATCGGGATGATTCGTCATCCATATCACTTTGTATCTGTTTAAGTGTTACGTTGTATTAATATTTCCTAATTGCTTCTCGTCCACGCGGCACGGTGGTGCAGTGGTTAGCACTGTCACTTCACAGCAAGAATGTTCCAGGTTCAAGCCCCTGGGGCTTTTCTGTGTGGAGTTTGTATGTTCTCCCTGTGCCTGTGTGGGTTCTCTGCAGGTACTCCAGTTTCCCCCCACAGTCCAAAGACATGTATTAGGTTAATTGGTAACTCTAAATTGCCTGTAGCTGTGAATGTGAGTGTCAATGGTTGTTTGTCTGTATATGTGTTGGCCCTTCAGTGGACTGGGGATCTATCCAGGGTGTACCCTGCCAGCTGGGATAGGCTCCAGCCCCCCTGCGACCCTGGTTTATGTGGTATATGAATGAATGAATTAATGCTTCTCACATTGTTCTATGCTGATTTCCAACAGCTTTGCAGTGTGAAATTCTTCTATTTTTACTCTCTGGTAACATGTTTATAAATGAAACCTGTCCACATATGAGCAGAACAGGTCTCCTCATACAGCAATGCAATGAAACAAGCCATTTACAACAGGCTTGTGTAGTGATGAGCACTCATGTAAACTCACAGAGACAAATAAGAGACACTGAGAATAAGTATATGGAAATGCAGGAGGCTGACTGAATTTAAAATGTTAGTGGGAAAATATTACATTTATTCTGCACAATCATCTCAAGAATTAATACTACACAACAGCTACACTAAATCAACTCCACACTTCAAACCAAAGAGATCCAGTACATGATTTGAGGAGATTCAGAAATGACAAAATGCTTTCATACCACAAACCCTTCAACAAGTGAAAATTATTTTATGCAAAAATATTCGATCAGTGGACAGAGGGTGAGATGATTCTGTGTTGCAGCCTGTTGATGACTGGTGTGTGTTGTTGTGTTTTATGAACCATGGGTGCATCTATTTTGAGCAGTGTCCATACAAAAAATGCACTTGTGGTAATGTGGGGTACTTTGGATAAAAGCATCCACCTCTTAGCATATATTATGTTCATTCTAGAAGTGAGATAACATGGGGTAACCACACATCAAACCTCCAGCTACGGTAGTTTGTATGAAACACTGGTGGAGGTGTAGTTGTGGGGAGAAAACAAAGATGAAGATAATTGCATCTTTTAATTGAATCCCTGGAGTATTGAAATGCTCGAACTGGAATCAGCCTCAGCTTTTGCTTCTACTCTCCTCCTTAAACTAGAGCATTGAATTCTGGGATATGATCATCTAAGAGCATGTGTAATAAATTCAGATCTACACTTCCTCCTTATTTCTGTGTCTTGGTCCTCTATCCTGTGTTCTTCCTCACCTCTTTTCTCCCATGTGTTCTCCGCTGTCATTCTCTCCCCTCCCTCCTCTAGTTTCTCCACATGCGTGCATCCCTTTGTTGTTTACTTGTCTGTACTCTCATGTCCCAATCCATCGCAGAGCGACAAGTCAGACTGCCTCTTCATGTTCTCTTCCCCTTTGTTTTCTTGTCTTTTCCTTTCTCCCTTCTCAGTGTTTCCTTCCCCCTCTGCTTTCCTCTTTCTCCTACCTTCTCAGTTCAGGCCTAATTAGGGAGATTCCTCTCTGATCAATAGACCCTCCTCATGGGAACATGTGTGTGTGAGTGCATGCGCACACACTTGAAGAGTGGGATGTCAAAGGTTATGTATTTGCTAAGCAGACATACACTATATGCATGCACACACACACCCTCCTGACAAATATCCTTTTAACTCCAGATGCAACTTTATTTTTAAGTATGACACAAGTTGTCTGTTCCAGCTATGAACATGTAACATCATTTGTAACTATTCATTTTCTGTAACCGTTTACACCGCTGGTGTTTTGGTGTTTCTTATGCAAACTTGTGCTGATACTGTAGCATATTCTGATGTAAAGTAATTTATTGTGATTGTATTTATTGAACTTCATAGAGCAATTAAGGGAGAAACAACTGCATGATAATGATAATAGCAATGAAGCTGAAACTGATGATTCACATTTGGCTGCATAGTCCATACACTGTTTATTCTGTAGTGCTCTTATGAATGTGTCCATATACTTTATGCTGGCTCAGAGGAAATCTGAACTATGAGTGTGGAATTTTTCAACAAATCTACAAATATAATTTATTGTAACTGGGTAGCTAGGCATGATTTGTGCTCATGCGGCTTCAAATAAATTTTTGTTTCCCATAACCTCACCGAAACAAAGCCTGCCAGTCTCACTATATCCATAATTAAAAATACATTTTTGCTAATTTCCCTTTTTACAGCTGACGAGGGACAGACTCTGCCTCAAGGTCACAGCAGAAGCAGTATATTAAAATTTAATCGCAGTCATACACAGATTTAAAGTGAGCAGCATGGGGAATTAAGCAGCCAAGGAAAATCATAAAAGGGAGGCTGTATCTAATGAGTTGGGAGTGAATGATGTGAACGTGTTTACGTGCCACTGATGTGAGAGCAGAGGGCCCAGGGCCACAGAGGGCCATCTGGGGCTCCGAATTTGACAATTACACTGTGCACTGTGGCCACAGGCACATTCCCTTTGCTGCTGTCAAAGAATGTGTGAGTGTGCATGCTTGTGTGTGCGTCACGTGTGTGTGTGTGTGTGTGTGTCCCTTGTCCTCTATTTTCATAGAAATCTCTCATAATCTTGCAAGAAAACAACAGCCAATTAAAATAACTGCAATCTGTATGCATAAGCCTCAGCCAATTTACCCAGGGAGCCTTCTGAAAGTACAAGGCTTCAATATGCAGTGTGTTTGGGCTTGGCTGTGAGTAAGCATTAGCTAGGCACAGCATTGGGGAGACTGAGTCAAACTAAGCTACAAAAACTAGCCACTGTACACAGGCTCCAGAGATCTTCAATCCCAAACGACTCATTAGCTGTTCTGGGAGTAGAATAAATTTAACCCCCACTCAATTACTGAATACATTTGGATATACTGTATATTTAGTTATTCCACATCAAATTTTACAGTTAGACTGTTGAATATCGCCCATGTGTATTAAAGTTTTAGGCTGTCATTGTTTTTTTGTAATTTATTGATTAATTAATTACTTGAGACTAGATATGACATCACCTGATCAAACACTAACAGGTTTTGGCTTCACATGTAATCCAGTTATCATCACATGTATGCTTACATGTATGCAGAGATAATTGCCAATGTTTATCATATTTTCCCACTTTTATCTCCATCACATGAATCATTATGTACTCTACCTGTCTTTTGTAGTTGTGTATGTGTGTGTGTGTGTGTGTGTCTATGTGTGTGCTGTTGCCTCTTTGCCCTGGCGTCTTTAGGCTGATTACTACAATGCCTGAAGGGAATACACCATTGTTTATGTTATTTATGAGCTTCATTTAATTGGGCTGAGAGTAGCAAGGCTCAGTCAGAGGCACACTCCCGCTGGCTTGAGCACAGAACTCAGTTGGTACTGGAGGCTGTGGTGAAGGTGAGGCTGTAATTAATGGAACTTATTTCAGTTGCAAGTGCATTAAATGCATGACATGACAGTTCACAAGGACCGTCGCCCAGTCTTTTAGCCTTGCAGCTCATTTTCTTTGGGCATTGTGTGGTAAATCATTTATTCATTCCATTGGCTTGATGATTGCATGTGTGGATGTCTCTATTAAAGAAAGGGTCATGAACAAGACCCCACCATGGCTAAATACGTGCTCTGAATCAATTCCAATGAATGAATAAATGCCACCTCAGTTCATTTAGACATTTTATCAGAGTCTTGCTCTTATTCCACAATCTTGCCTTATCCTAGGACACAGGGGAAATTATGTATATGTTTAAGCCTCTAAAGTCAGTAGCATAAAAGCTAGATCTAAAGTAACTAAAATAAAGGCAGTACTTATACTCCACTGAATTTTTTTTTATTTTCTGAAGTAAAGGGTAGCTTAACATTTGTGCAGGAATGACAGTGAGTTGCAATCATTCAGCTAACTGAGTAGCTGATTGACATTAATCACTAACAATTTGTTAATTGATTAAGTAATTTGTCAGTCAAACCCTCCAATCACTGTTCAGTTCCAGCTTCTCCAGTTTTGTTATGTATTTTATATTTTCTGATTTATATTTTCTGATATACAGACTGGTGATCCCCCCCCGAGAATATACATGATCCTGTTATTTACTTAACATCTTTAACTGTTTTTATTCTTTCACAAAAAAGATGCTCAAATCTATGTATGTGAGAAACGCTTGTACTGGTCAAGATTATTTGTCCAGACTATGAACATCTGAGCATATTCAGTATTATCCAGTTTACAGGACATTACTGCTCATGTTGACCTGTCCTGTCTGAACCTTCTGCTACTGCACAGTGCCACTCCCCACTGTCAGGGTTTTTATGCCTACTGATATTTTTAGTCAGTAAGGTGGTCATGCTGCAGTAATACTGTTAAACCAAGGAGAGGTGTGGCCAAACAGATTCTATTTTTATATCAGCAGTACCACAACACACACACAAACACTTTTTTTTTTAAATCAATCACTGTAGATCTGAATGGGAAATTAAAGCTGAATCCCCCAAGCCTTTACCCAACCTCCAGTTTTTGCCTAAACACACTGTCAGTGCACATAACAAGAGCTATAGAAGCGAAGATTTGTTTACACCAGCTGAAAGAATCCTGCATGCTTTTAAGTCAAGCAGCTGTAGAATAGAGAGAAAATGTGAACAGCAGATTAGAATTAATGCCCTTACAGAAAAAGCAGCTGAGGTTAAGAGAGCAGATTTTTACTGTTTGACACTGGATCTCTGTTCCCTGATATGTATAGTGCAGCTGCACGCATACATTGCTTTGTTCATTTTTGTGTTGAATCCTCTTCGTTTAGCAAAGTCACCACCAACTGTGTCATCTGTTGGCAAGCAAGCCTTTGGGATCTTGTCCATCCTAACAAATTCCATATGACAATTATGTTGATTTTAGTTATATAAAAAGCACTGTTTCCTATTTAAACAGCAGCAACAGGCTGCTATTCAACATGACTGGGACCTGGTCACACACACTGCCTGACAAAGGACTTCGGGCTTGGTAGCTCAGGCATCATTATTATATTAAAACAGTAACATATAACATATACCACAAAGTAAAAAGAGACAAGTAAATTGAAAAATTAACAACTGTGTAGTACGGTGGCTATGTCAAAATAAATGTCAAGTCAGAGCAGGATGTGTAAATTGCATGCTCGGTGAAACACACCCACAGAACTACAGATTTATGAGAGGCCAGAGACTGCCTACTAATTTGTATCTGTGCATATAAACATTCTGAAGAGATAAAACTATCCAGTATTTCACAAGGAAAAATAAGAAGAGTTTTGTGCAGCAGACTCTTTTTTCTTATTTGCTTCTTCGTTAATTATTGCAAGATCTATCTTGTGACCCTTGCATGGGTTGTGACCCCCAGGTTGGTAACCTCTGACTTCACTTGTTGACAAGCATTGAATTCAAGTGATGTTATCAGTTATAAGTTATCAGAGAATTAACCCATTGTTTGCAGTCTGAGATTTCACATTCAACTCTGTGGTTTGAGTTTTCTCACCCAGCCTGAGCCCAGCTCAGGAGACACAGCCAGTCATATCCTAATGAGTTGTTGGCAGGACAGCCCCACCTCGTCTGTCCAGGAAGAAAACACCGGCAGATAATTGGCCAGTTTCATAGTTGGTATGTTTTCTCTGGCATGGGACTGCGAATTAATGAGCTGACCATAACAATATCATAGATCACTTCCTGTGTAAAAAAAAGACAGAAACTGATGATGCTCCACAAAGCTAATGATGCCTGCCATTAGCAGTGGGAGTTTTACACGGTCACAGTCAGATCTGACAGTGTCCGACAGATGCTCCAGTGTTTTGACAGCATCACATCAGCTGGTGTTAGCCAACAGAAAGCCTTTTTGCCTTTACTACAGTACATAGTATTAGCAGTGAGTGCTCCATATATCAGTTTCTCCAAATTTAAAAAAAAAAGTCTGCTGCACATTGTAGATACGAGCAGCTCTGAGCGCTTGATACACTCACATTTGTTGATAGTAAAGGAAACCACATGAAAACATGATTTACTTGGAACATTGTAAAAAATCTTGCTCTGTGTGTTTGAAGGAACTGGTGACGGTTTCGTGGTTACTCTCAGCCTTGCAGCTCTGAGTGTTTCAAATGAATTGTGGCTCTGAGATAAATGAATGAGTTACTGCAAGTCTTGTAACATGACATACAGTTTTACACTCACACAAAGGTTTTGTTTTCTTATGAGTATGTTTGTAGGTGTTAGTGAAGTCAGTCTACCACACTAAATATATGTATATGTTGTAGAGTTGAGAGGCTCTAAGTGTTAACAGGTGAACTAGTTTTTGTCATTGGCATACAAAGCTACCAGTGGAAAATGTATGAAAATGGAATGTTTCGCACTCATCGTCAGCGCTACGGGTGTGAATAGGCAGAGTTAGTGAAAGTATGAAATGGGTTGTGACAGACAGGGAGCAGCTGGTGCTGTGTAGTACACTGACTAAGTGGACTTGAGGCTTCAGAGAGGTCAAAGAGATCAGCCATCTGAGAGTTAGAGTTTTTCACACTGCAAATCTCAAGGCAAACCTTTTCTTCACACTTCCTTCAGTTACATCCACCCCTATGTCTACAGTTAGCAGACCTGCACAACAGGTTCCCCAAAAAACACAACTGACAGTGTCCATCACTGTATTGACTGGATGCGTATTCTAAAAGAAAAGGTGCTAAATCACAGTATTGAGATTCTGTACAGTAAAAAATAAACACAGCAACATCAGTGGAATAATGTCCAATCCAAGATTCACCTGCACCAGGTCAGTTTTTTTAAAACTCCGCTGCTCCATTCTTTTTCAGTGCTACAGTGGAAAAACAACTCTCAAGATGGATCTCTTCTCAGCGGACACTGTTGCAATGAAGCAAACAGACATTGAAGATTCATTTGCACTTCTCTACACCCACGCAATTTGGCCTCTGTGCAACTAATGCTCTTAGGACTTGTTTACAGTCCTTCCCACTATTTCTATTCCATTCTGTTACAGTGTGAAGTTGAAACGATAAGATAAGGATGGAAACTGCAGTTGACACACTGGAATTCAAAACCTTCTTTAGCTTTACACTTATCTTCCACTGCGTCTTTTTGTACATCCATTGGTCTGCAGATATACTGTATGCTGTTGACACTGGTCTTACATACTGCCAGTATAGATGTATTCTGAGAGCTTCTTTTCCTTCCATTAGTGTCTGACAAACAGTGCAGTTCTGTATACATTCCTGTTTCATTCTCTTTTAAATTTGCTGATGTATATATATCCAGTGCTTCATAGGTCATCCAGGCCTGCAAAGCAATTTAAGTGGGTACAAGTCAAAAAACTGCTCTAAGCCTAAGTATGGTTTTGATGGTGAAAATTAAATATCTGATGCTTGACAGCCAGATATTAACTTAAACAAAGATTGATGTCATGATAAACTTTATTAAGTTTCTATCTTGAGCTCATCTTGCTATCGCTCCCATGAAAAACCTCCTCATTATGAAGCAGTTTGAGGGTCTGCATCAGAATAAGGCAAAAATGTAATTGAGGGCACTCATCAAAATTCTTATCTCACTGTATATCTATCCTTCTCTGCATTCCTAAGTGATCCACTCAATGATCTGCTCAGTGAATTTTCACTCCCTCGAAAGTCCAATTTATGGGATCTACCATGCATATCTTCTGACTCAGCATACACACAAATGTTAACCAGACTTAATGAGGAACTAAATGTAAAGACATCAGCCCTCTTTACACATAGGCTGGGTTGTTTGGAGCACAGGAATTGAGATTAAATTAAATGGTGACCTAATTATGTTTGGAATGATACATTCAGGCAAACCCAGTTTGAAAAAACTAAAAGCTTTAAATCTGAATGTGGATTATTATGAAAACATGCAAAATGTCTGTCTCCTGCAGTGGTGACCTCTGTCTGCTCTCTGGAGCACAGACTGAATGTGTATACACTGTCATGACCATAGCCACAGGACTCAGGAAGCGGTAATGGAGAGTGAATAATGTGCAACAACAGTTGCGTGAACAGCTGTAAGGTTGATTCATATCAGTTGCTGCATTTATTGAGGATGCTATTCTCAGCCACTTCCGACGCTCCACACAGCGGTTCACCTATATGAGCTGCTTCCTGACAGACCCAGGCCTTTTGCTCTTTGGCCTATCCACCTGCTCTAAAGCTCAGTCAAACAGGTGTGCGGACCACTTACTCCTCCAACAACCTATTACACACAGTCTGTTTAACAACTGCAAATAGATCATTACCTGCATTAGCTCTTTGTAGACTCATGTCTTGACATGTGTTGCTGACTCGGTGCTGCTCTGCCGACTTACAAAAAGCCAGTTGTTCATGACAAGTGTTCTTTTTTGGTTTTTCATTATTTAACTACTCCTGTCTACTCAACAACTGAACAACAAACAATTTAATTGAAAAAATGATTTCAAAGTTTATCCAAATTTTGTATATTTTTTTATTCGTAATATTGAGAGAATGTGCAGGAATTATTTAATAAAAATCGAAAGAAATGCCAAAATGTCCAAAGGAAAAGTTTGGCTATTTAAGCTTTGTACATAAGGCAACAATGGGCCAAAAGTAAAAGAGCAAAATAAACCCCTTTCAAACTGAAAACAGTTAAAGTCTTGTCTGAGACATAAACTGACAGTTGTGAGAAACGTAGCAAAATCTGTGGTTGTCAATCTAAAACAGTGGTCAAACATCCATCAACGGCTGATTTCAAGCAGCTCCAGACATCTTGTGCTAAAACTCATAAGTTTAAGAGAAAAGCAGTTCTTCAAACCAACCAATGAGATTATGACATGAAATGAATGAAAATACACTGGCCAATTTTGTACATTTTTTTGAATCAAGATTAGAAAAAAAACCTCACACACCTAGAACCATTGCTTTTCCCTAGCTAAGACCACTTCCACACTCTCCCTGTTGTATAGAGGTGTCAACATTACGGCTAAAGTTTGGCTATTGTTTTGCTGATTTTCAAAATATAAGAGTGGCAGAGATCTCAGGCAAGTTATTTGGTCCAACTCTCACACAGTCCAAACAAAGTGGACTAAATGGGCAAATGCATCAGAATTGGTTTTTAACCAAACCAAACAGGGTAGGGGTGAAAGCACCCTTAGACATACAGGCTTCCATTAAATCAAAGGGAGCTGTGAAGCATGTGGAACCCAAAGGTACAACAAACACTGGCCTTTAAATCTGTTGAAACTGTTAAATATTATATGTTAAATAAAGAGGAAAAAGTTCTCCCTCAAATATGGATGAAACAGATGGTAAAGAAAACATAACAGTAATGCCTCTTCTGTCATTCAAATTGTCAGTTTGGATTATAGAAGCATCAGGGTTGTTGTTTTCCATAATCATCACTGGACAACAATACAAAACATCTGACCCCCCCACCCCCCACCCCACCCCAAGGGATGATGTCAAATGATGGCTGCAACACTCATTGTTACACTTAATGCATTAAACCTCCCACTCCCTGCTTCACTCCCAAATATCACCATTACTTATCCCTCATCGTCTAACCTTGCATGCAAGCCCTCATTCACCCAAAACTTTGACCCAGCTGACTCCCTCGGAGTGACGGGCAGGGGGGCTATTGTCTTGTGATCAGCCAGAGAACCAAAGCACTCAGTTAGGTCTGCCTTGGGAGTCACTGTCACCAGTGTACCGCAGGCAGCGCATTGTCCCTGGGGTCGTACCGTGGCCCTGGTCATGCCAGAGGTGTCATAAATAAAGAGAGACAGTGGAGAGAGAAAGAGAACAATGAATCCCCCCTTTCCCTTGCTCCCAGCTCTGTCTCTCCTCCCCATCAGCCACTGGGGACGTTGTAAATCAGAGGGCAGGGGTGGAGAGAAACCTGAGCCAAAAGCAAGGCAGTAAGGCAAGGAGACATTAAAGTGGGAACCTGGCTCTTGGGGAGCCTGGCCATTCCTGTCATCATTAGGAAGCATGGGAGACAAAGGCTGGAAGAGACGATGATAAGGCACAGGGGGCAGGAGAGGGGACACACACTCTCAGATGGACATATATAATGAAAACAGCAAATGCGAATACATGTGTAGTCCCTCTCGTGCTCTCTGCATTGCTCGCGCAGGTCATAAATCCAGACTGGGTAGGTTTAGTTCTGACAGAGCTGCCACTGAGGGACAGAGGTAATCCAGCAATAATTTTCAGCGAACAAGGGATTTTGATTTCTACCCAATCAGGGAGGGAGAAAGGCAAAATCATCTGCGAGGGGCTTTCTTCTAGTGCAGTGCTGCCTAGCCTACAGCCTGGCAATGTCCTTGCATTCACAGGGATAAAGCCATCTCTGACAATTGCGGGGAAAAAAAGAATTGCTGCTGGAGAGGGAGGAGGCTGAAGGGAGGCAGTGATGAAAGGGATAAGATAGTGTATGTGTGTGTGTCTGTGTTTGTGTGTGTGTGTGCTGGTTGAATGGTTGCACCTTGTATCTTTGATTATTTGTGACTCTCTGCACTCCCATTGCTATATCAACCATCACTAATACACATAGCAGAAAATGATATATTTATATGAGTAAAAGACAAATTTACTGACTACAAATTTAATGATCCCGACCTTGATTATTATTTTAATATTTATTTGACCTTTGAAAAGACACTCAGAGCAAGAAGAATGTGGGAAAAGGAGATTAAAACAGGATCAATAAGCACTAAATGTTTCACATCAGCCTCCCCTGATACAGTCCAAATCATTTTGGCCTGGATGATATATGTTCTCTTCATTCTCTGCTGTTTACCAAGGTTGTCAAGGTAGGTTTACTCACTGCTACCTCACTCTCGCTGACATTGATCACTGTCCCTCTGGGCCCAGGTATCTCTGTCTCTCTCTGAGGTAACTAAGCCTTGTGGAATGTTTCGCGCCCCTCTCCCCGACCCTTGCAAGTGTTTGGACTTGGCTCTCACCCATCATCTCACATTTTCCCCTTGAGGTAGTGAGGCTTAACCCTGACAGCCTGTGAAGAGGGTTCAGGAGGAAAGCCAGTGCTACTTTTTCACTGGACTCTTTACATTTGCTCACCAGACAGGAGAGGGGAGTCATGAAGGAGAGCGCCGAGGGGTGGGGAATCGAGTGTGTGTAAAAAGAGAAAGCTCCTTGAGGGACCTTTAGGGCTTATTCAAACTGGAGCTGTAGAGGAGCTTCTGTAGGACTGGGGAGAAATCACACTGCATTGGTGGGTGTCTTTCAGGATTTGTGTTTGTTCACTTTATGGATTTGTTCTGTCAAAGAGCATGAAGCTCAAAGTCTCACATGTTTGATTTCAGCTAATTAGGTAACAAAATTGTCTCCATTCGTTAAAGTGTCGCGCTCCTCTGTAAGGTTGTACTGAACACAGCTGAAGGAGAATGTAATGCAATTAGCAGAGAAAATAAACAAAGTGAAGCAGAACAAACTATCCAATCTGCTCATAACTGATTGTTCATGGTTTAGGGTTGTTTGACGTTTTTCAGTGCAGTTTCTGTGCCACACCATGAAAAACATACTGTGTTTTATGTATGCTGAATAGTCCAAATAGATTGTTGTTAGTCGTTTTGTTAGCTAACCACTGTTAGTCAGTGAGTAGTTAGTTAGTTAGTCTGTCTTTTGTTTCACAAATAAAACTATTTTAACCCAAACATCACATTATTATGTGATACTGCTTCTTCATACCTCTCACCTCTGTGTCTGAACCCTGGTTTCATTTAACATTACAGTAAATGCTGTGGCTTTGTAGAGTCAAAACAATACTTAAAGTGACTTTCAAACTTGCTAACTCCACCCCTGCAATGTAGAGGCCAGTATTTCCAAAATTTCTAATGGCTTTGTACTTTTATGCCATGTTGAGGAGAAACTCTCATGTGACAAATACATGGCACAAAGCCAACCTGGAGCAAAAAAAAAAACACTACACAACAAAACCTCAGTTACATCAACACCACTAGCTGTTTGTGTTTCAGTATGCAACAGCTATTGTAGATGCTATTGTACAAATCTTTTTTTCCTTTTCTTTCCTTGACTTTTAGTTCCAGTGCTAGGTTCTTCCTTTGGAAAACACGACAGATACATTGAAAAGACATCTTAAGAATGTCAACAGTAGCAAGATAATGCTGGAAATTGCTCTTCCTCCTGCCTGTGTCTACTCTGCTATGCTGCTTTCAACTGCTCTCCAAGCAAAGTGTTTTCTATCTGACAGACCTGTAAGATTTTAATTCAGTCAGCATGTCAGGTGCTCTAGTACAGTATATATACAATGTACACATGTACACCTGTATATCAGCAACAGAACACATGTTTGTTAAAAAAAAAAAAATGTTTAAAAAAAGTATATTTATTGCTTAATAAATTCATTAATAGATGACAACAATGTTCAGAAATTGGAGGCTAAATGTTCCCACCTTTTACCGGTAATGGGGAAATATCAATTAGAATTAGATAACCAGTGAATTAAGAAACCACCAAAGACTTTAATCAACATTAAACATATTTCAGTATTGCATAGCAATAACAGTCCTTGGCTTGAGGAAATTTTGTCAAATCAAGAACCAAGACCACAAGCAGCTGTGGGCACTGCAATCTGAGACCAGTGAAGTGCACTGACATTTCCTCTGGATTACAGATATGCTTTCATGAATTTCACTCCCCTTTATTCCACAATGGCCCTTGTCACATTTAAGGTGTGGCTAAAAGCTTCATTTAATTTGTCCACTGAGTCCGCTACTGGTACGACGTAAAGGTCTATGCTTTCAACTAACAATGCCATACCATATGCATAGTCAGTATCTCACTATTTATTGCCTTCTCCCATTAAAATGAGAACATCTCTGCTGTGAGTGTTATTTTGCTTTATTAGATCCATTTTCAATACTTACAAATGAGCTGGCTGTGTATATTCATAGCATAATTACTTTCCCTTTCCAATTTGCCACACAACAGCTCTGTCCTGGAAACATAATGGACTATTTTGCATCAAACACAGCTAAAGTAATAACAGAATATTAGCTTACCTCTTAGCGGGGGTCCGATGAGAAGGGGTCACATTCAATGCAGGAGACAAAGCTTCTGGCATTTTCTGTTTGCAGTCAGTGTGTGAAACATAGCATTGTCTGATCTGTGTATGTGTGATAATTGCTCCCTGGAAGTGGATATGATGAAACAGGGGTATGAAATTGTGAATTATATCAGGCTGCAATCTCTTCTCTGATTTCAGTCTCACAGATGCAATCTCATCACACCCAGAGAAAGTCAGTAAGTGTTATAGTGCCGAGATATTCATGTGTTACTTTTTCTCAGTATATACCAGGTCTGGTCCTCTAAATGTACTGAATATTTCAAGTTTTCCAGTATTTGGTGGTGCAGGAGTGCAGGTGACACTAACATGATATGTGAGTATCGGGAGTAGGTGAAAGCTTTTGTTAGTGCTGGCATATGACTATTTCTTGGTGGCAGTATGTAAACTTAATTCATATTGAACTCACAGAAATACCGGTCAAAAAGATCAGTTTGTTCATTTTTGGCTAGCACTGGCAAGAAGGCATGTACTCTCTGCATGTTGCTTATGCAAATGGAATAATTACACTGCCTTCACCAGTTGGAAAACCTATGCATGTTAACTGATCAGTGCCTTTTTTCCCCCTCTTACCAATGGCTTTCCATGTGTTCTCAGTGAAAATAAAGCATCTTGGTTAGGGCAACTAACTGCTAGTCTTGAATGGCTCCTGTCATACACCATAATAGCTTGTATGAAAGGCCAGGGCTGCCTGTTGACTCCAGGTGAAAGCAGGAGCGGAGCTGGAGGAGCTTGTATGTGGAGCAGAGACAATTTTGTTCAGGCTCTCCTGCAGCTTTGTCAGAGTGTGTGGAGGGAGGGCCATAATTGCTGCCGCCACCCCTCCTCCCCGGAGCCCTGGTGCAGACTGGGAGAATTGGAAGAGTCATTTCATCTCAGAGGAAACGAACGGATGGGAGCTCTGTGGGGTGGGGAAGTAGAGGAGGCTAAATTACAGAGCAGCATGGTGTGGCAGTCGGTTGTGTTCTCTGACCCTCTGTCCTGACACCACTTGGAGCCTGAGAAGAAGGCTATTTTGAAGAAGATGCACATCTTCTGCCAGAAACTACAAGGGGTGGACACGATGTCATGACATCCTGTGCAATATCATGCAATCCAGTACAACAGCCTAGCAATAAATACTACCTTTGTGAAGATTATATTGGCCAGTGATGAGACAGAGACATTTTTGTAACAATTTAGTTCTGTTTCATGTACGTTATTAAGGTGTCCAACAGTTTAAAGAAATGAAACAACAACTATGACCAATGGCTGTAAAAAACAGCTTTACAACACAATTATTAGTTTTGGGGATGTTGTATTAGGATTGGGATTACTACTATTGTACAGACCTGCACTGCAGTCTTCTGTTTTGCTGTGATAGCGTGATGGTCAGACTGAACTGGAAATGTTTAAAACAAGCTATGAGTGCAGAAAGGTAGTGCCTAAAATAACAATATGGATTGTTGGTCTTTGCCTTCAAAACTATCCATATGACCATCACAGAGTTTTTCATATCTGCTGGTTAAGATTTGATTGGGTTTAGTGATAAAACCAGCCAGTACTGTTAAACAGTCTACCCACACCAACACAGCCCAGTGATGTTTTAACACAAGAATATGTGAATGCCCACTCATTATTCCAATAGGTTCTCAAAATAGAATAATACAAGACGTTGTAACAGATGATCAGTGTTCTCTGATCATCAATACTGGCAGGATGACATAGTTGTCAGTTTTTCTTTTCTCCTGTCAGACAAGACTTAATCCCCACAGTCACTAGATGTCTTCGTCACTTGAATGTAAATATGTTGTTTTTCCTGAAGTGACAGTTTCTGTTATTCTTAAAACCACCACCACTTCACTTGTAAGGTAAACATGAACATCAGTTGTTTTAAGTGCAAGAAACAAAGATGTCTGTAGTGAGAACACCCTCCAAAATAGAGGAGATAATATAAACAGTAGATTTTATAAATTATAGAGTGCTTTTTCTTCCTTAGGTCCAGTAAAGATTTTAGAAAGGAGTGTGTTTATACATGTTGAGGGGATGGATTTCTCTGCTGGTGAGAATGTCATTTGCAATGGTACAGTAACATGTCAACCCACAGAGCACTCCTGGCCAAGAGAGTGCTTTGAAAAAGAAAACCATGTACAACACATGCCATTTGTGTTACCATGGCCATCGCTGTTACCGAACTCAGCCCCAGTGAACAATTCAGGGACACTGTATAGTGACACCACTGTTGTAATGTATTCCAAGGTGCGCTGAAGCTTCTCAAGCTCAGTGCCAATAATAGCACATTCAGGATTTTTTCATGTCTTCATCATCTAGAAAACTCAAAAGACAGCCAAGTCATAAAAAAGCTAAATTGTGGTTAGACATCCACAATAACAACTTTTATCACCCATTTCAGTCCTCTTTCATAACAGATTTCCATTACTGGCAACCCACTCAACTGCTGTCCTCAGAGAGAGACCCATAGAGCTTATAGTGTGTGTGCCAAACCTAATCCACACTCATTACAAAATACAATCAGTATATGAAACCAGTTGAATGTTTAAACCCCAGTAGATAGACAAGAGGTTAATGTCGCCTTTGACACTCCAATCTGCCCTTCTCATCATGATGTGTGGTGGCAAACAGACGGGGACGCCCCCAGCCCACTCTGTCTTCATACACCCATATCAATTCGTAGATTTGCAGGAAGCGTGTGGGGGGGGAACAGAGGGCACGTCTCGCTTCACAGCCCCAAAATTAATAGGGGGCCCCTCATTATGGAGAAATGGGAAAGACAAAGGGGTCTTGGTGCAGACAGAGGAGCTAGAGAGGTGGATTCTTATATAATGAGATGAGAAGAGAGAGTATGAAGCAAACCAGGAGAAAAGAGATGATAAATGTGTGAGAGAACTCCATCCTGAATGCAGCCCACTGGACTGCTCGTTTTCCTTTAGTCGTTTTGTGGGACTGAATCCAAGCTGAGAGAGGCCAGCAAAAGAAACAGGAAATTAGTCGCCCCATTAATAGCAGCCCTGCTTTACCTTCTCCCCCCATTCCTCTTTTTTCCCCTCTTTCTCTCTCTCCATCCCTTAGGGAGGTTGGGTAACAGCCAATCTCATTGAAAGGCAGATCAATAAAGAGATATATTGTCACCTCAGAGCGCCACCCTCTTAATCAATTAATCTATAATAGAATCCATTCACTGGAGCTTCTTAAAGGGCCCGTCCTCCCATTACCAGCTATGGGTCAAAAGTAGGTGCAGACATATGTGGGTCTCATTACTAGTAATGGGGGAGAAAACTGGAATAGGTTCAAATGCCTGGCTATAGATACAGGTGATATGCATTTAATGGCATTTCAAGGAAACAGTGCTCATTTTTTTGACCAAGAATAGGTCAGCCAACCAAGATTACAAGCAGTAGTCCTAATGAGTTATTATCCATGCTCTGCTGCATCAGATACAAGGGCATGCATTAGGCTGTATGTGACTCTACGACTATACAAGGTGCTTACTGCACAGTATGCTGTTGATACTATCTTAAAACACTGTTATTTTCTGCTTCGAGCTTTCGCAACAGTGTTTCAGTGGCTATAACCACATAATAAACATTCCATCATGGGCAGTCAAGCAGGGATTGTAAAGGTATTTTAAAGATGAACATTCAGTGTTCAACAAACAGTGTTTGAGGTATAAAGTAGAGCTCAAGGTTGATCTGACTAAAAAGCTATTTTTAAAGCATTAGCACATTCTATTATGTGCACTCTGTAAGTAAATTGACAGAGGACCCACCCACTCCAACTCTATCTGCATGCAAAATTACTTCTTGAATACTCCCAACAATATCAGAGCAGTCATTGCTGTTCATGCATGTTTTCACCAAGTATAATGGTCATTTATGCCCAGGAAGGAAGTGCTTCTGGTAAAAGATGTTGGTCATTTATTTACAGGCAGAATACTATATAACGTCATGTGGTGTTGTAAGGACAAAGGGATCTTGTCTGCGTTCCTCCAGTGAACAAGACAACCGTTGTTTTTAGAGGCCTATTTTATAGGGAGGTTTGGGCCATGTAGCCACATTCCCTCTTTACACCATGATTTTACAATTTTGGTGCTTTGCTGATTTATGTTCCGGGTTCTTTAGCACTACAGCCTGTCATTAGTTAAACCCAACACTGCTCATTTCAGTGAATTCTACATTCTATTAAGAGAATATTGTAGATGTTTTTCTATTCAGCACAACTTGATAATATACAAGTGACATCTATAATGTACAGTGGCACTGCCTTGGACAATATAACCATGCACCAAATAAAAGGCTTTTTTTAAACCCGCAAAGAAATAAAGTATGAGCGAACTATATATATATATATATATTTTGAATGAATACCTCCAAGGTCACATATTCCATCCTTAGAGGTGAAGAGTTGAGTCACATGTATAGGTATCCCTGGATAAGGAAATATATTGCTGTTTGACAGTTCATGAATCATGGAGCTACAGGTTTGGTCTATGCATTCTGCTCGAAGGAAAGGGAATGGATAAACTGAAATACATTTTTTCAAGAATGCATATTTTCTCAGAGCTACCAAAAGGTGTTGCACTTTGTTTTGAATGTTTAGAAAGAACATTCAAGGCTATCCTTTATGCTGATCAATGCTACACTTTGTGTGTCAGGAGCATTAGACAAGTGGTAAACAACAAAATGTCTATGCAGCTATACAAACTGAGAACTGGCTCATCTTAAATTAATAGCACTTGCAATCACTCACTCATTCTACAGCTGACATGTAAGAGAGATGTGTGTAATGAATCCAAATGTCATTCTAAAACCACTCATTTGGTCTCCTTGGCAATTGAAGTTTGATTTCTGAGTTAAAAGTCTGCTCTTTATATTGCTCTTTCCCTTCATGAAGACATTTAATCAACCCCAAACAGGAATTATAATAATGAAATTGCTTGTGGTGGCACCACAGTCTTAGCCAAAAGAAATAAGCAATTCTGAGGTCAGGCATACATCATAGTTTCAATTCACTTAAAGTCATTCATTTATTTATGAAATGAAGCTCTGCTTCTCAAAACACAGTGCAAAGAACACAAGGGTTTTCCTTCATCATAGTGTTAACAGTATTAAGTGTTAAAGCACTGTGTGGGTTTGTTAGCTGGTAAAACTTTCAAATACAGATGTTCCTCCTGTCCATGTCTCCACACACTTGATCTTTCGACTTCTCTGATATTTAACAGCCAACCCTGATTTATCAATGTAAATTCCAGCATTTTACTTCAAACATTAATGTATAAAATACTAGTCCTGAGCTACGGAAAAGAAAACTCACTGACCACCCAAACCTTTTCAATTAATTAGATTCGATAGATCATGAGGTTGTCTTTTCATAGTGCTGCCAGGAAATTTTTTAATACTGGCATTTCCCAAAAGCTGACTCTGAAGGCCTTTATAGTACATTTAAATGAATTGCAAAAATCACCTCATAAAAACCAAGCCTTTGTGTGTGGAGAGGGCATAATTCTATGATCTATGGCTCAGCTGCAAGTGTGCTGCACAGCAGCAAACCACACTCATGGGCTGTGGTTGTAATTCAGTGCCTAATGTGGATAATTAGTCTAAATTCATGGAGTGCTTGATTCCACTGACAGCTACGCCAAATGTTTGACGAAGGCACCAAAGTAGCAGCATCAGTCACAGCCCAGCGGAAATGCATTTAGTGGAGGGCCTCATCATGTTTTATTCAATCACAGAGCGATGCTCAATTAATCAGTTTCTGCAATTAAATTAAACATGTACATGCATAAAACATGAAAGAAATATCAGGGGTGTTTAAGCTCTGCTTGGTTCTCAATGCTTGTGTCAGCCCAAAAAGAGAGTATTTATTCTCAGCCCTCTACAGCAGCTTCTCACTTTAGTGATGTGGAATTATTTCTTTTTCATTCTATACTGACAACAGTGTGTGACAGAATGTGTTAAGTCTCATCTTAGTATGCGCCGCTTGATGCATACCACCATCCAATGCATTTCTATAAATGTCAAGGGCTGTGTGTTTACCATGTCTGCCTGACCCCTAATATTTATTTAGCTCAACAGCACTCTGCCCAATCACTCCTTACTGCTTCATTGGAGAAATGTGGCTCTTGGTATGTCAAGTCTCATTGGCTGCAGTTTGCCATATCTCCTGGCACATGTAATATTGCTTTTCGCTTTCCATCAAGTGCAGGCAAAGCTTGTGCTCAGATAAATGGTGACATTTTGCAGTGGTGTGTGGGGTTTGTTTGTATCTTTTAGTGCCTGAGTCATTTCCATTGCCTGATTTGTATACATAGCACCACAGTCGGCACGATCAAAGGTCTTTCACATGTAAGACAAATTTGCATTTGGATTCGTAGTACTGCCAACATAATTTATGCCTCTGTGGTTAGATAACAGCTTTGAGATACATGTTGACATTTGCTCCATACCGACTAGTGTGCCTCCAATGAGAAAGGTTACTTCTAAATGGATTTAATCCAAGTAGAATCAGTAGGATTGTAAAAGGCTTTGGGTGTTTTCAGATATCACATTTCCTGGAAACCTTGCTCAGTGCAAAACAGGATGATGACATTACGTTGTGAAAGTATCAAAAATTATATTTACACTCCAAATGATTGAAGGATACCAAAAGCTTACCTGCTATAGCCTTTGTGATGATGATTTTGCATAGTTATCCATCCTGTTAGGTGTTACATGTTAAAAGTTGGAAATCTTTCACAACAACAATCTACAATATGATTCAGTGGATCATCCACCTCCATCTCCCCCTATTAGAGTGCTACAGACATATGACAAAAACAAAAGTCAGTTTTGTTACATTGAAACAATTAAAACTGAAATACATAAACTAAAATTCATGTTTGACATTTTTGTGTACAAATGTATGTTGGTGTGCTCCAACCTAAGTATAATGATTTTTAAAATGAGCAGCATGGATTAGAAAGTATCAATGTCTGAAATCTGAGTTTAGATTAGGAACTTAATAATTCCAATGTTGATGTTACGTTTTAAAGTTCTTGTAAAGCACGGGATCATTTTAATGCTTGACCAGGACTCAGTAGCAAAGTGACTGTTTGGCTCCCACATCACGTGAAATAGTGACTGCACTGGCCCTTTAAGAGAATGTTGGGGGTGGTGAAGTCGGACAGAATTAACCCTGACCAAACCGGAGGCTTGTTGAGTGTGCTTTCAACATACAGTTACAGTAGGCTAGGCTATAACATTTGTTACAGCAAAAATAACAAAACTGAGTACTGAATGTAGGACTGCAAAATAAGAAAAGTTTAATTAGTAACAGAAAAAAAATCCCTACAATATAAAACTCCGATATTGGAGTTAGGTGACTGGCTGAAAAAAATATGATAAACATCATTTACAAAACATCAGCTGGGGCTATAGGAAATTTTAAGGCTGAAAAAAGACCCATAAGGACTTATCAGCAAAATGGAAGGTGATACTTAAAGTCCTGGAAGAATGCCATCTATACTGCAATTATAACACTCTATACTTTGAGCTCCATGCGAAGTTACAACCTCTCACTCATGGAAATGTAAAGACTATGCATTGTGACAGTGACTGTCTGGGAACTCTCTTTTTATCATTTTTTAGTTTTTGTATTTTAGACATTATCCTCGAGGTGTGTTGCTGTGTTTATTTAGGTTCGTGGATACAAGGCACCGCAACGTTAGTTAATCATACTCTCATTTTGAAATTTAGACCGGAAGTTCTTTATGCTACTACGGCCGCCTTTACTTCAGTGTGCTTTGACTCCGGGACCGTGTTGTTTTGTGATGTAGCTGTAGTAATTCATTCGTAGTACCGGGGCAGAGGAGGGAAACGGAGACTGTAGTAACAGAAAGAAGAAATAAAGCTCTGTCTACAACAAAGTGGAGTTTCCCTCTCAGCGCGATCACTCCGTGTACTTTTGGACTAACTCACTCTCAGGGGAAGTCGTTATGAACATTTATCATCTGTGATATTTATGTGAAAACGGGAGAGAACGGGACAGACTGACCGGGCGCTGCCTGCCACTCACAGCCGCCTCTCCTCTCGTCACCAGCGGCGTGATTTTGACGGACTATCCGCGGGATTAGACGCAGACTTCTGGAGCGGAGAGAAAAGTTACTGAGTGGGATGTTTGAACTTCTGATTGAATTCTACAGCGGCTGAGATGCTGCCTGTGGAGTTTGATGCTGTTTGTGGAGATTTCATCCCATAGGCTGCAAATCATTCGCACGTCTGGTGGGATAGTGAGCTGCTGCTGCTGGACCGGACCGCTTGTCTCTCTGAAGACTGACGAACGTTATCAGCTCCCTATGAAAAATCTCAGTGTATAATGGAGTACCGCCCGACTTTAGTTGTCCTGTTGGTTATATTTGCACTCAGAAGTTTGGCATATGGTAAGTTTAAATTGGTGTGCTGCTGGTTGTTATGGGTTATGTTTGCACAGATGGAGCTATATGCTTTATACCAGTGGCTCCCAAAGTAGGACAGACTCCCCAGGGCTCTAAAAGGAGTTCCACAGAAAGAAAGAAAGAAAAAAAAAAGAGATAAGAAATTAATTTCACTGGCAATGTTATTCTAATGAAATGACTACTTCATGCCCTCTTTCCCGTATATAATGTAAAGGATCATTGAGTTGCTGCTCCCTGCTTTTATGTCATATCTGCATAAGTAGATAAGTAATCCTCCTGGATGATGTCATTTAAAAGGCCACTTAAACCAGCAGACATCACAGTAGCCCATATGCAGCTTTACTGTGAGTCTTGCCCAGGGGACTGTGGATTCTCACCAGCATCTGCTCCCCACAGAAATCTGACTTTGTTGAGATTCTAGCCTGCTCATTTATCTCTATTATTAGGCCCATTAGGTGAAGACACATACTCCGTACAATGCAATTGTGAAACAGAAACAGCACGATCCACTCAGTTTCCATTCACTGATGCAGTGTAGGCCTACTGGAAGTGAGCATGGGTAGACTGGGAGCTTGATTTCCCCCTGTGGACAACAATGCTAAAAAATGTATGATTTCTTCTTACTGTAATGTGTTTGGATGAAAGGCTTCACCAGATGCTGCATGTTAAATGTTAAACTGCTCTTCCATTTCCATCCGATTGCACTCTTGTGTTGTATTGTGTACATTTGGTGCTCCGTGGCTGCATTAAGCAGATTGAGAATTTATGCAGTGATTGTGGATAAAGATGTATTCTGTAGTACAAAGCCTAGTTTCCTTGGGTTTAGCCTCCACTAAATCCCTAGATACACATGTCCGATGCAGCAAATTGGCCCTTTGTTGTGTAACTGCCTTTTTAATGACTCTGTATTCAAATAATTGCACAGAGTGCCTTTAATTTTAGTCCCTCTTACACTAGACTATGGGGAGAAAAATCAACTATTACAGGCACATCATCCACCAGAGCAGGATTCTCACTTGTAGACTGAGTCAGCTCTGGGATGATGACAACCTGCTGAGATGATGATGATGATGATGAGACTGGATGCTGGATGCACAGATCCTCCATCAGTCACAGATGTGTAACTGGTAAATCGCTACCAGTCTTTGTCAACATACCTATGTCTTTGTGTTCTACACAGGAACACCCCCGACTGTGATGTACAAAAGCAGTTTTTTCCGATTCAAGTGGGATGTTATAGTTTGTGACAGCATGGTGTCTTTGGGCCTGGCCGTGCTGCTGAGGCTCCCTTTTACAAGGCTGTAAACATTGGCTATGAACCCAAAGCATATGAACTCAGCATCTGTGAAAGTGCTCCTTCAGTGACTCCAGATGCTCCTCTGGGACTACAAAGGCTGGATTAAAGCTACTTCTTTTTACTTTAGCAAAACACACAGTGACGTTTAACGAAAAGCCTGTACTGTTTTTAGCCATGAGACTAACTTTTTATTAGTTGAAATTTACATTTAAATAAGCATTTATGTCACATTCTGACACCGTTATCCAGAGCTACTTTTAAAAGGGAGATTAAAGGGAGAGTAAGCTTCAGATCAGTATAAGCATGGAAATACATATGTTAAATTAAGCTTCGTGTGATAAGATGAACTTAAGAATCGTCCTGGCTTCCCATCTCTTTTCCCTTTCACGTCTGAAGAGCTCCTTCACATGGAGCCGGAGTCACGTGTCAGAGTTCTGGTCTTCTGACTGCTTGGTCAGTAAGGTGACACTGGAGTCTGCGCTGTTATTGTCACTCATCTCTGTCACCATCAGTCAACACAGCGGTCTCCGTCAACAGGCCATGTGTTTGCCTTGCTCTTTATTAAAGTGACTTGGCGGCAGGGCTTCGAAAACAGCTACCTTGTTGTCTCATGCATGTCCCCAAACAGACCAGTAACCAGATCAAATAGCCCTCGCCAGATCTTGATACCCACACTGTAATTACAGTCTTAGCATACAACTCCATTTCCTTCAGGGAGGGAGTTGCTGTGGGGTGTAATGTGGCTGAAATAGTACAATTACCAAGATGTGTCATTGTTCAAAGTCCTTTCTTTGGTTACTGGTGGTGTGTTTTCACATGAGGCTTTTAAAACACTCTGTCATCCGCAGTAACTTAGGGTGGAGGAGGTTGGGAGGGCTTTAATGGATTGGTCAAGGACAGTTTGACAGGAGTTATAGCTGTTGCTGGGATTGAATTGGAGACATTCCAGTAAATGTGCAGTCTCTTCAAACTTAGTATCAGACTTTTTATCCTGAAAATGTAATTATCAGTCAGTTTAAGGGTCCGTTCACCCCCCCCCCCCCCCCCCCAAAAAAAATAAAAGAAAAGAAAATAAAGAAAAAACAACAACAAAAGAATCAACAAAAACAAGCAAACAAATAAATCTCTCTAACCCAATACAATGGAGCAGTATTTCTTTCCGGAAACAATATCCCTGTTACTGTGGATATTCAGCAGCCCCATTAACAGCAGCTTTAATGGGGACTACTTTGGTGGAGGGCAGGTCCTAAAGAAATCAGTTGACAGGACGCTCTGTGAAACAGGACTGAAACCCAGAGCCATTCAGTCCTCTATGTATAAATCCTCAGCTGGAAATTGCTGGAAAATGCAACCAAAGAGTTGATTATCAAAATAGTTTTGGATTAATTTTAGGCATTAATTGAGATTATTTGGCTTATTTGAATGGCTAGATACTGCAAGAGATGATCTATATAAAATGTTTTTTGGGTAAACTGGCCCTTTAGTGTTTATGGTACATATCCAGGTTACTGCACAGCCCAGTTGAAAGAACTAATTATCCACACTGTAAAGGGTTAACCCAGATCTAATTTGTTATTTATCTCCGTCTTTTAGTCATTACCACATAGTTGATGTGACTGACTTGTAACAGTATAACTGCGGATGACTCATGACAAGGCAACATGCAGAAGCTTAGGTTTTTGGTATTGGCTTATTGACAACATGTCTCCTTTTTTCTGCGGTGAGAAAAAGGAGACAGAGAAAGCTTTGTAGTCATTTTTGAGAACAAACACGCACTCACACACTGAGTGTACCTTCTTCCTCCCCCACCTGCCTGCCCATCTGTTCTTCACAGATCAATTAGACTGTCAATAGCTCAGCAAGCCTTGGTATGATACATGGAAATGAGCTATATCTCCTGAAAATCACTACGATACAAGCAAATCCTAATTTACGCTGATTGAAAAATAACACTCAAAAGGCAGGGCAAAGATCTAAACATCCTCTTCCCGTCATCACAGAATCAGCAGCGTTAATCATGAGCTGAAACCACCGTTTGAAGCGTAGTTGCCTATTTCCGGCTTTTTTTCCCCACACAGCTGCTGGTCTGCTAAATTTAGAAATAAGGAATAAGTTATCTAAAAATGTGGGAGTTGAGCTGAAATTTTGTACGCTTGTCACAGAACAGTCACTCATTGTGTACACTCATGATAATAGAATTTCACAGTCCCAAACTTTCATTACACAAAAGTCTGATGACACCACGTGATGCATTCTCAGCAAGTTCTTTGTGCATTCAAGTGTAGTAATGTAAAAAACAAACAAACAAAAACGCCCAATATTTTTCCCTCTCCTGATGTAACCGTAGGGTGTTTTCACAGTGCACAGCTCCATCTGCAAACCAAAGCTTGCACTTCCTCTCTTGATGGTCATACGTAATATTCCTGCACATTCCTACCACTGAGGGCCAAAATAAACACATGACGGGGCACCAGAGACTTCTCCATCAGGCATAAAAGAAAAGGGACTAAACTGAGCAGGATCTCTACTTAGCAGCGGGTGCTGACAGAACAAGTCAGCTATCCCCTCTCCTTAAAGGTCTCAAGTGCGACCGCCCAAGGGGCCCAACACAATGCTGCCTGAGCTCCCCACCTCAGGCTCTAGACAGATGGATGGCCCCCAACATTAGTTCCAGTGGGTTTTAGGAGGGCTGACCTCTCCATCACTGGTCATAATGCTGAAATAGGCATTGAGTGAGGTGAACCACAGGCTGCTGCCATCTGACTATAATGAAATCTCAGTCATAGAGCACAGGGCAGTGTTGACCAGTGGAGGCTATTTTTGTACTGCATAGCAGATAATACCAACTGGACAATACAGATTGTATAGGTGTGTTTTGTATTAATTGCTTTTATTTTCAAGTGGAATTTTCTTTACTCTCATTAGGTAAGGAAAAAAGTGAACGCATAAATTCACATGCAGTTTCAAAACGACTCTATCAAACTTTTGGCAACTTCATCTCCAGAGAGGCGTCTTCCTTCCCTGCATCCTCTTTGCCCACAAAAATGGGACACATCCTTCAAAGAGGCATTTTGTGTATGTGTGTGATAGATGTGGTATAAATGTTCTGTGTGTGTGTGTGTGTCATATAATGTCAATGTGATATCGATATATAATATCAAAAAAGAGAGTTGACCTGCACACATTTACATCGTAATATATCATGTATTAGGTTTAAATGTTGATGCATTTATGATTTCATGCAGCTAATTTAAAGCTTTATAAATCATAACAGCTAAATGTTTCATCTCAACTGGACTAAAATACATAAACAGAAGTTTTCAAAAGTCTATAATTAATCACAGTCATTAATTAATAAAACTCCATGCCCCAGATGTTTAACCAGATGTGTTTCCACACAGGTGTTGTCGTACAGTATCTATAAGTCATTACAGTCTTACAAAACTTTACAAAAGGTTGCACAGCTACTGCAAGTACAGTGGGATGGGCATATTAACTGGAATTTTATCTCTATACGCCATCTGGTCTCCATTATTTCATTTGCAGGATGATTAAATTAAACACCTAGATGGATTTTAACACTGAAGGTGCATGGAGTCAGTGAGTTTTTAACATTTCATATTATCCTGAATATATCTGGAGAAATGCAGAAACTGAGGTGTTTATTCACAGCATGTATCACTCAACAACTACACAAATGGAATATCCTGGTGATTTACCAGCAGTGGGTACGCATTGTTTTTACACAACCCAACATACCGTCCTTTTGTCTCTGCAGTGTCTGAGCACCCATCTAACATGAGCATATGGTTTTCATCAAGTCTCACTGGCGAGACAGTCAGTCAGATCCTCATATTTACCCAGTTTTTATGGTCCACAGACTTTTCTGGAACGCAGTTTGAAGCAAACCAAAATCTGCTGCAGAATTCAAAAGGAATACCCACGGGTATAGCTACAGCTGTCCATGCCGTTACTTAGTCTGTGGGTTGCACATATTTGTGGGAGCTACTGGCACTTGAAATCTCTGTGTGGGAAAGAGCCAACTGATAATGGATCATTTTCAGCACCCGTGTATCAAGGTGATGCTACAGCGGAGGGGTTTTGACAGCCTCTGTCAGTGATTTAATGGCTGGCTTTAGAGACTGACAGGGACAGCTCTTTTTGAAAAGTGACAGTCACTGGGTACCTGTTATTTTGTGATGGGAGAGTTGATACACAAAAAGTGACTTGGGGATAGGAGGCAGTTAGAGAGTCTCTTTGGCTATTAGTTCTCTGTAGCAGCTCTGTGTGATGATTGACAGTTATGCAAGATGCCCTAAAGGGAAATGCCTAATAAAGAAATGTGACTTGGATGACAAGGTAATCAGAGTGCCTCCTCAACTTGTGAGAGCAACTCAGCAAAATTCAAAAGTATTCAAGTGACTGGCAGCTGGATTTGAATCCATCTCTTGCACTCCTTAAGCTTCTACCTTACATCAGTTTCTCCACCTCTTGTCTAAATCATATGTCAGAACCACTGTTGCTTTAAATCTCTCCAACAATATGTAAAGGTTGCACTTATCTACTATTCTCTTTCATGGTAATATTATCACACTCTTTGACTTTTACAATTAGACATTCTGAGTGTCTCATATATGATTAGAGCTCAGTCATATCATAAGCTAGTCTTCTTACAGTGCCAGCAGTGTATCATCAAGAAAAATGATCAATGAATCTTAAAATTTTTAGCACACTGTACTGAATCATTCAGCTGAGAGAGACAGACCGAGGAGCTTGTCAGTGAAATGAATAGTTCACTGTATCTCAGAACTCCCCATCATCTTCCACTGTTGATCCCTAAAACCCAAATTATATGTCTCCTCATGTAGATTATTTGAATGGAAAATAAGCTAAAACTTCAAATCAGACTCTCCAGTTTTCCTTTTTAGTTATGGACCCAGGAGTTCGGGAACTCCCTGTCTCGAACCCCTTCCTCTCATGTGTGATCTATGTGGCCAGACAGTTAGGAGCAGATAGCTGTCAGCTTATGTGTATGTGCATTTAAGCAGACACAGATCTAATAGGGGCTAATCTTGAAATATGCTGCTGTGGGACAGGAAAACAGTGGCATTTCCCCACAGCTGTGTTAGGCCACCCACAACTGGTGGTGTGCCTGTCCTGGAGCCCCTCAAGGATTTGCAAATGCACTTCTGTGCCTTCACTGGTGAACCCTAATGGACTGATGATTAGTGATAAGACGTAATCCAGTCATTAACACACAGCCTTATTTGGGACACACTATGATTAAATGGTTTCCCCTTTTGTTAGGAACCATCTACTGTTACTTCCCTCCCTCCAGTATTTTCTCCTCTATTTCTTCTTGTCTCTTCTTGCTTTCATCACATAGAACACAGCTACACAGCTAAATCGAATGAAGAGTGTAGTCACCACATACAGTTGCTGCTCTCTTGTTCTTTCAAAGCCCATCCAAATCTCCCCATGGTGGGGAGAGTCAGTGGAGAAAATCGATGCTTCTTACTGGCAGGTCACTGGAACTCAAACTGACAACTCTTGGCAGGATTTGTGATAACTTGGAGGATGTTGGACTGCTTGTATATTAGTCCTCAGGACTGCTATTTGCTAATGCCCCTCTAAGTTGTATTCAATGAATATTTAAATGAGAATAGTTCTGTTGAACCATCCTCTGCATTATTGATGTTGATGTTGAATCTTTTGCAGAAGCCTCTACTTGATTACTCATTCCAGAATGTGCCGCAGAAACTTGAGGAAAGTCAAGGTCAGAGTGGTTGAAATCTCCATGTTCTGGGACATTTTGTTGCCCCCACAGACTTGTTTCTGTACTTGGAACTAAATCAAAGCTTTACCAACTCCCAAACCTCTCAGCCACGTTTTAGCATGAGGTACCTTTTGTGTAAAAATGGTGTGTTAGGCTCAACTGTCTGTTCTTGTTGGACCAGAAAAGATGCCACTGCTTGCTCTCTATCTACAGCATGCTGCTTCTGTCTTGTCAGCTTGCCCAAACATCCAGCCAAAACTAATTTCAGCTGTTTCTCCAGTGTAAGAGGCCATACTCAGAGGGAGGAAGAAACAGAGTTGCTAGTGGAAAGGGCATATTTTTTGGTGCTGCCCTGGGAGTTTGGGTCTTTTTGCTCCCAATTTCCATGATCCCTGCTTCTCAAAGAAAAGAGCAGAAAGAGGCAGCTTGAGCCCCTACTCACTAAGCTTTTCAAGACAGACATGATAAAAACACCCAATTTCCTTTTGCAAAGTTTACCCTGCCCGTTTACATGTTTAGCATCAACACAAGCTCAATTAAGAAGGTTGTCTCTTTATGGCTGGCAGTTTGTATTCTCATGCAAGTGCATCATGTTGTTGTCCCCACAGGGTCAAAGAGTAGGAGGCTGCAGAGAAAGCACTCTAGCCTGCTTCCCTCTCTGCTGCCAATTTAACTTTGAATGCACATTTGCAAATCAATTCCTGTGGCTTTGGTGGAAATCAAGAGATGGAGGAGGAGGCAGCAAAGCTGTAAAACAACAAATTCTGTAAGAGGGAAGCTAGCCCCCTAAAAAGAATTGCAGATGAGGGAGGAGCAGGCATAGAAAAGTTGTTGAATTTTCTTTGATCGTCATCTTCCGTCCTCCCCCTCTCTCCTCTGTCCCTTCTTTTAAGATTTATAGCTCCCTCTGTTCACCAGTGGCAGGTACCTTTGGCTTAAAAGGGATTGTTCTTAGACATTAACAGCTATGTCTTTTAAAGTAGAATTGGGTGGGGAGGGTGGTTATCTTGAGAGCAGTGTGAGGGTTAGCTCAGCTTAGCCTTAATTTTAGTTGCTAAGCCAGAAGATGGCTTAATCTTTTTTTTTTTCACCTCAGTTCACTACAGAGGAATGCAGGCTTTTGATCTATTGCAGAATTCTGATTTTCAAGTCCTTCATGTTGAAATGAAAAGCATTTCTCACCCCTGTCTGGGTGGAAACTTGATGGAGCTGAAGTGCCATTTGTGCTTTATGTCCTTTTCCCTGCAGGGCTGTAGTGAACAGAATATTTTGATCCTATGTGTGATGACACATAAACCTTGTATGAGGTGGTACGGTTGGCTTGAGGGAGGGCAGCATGCTGGACCTTCAGCAGTTGGTAAGTAGGTGTGAGGATTCGTATTGACCTCGCGGCTGAGCCTTGTACAAATATCAGACAGACAGGGTAAAAAACCTTCCCTGGATTTATTGTACAAGTCAGACCATCATCTGAGCATTGTACCATCTTTGTTTGGAAAATAGTCTCTGAGTCTGCAGTGTGGAAAGATGTAGGGCTGCGTGCATGTTTACACCCAGAGCTGCAGAAGTATGGAAACACGTTTAACAGCTTGTTACCTAAAGCAAACAGCTTGTCAAGTAAAATTATTTTGAAATGAACTTTTCTCTTCTCTCCATCAGCTCATCAAGATCAAAAGATCTGAACACAATATCATTCTCTGTCTACAACAGTTTCGTAACCTCACTTTTTCTTTTTTAATGACTAACTGTCAAGGCCTTTTGTCTCCAGCAGCAGCATGACAAGGACATCTCTAATCACATGCTCAAACAAGTTGACAGTCACTTATCTGACCTGAGACTTCTTAGCAGGAGATTATTTCTGGATAATTGAAGCAGAGCTATTTTCATGTCAGTAGAAATCAGCAAAATCATAATGTTGTCAGTCAAAGTCATTTCTAATGTGCTTCTAAACTTAGGTTTATTTTTAAAATTTTCTCTATTTTAGGGCTTTTAGATATTTAAAGGTTGACTTCACGTTGACTTCAAAAGTATTGATAACAGTTTGCTTTATGTCTTAACTGGTGTCAACAGTCGGACCCACATGCAAGTAAATCGTCGACCCCATTCTTGTAGCATTTCAATGCAAGTCAAGAGTACTGGAGCGATGTGATGAGTTACTGACAGTTGCTCTGATGTTTTTGCCTTTTCAGAGGATGTAAATCTGTTTAAAGATAAAAGCCAGCTTGAGTCTGTGGTGAAATAAGGCTGGGGAGGGGTGGGGTCTTGGAATCCACTGTAGATCTTTGGCAGTGGTCCTCTGTACTTGTTTTATATCAGGGCATACCGAGCCACTTGTTTTTGTACAAGATGAGAAAAAGTTCTGCCTCAGCACTTTGCCATCCTCCATTACAGAAAGGATGTTGCAGCAGGAGCTTGTGCTCCCTGTGGCTGTTTTGTTCCAATTTTTTTCATTCGTTTTTGTGCACTTTTACCTTACGCACTATTTCTCTGTCACACTCCCAGGCTTCATTCTCTCCTCCTCCCTTTTTCCTAGTTAAAACAACTTTGAAGTTGTTTGACGATAATTCACTGTGTATGTGAATTTGTCTTGATGTTTAAATATAATTTAAAACAGAGAGCTCCATGTGAGTCTTTTTTGATTTACTTTCTGTCAGTTTGAACTCGCCAGGTAGGCAGGGAAAGTTCATTAATTAAAATAAGAAGTGTTCTGTTTTCTCTGTGGGATTAATCAGTCCTATAATTACAATACAAGAGTAATTCAAATGTGTAGAAGTTTGTATGAAGATATGAACTGTACAACTTTCAAACTGAAGCAAGGGTCCCCTGTTTGCTGTTGATTTCACAAGGTCAACAGCTATAATCTGACCTCATGTAGCTTTGGTATAAAAGGGTAACAACATGTAATTGGCACAGGGTTACCGTGATACCTGGAAGTGATTTTAATTGTGACCTTTCAAAGAAAAGACATTCTCTAAAGCTTTGTTCTATGATCTGCAGTGTAACAGATCAATACTGCAAGAAGTTCCTCCTTTGGAATTCCTTGACATATTTCACATTGTGGATGCCTTTAAGGGATTTTTTTTTCACTATCGTTGATGAGTGACAGCTATGAGATCTACAGGTTAAATCACACATAAATCCTTCAAGAGTGCTGCAGGTCTCTTTTGGCATGGCAATTTAGAGAGTAATTCATCTTTTCTGCACACACCAGTCTTGTCAAACAGATTCTGGCTCTCACAGGCTGGACTCCTACAGCATCCCTGTGGTTTCATTAGCTGACATGTAGCTTTGAGAGTTTCTGCCATCCTGCTGTAGTACTCCATGGGCAGGAGCTAATAGGTCCTTAGAGGGTCCAGGCTTTCCTATTAGACACCTTCCTCTAGACAACCATTCATACTGTTCAGTCTCCAGCTGTCCATTTAAGCCAGTTTGAGTTCATCTTTTCCAGCCTCGCCCTTATCTGGTACATACACCTGCACTCACTTTGAGCTATGTGGGGAATACTACTGAGCTTAGTAATTCAGATATTCTTGAGTTGTATGGCAGCCTAGTCAGGTTTTGTCAACATGCAGGTCTGTACTGTCATACCATTGTACTGTCATACTAATACTAACAGCCTGATGTCTTATGATCTTAAAGCAATTCTCTTGTCACACTTTTTATTCCATTCCTCCAACTGAGCTATATGTCTGTATGAAAACACCAACTAAGGTAGTATAGCTTTCTATTTGTAGAAGACAGCCATTGATAGATCATTTCCTCAAGTGTAAAGTGTATTGTAGGCATATCATCTTTAAGAGCTGGAGTTCAGTGGTTTCCACTTTGACGTTCTCTTGATGATATTTGGCCAGTCTCTCTGTTGGTCTCCTCTCCTTTGAAAATACGCTTTACATTTCCATGGCTTGTTCCAGCTTAGCAGACTGTAAAATTTATGAGTCAGCTCTTAAAGGCTCTGTCCTGCTGAACTCACCACAGAACTTCGCCCACAAAATATAAAAATAAAAACTAACCCCCAAATGGTTACGCTTGCTCAACCATGATACATATGCAACCTTAAAAGCTGATAAATGAACTGTCTCCATCTACAACAAAGTCTCGGGGAGGTGAGGCACTTCACAAAATAATGACGGTTTTCTGTTATAATAATAATAATACTTATAATATAATTAATGCGACATTACTGTCATGGCCCTTTAACGAGAATTGGGTGAGGTAATATCCTGAGAGCAGTGTGAGGTTAGGCCCAGCTAGCCTTAATTTTAGCTATGTCAGAAGATGGTTTATCTTTTTTTCACCCAGTTCACTACAGAAGTTGCATGATCATTGCACCCCATTTTCAAGTCCTCATGTTGAAATGAAAAGCATTTCTCACCCCTGTCTGGGTGGAAACTTGATGGAGCTTGCTGCCATTTGTGCTTATGTCCTTTCGCTTGCAGGGCTGTAGTGAATGGTGAATACGATCCTATGTGTGATGACACACAAACCTTGTATGAGGTGGCATGGTTGGCTTGAGGAGGCAGCATGCTGGACCTTCAGCAGTTGCAAGTAGTGAGGATTCACATTGACCGCGGCTGAGCCTTGTACAAATATCGACAGAGGTAAAAACCTTCCTGGATTTATTAGGCAAGTCAGACTCATCATCTTGTTAATTGTACCATCTTTGTTTGGAAAATAGTCTCTGAGTCTGCAGTGTGGAGATGAAAGGAGGCATGTTTGCACCCAGAGCTGCAGAAGTATGGAACACGTTTAACAGCTTGTTACCCAAAGCAAACAGCTTGTCAAGTAAAATTATTTTGAAATGAACTTTTCTTCCATCACTCATCAAGCATCAAAAGATCTGAACATAACATCATCTCTGTCTATACAGTTTCAGAATCCCCTACTTTTTCTTTTTTAACACCAACTGTCAAGGCCTTTTGTCTCAGCAGCAGCATGACAAGGACATTCTAATCACATGCTCAAACAAGTTGACAGTCACTTATCTGACCTGAGACTTCTTAGTTATGGAGATTTCGGATAATTGCTAGAGTTACTTTCATGCTGGGTAGAAATCAAAATCAAGGTCGTTGGCTAACAAAGTCATATTTCTAATGCTTCTAAACTAGGGTTTGTTTTAAAATTTTCTATTTTAGGGCTTTTAGATATTTGAAGTTGACTTACGCTGACTTCAAAAGTATTGATACTGTTTGTTTATGTCTTAACTGGTGTTCACAGTCGACCTACATGCAAGTAAATCGTCAGACCCCATTCTGTGGTAGCATTTCAATGCAAGTCAAGAGTACTGAGCGATGTGATGAGTTACTGACAGTTGCTCTGATGTTTTTGGCTTGTGGGAGGATGTAAATCAGTTTAAAGAAAGCCAGCTTGAGTCTGTGGTGAAATAAGGCTGGGAGGGGTGGGTCTGAATCCACTGTAGATCTTTTTGGCAGTAGTCCTGTACTTGTTTTTAATGAAAGTACACCGAGCCACTTGTTTTGTACAAGACAGAAAAAGTCTGCCCAGTACTTCTGCTCTCCATTACAGAAAGGATGCTGCAGCAGTGAGCCAGCCCTGTATGTTTTGTTCCAATTTTTCATCTGCTTTCTTGTGCACTTTACCTTACGACCATTTCTCCGTCACACCCCAGGCTTCATTCTCTCCTCCTCCCCTTTTTCCTAGTTAAAACAACTGAAGTTGTTTGACGAATCACTGTATGGAATTTGTCTGATGTTTAAATATAATTCTAAAACAGAGAGCTCCATGAGCTTTTGATTTACTGCCAGTTTGAACTCGCTTAGTAGGCAGGGAAAGTTCATTAATTAAAATAAGAAGTAGTTCTGTTTTCTGTGGGATTAATCAGTCCTATAATTACAATACAAGAGTAATTCAAATGTGTGAAGTTTGTATGAAGATATGGAACTGTAATCCTTCAAACTGAAGCAAGGGTCCCCTGTTTGCTGTTGATTTCACAAGGTCAAGGCCATAATCTGACCTCATGGCTGGTATGGCAACAATATGTACCAGCACAGGGTTACCGTGATACCTGGAAGTGATTTTAATTATGACCTTTCAAAGAAAAGACATTCTAAAGCTTTGTTCTAAGATCTGCAGGAAGATCAATACTGCAAGAAGTTCCTCCTTGGAATTCCTTTATATATTTCACGTGGATGCCTTTATGGGATTTTTTTCACTATCGCTGATGAGTGACAGCCATGAGATCTACAGGTTAAATCACATAAATCTTCCAAAAGAGTGCTAGTCCTTTTGGCATGGCAATTTAGGTGAGTAATCGCCTTTTCTGCACACACCAGTCTTACCAACAGATTCTGCCTCACAGGCTGGACTCCTGCTGGCATCCCTGTAATTTGGCCAGCTGAGCGCGTAGCTTTGAGAGTTTCTTGCCATCCTGCTGTAGTACTCATGGCAGGAGCTATTAGGGTCCTTAGAGGTCCAGGCTTTCCTATTAGACACTCTTCCCTCTTAGACAACCATTCATACTGTTCAATTCCAGCCGTCCATTTAAGCCAGTTTGAGTTCATCTTTTCCAGCCTCGCCTCTTTATCTGGTACATACACCCACTACTTTTGAGCTATGTGGGGAATACTACTGAGCTTAGTAATTCAGATATTCTTGAGTTGTATGGCAGCTCTTAGCTGTGGCTCTTTGTCAACATGCAGGTTCACCGGTCATACCATTGTACTGTCATACTTCATTACCAATAGCCTGATGTTCATGAGATCTTAAAGCAATTCTCTGTCAGCACTTTTTTATCCCATCTCCAACTCGAGCTTATATGTCTGTATGAAAAACACCAACTAAGGTAGTATATTTCATTTGTAGAAGACAGCCATTGATAGATCATTTCCTCAAGTGTAAAGTGTATTGTAGGCATATCATCTTTAAGAGCTGGAGTTCAGTGGTTTCCACTTTGACGTTCTCTTGATGATATTTAGCTCAGTCTCTCATGTTGGTCTCCTCTCCTTGAAAAGCCTTCGCTTTACATTTCCACATGGCTTGTCTCCAACTAACTTGGACTGTAAAATTTATGAGTCAGCCTTAAAGGCTCTGTCCTGCCAACTCACCAGAACCCCCCGCCTACAAAATATAAAAATAAAAAACTAACCCCAAGCCAGACACGCTTTTAAAGGCCCACGCATATGTTATATGCAAAACTTTAAAGCTGATAAATGAACCACCCACCATGTTTCCAGAGATCGTGGAGTAGGCATTTCAAAAATAATGACGGTTTTCTGTTGTAATAATAATAATATAATAGCACTTAATGCTTTTTGTATTCTTTTTAGAAGTTTTGCACTTGTGTATTTTTTTCTTGTAGTTCTACATTATAGAATTTGCAAATCATTGAGATTTTAGCTGGCAAGTAGATCAGATTAGACTCCATGACTAACAATGCACTGGAGAGTGCCAGCTGGTCTCTGACAAGCAGTTAATGGACATCCATCATAACTCAGCGCCATCATCAATAAGGGACTCCCTATTCAACCACAGCTACTTAGGAGGAGCATAACAATTTTGTTTTTGTATTTTGATATTCTACAAATTTGATGTGGTGCATTTCTTTTTGTAAATTTTATTTTCAATTCATCATTATTTTATCAATATGAGTAATAACTAGATAAAGATGATGAAAAGACACCCATTACACTCATCTGTAGAGGTGTGATGATGGGTGTCTAGATTTCTTTCCTCTGTGGTTTAACCTAAGGCTCAACTGTAATTTGTTTTGAATGGTGCCAGTTGATTCATTTTTGGCCTCAAATTCTTTTGTCATACAACATACTACAATCTGGTGACAGCCAGCAAAGAAAGTAATACTGGAGTAGTTACTAAAGTTTGAATAGTAAAGTAACTGTACAATGTCTAGTAGTCGGCAAAGTTGGTATCTAGTTGACCTTAATCAAATACAGTTCATCAAACTAATTTTGTATATTTTGAGGATTTTAATTTCTTGTACATACTGATTCACATATGCAACCTATAAACTCAAGACATTATACACAAATCATTGGTTTAAGGAAGAGGAAAAGTAGAGAAATTGCAGTATGTTTTTCATTAATGAAATATAACTTAAAAGGTATATCTGCTCACAGTCTTGTATGCCTCTGTGTGCTTGAAAGTGTATACCAGACAGATCGCCTAGCTGTTGTTTGGCCCAATCCTGACAACCCCCAAAGCCTCAATACGACTTCCTCCTATTCAGAGCTTCCTATTTCTTCATTTTAAGGGAATGTAATTTACTGAGAGGAGGCCATCAGACTTGTACCTATCTCATCAGCAAAAAGTGCTTTAGTGGAGTTCTTAATCCCCAAACCCTTATAGAGGATTTGGTCTTTGAGGAGAGGAATTTTGACTTCTTATCAGGTCTTATCAGGAAAGTCCGAACCTTGAACTCCTTCTCATTCATGCACTGGAAGAACTAATAAACCTTTCCTTTAATGTATATAGGCCTACAACACCTCAAGGTGTCTGTAATTGTATGTATGTGCTATAGGCAATCCACACCTTTTTTCCAAAGGAGAGAAGAACACTGAAATCTTGACTCACCCTCTTTTGGGGCTTTGAGACGATCTAACTGTAGACTCCTGCCTCTTTGTCTACCTGTTCACTTGTGGCTCTATCTTATGTTTTTATCTTTTTCAGTATTCATTGCTCATAAACTAAAGTCCAACACCAAAGCTACTCAGCTTCTGTACAAAAGAGGCAGAGTTATGTTTAATTTTTAGATTCTAGATTTCTAGCTTAGACTTCTTTCACAAAAGCGGCAACATCTGGGTGAAACAAAACTCAAGTAATGCTGACTTCTATGTCATGCGGAGGCTACAAAACTCCTGAATGCTGAACAAGGCATTTCGTGTTTTCAGTCTTCCTGTTATGTGCACAACCATTCCCACCAATGTGTGGCTGTTGTGACTGCTCTGAAAACACAACATTGAGTAACACTGCACTATAAAAGATGCCTTACCGTGACAGTGGAAAATGGTTTTAGTTTAAAAACAGCATTGCTTACTTGTTGAGTGGGAAGGTAAGACCAATCAGAAACATGCTGTTGCAAAGTCACAAATGCTGCAACAGTCATCACTGGAACAAAACTTGGGCTATTTTGGAAATCACTGGCGAGACGCATCTCCTGTTGTTGTTCTTCCATATGATCTCCAGGGGGGAAATTTCACTTGTGCCTCACGGTGCTTGAGTTTGTGTTATTGCTTTTCATACATAATTATGCCAACAACATGCTGTCATTCAAATTGACGGGGGAAGAGGAAGGATAGTGGGGGGAAGAAAGCAATTTCAAAGCTTGGCAAAAAAAAAAAAAACCTATGGGAATTACCTAGCCTCCATCTCTGCTTCTGTCTCTATTTTCATTTATTTTTTCAATCAGACTAAAAAAATAAATAAAAAAATAAAGCTAGAGTCTGCAGATGGTATAAACTGACCAGAAACACAATATATTTTTATTGTTAAGTAATTTGGAGCCCACAGAGGTATGCAAATGATTATATTAAATGGAAAACCTTTTTAGTCGTCATTACAATTTGAAATATTTTCACTTGAATGCCATATGTTAAAATGATATATTTGAGTTGTTTGTACGTTTGACATCTGAATATTTCAGTAGTTCAGTCAACCTACTTTCCCATGAGCCTCTGATTAGCACAGTTCTACCACATTTACTTCTTTCATGCTTCCCCTCGACTGCCAGAGAATTTTCTTTTGGTTTGATAGATAAAGAATTTAGAGCATGTAATTTCACACGTCCTCTTGATTTATACTTTGAATGTAACTGTTAAGCAATTACATTACATGCTCATTTCACACAGCCATGTTGTTGGTGATAGAATTGTGTGTATTTTTTCATGCACCCAGCTCAAGAGGTTTGGAGAGAGGGCAGCTGAGTGTGTTTTTATAAGTTGTGCCGCCTACTTGCCTCTTGTGTGCAGTGGCCAGAATGTAAAAAAAGGCTGAGGATTTTAATGTTCTGTGTTTATTATAGTCCTTACCCCTCCTACACCAGTGCAACCACACTCTTTACTTGACATTCTGAGTTTGTGAGCAGTCTAAATGTATCATGTTGAAAATCTAGTTTTAATGAAAGATTTGCTTGAGATCAAAATTCTGCACCATTTAGCATCAATGATTGAGCAGGTATAGTGCTCTTTAAAAACAACTTTTAACAACTCGCAGTTACACAGACTGTTAATTCTGTGCTTTTCTCTTCAATCTCGTCTATTTTCTAAGCTTTAAATTGCCAAGCGGTCCAGATTTAATTTGCTCTAATTATACCTCAAATTTCAGTCTTATTTGTGCCGGTTAACACTCATATTAAAAAAATCATGTTAGCACCTTCATAATAAAAAATCATCACAAATTGTTGCCTTTTAATGAACAAAATCTTAATCTTTTCTCCATGTTGTTTTTTCTCCAGGATCCAGACCCAGGTTAGAGGATGCTCCTCCTCGGATCGTAGAACACCCATCTGATCTGATTGTGTCTAAGGGCGAGCCGGCCACCCTCAACTGTAAGGCTGAAGGACGGCCAGCTCCAGTGGTGGAGTGGTACAAAGATGGCGAACGTGTCGAAACGGATCGAGAGGACCCTCGATCCCACCGGATGCTCTTACCCAGCGGCTCCCTCTTCTTCCTGCGAATTGTACACGGGAGGCGGAGCAAGCCTGATGAAGGCGTATATGTGTGTGTGGCGCGCAACTACCTGGGTGAGGCGGTCAGTCGCAATGCATCACTGGAGGTGGCAAGTAAGTGTCTCCGATTTTTTGCTATATAGGCTTGATCTTCTTTGTGTGTGTGTGTGTGTGTGTGTGTGTGTGTGTGTGTGTGGCAGATAAATAGAAACTGCATGTGTAAGGAACAGATGATGTGACAGTAGAGTGACACTAACGACAGAAGTGTCAAGAATTACTGTTTACTTACAGTAAGTATTTGTAAATAGAACTAGAAGTGCTTAGAAATAGAAGTGCTTTTCACACTTTAGATTCTTCATTTGTTACCAGAGATGCAAAGCTGTACTGAATATAACACACAGAGAAAATAAAAGGAACACAGTGTGCACTGCAATACAAGCCTGTGTATAGGCAAGAAAAGCCTGTGATGATAGGCCAGTGCTTGTCCGCATATCAGGTGTCAAACATCATGTTCTGTATTATGTAGTTCCTGTAATAAAAATGGATTAAATCACAGATAGAGTTCACAAGTAATAATGTTAGCAGTGCTGTAAAAGCAGAGGAGTGTAAAGGCAGCTTCAAAGGAGTCTCTGGTCTCTTATCATCGCCATCACTCGGTTGAGTTAACGTAAGACGCCACCCCTGACCTTGGTGTCAGATCTCCTGGCAGCTTGCACCCTGAGGCCCCCCGCCCCTTACCCCACCCTTCGTCCTGCTTCCCGGCCTCCGACATCACATCCTATCTTCTCCCGCTCCAGAGAGCCCGGCCTCTGTCGTGTTGTGACCAGGCCTCTGCGACCAAGCCTGTTAATGTAGATGGATGACAGCTAGCTCCAGCAAAAAAGATAACAGTTGTCGCCACCAGACAGGAAAGCTGAAAAACTTTCTTGCAGGGAGGGGAGGAAAGGCCACTGTTAGTTGGCAGCTTCTCACTAGCAGCTGTTGGTTCCTTAAAATACAACAAACTCCTGTCAGATGGGTTTCCAGCAGACACCTCTTGATTTTTTTTTTTCTTTGTAGAAGGGCTACTCGTGATCGGTGGCACTTTAATGAAATGCGGAGAGGGCCAATTAAATCTTTGTTAGATTAGACCATTACCTTAAATGTTAGACGATCACTAGAAAGTGCAACTTTGTTTTGACAGCAGCAGCAGCAGTTAATTTAAAGAAATGTTGGCTGTTTGAATGAATACAAATATAGTTTTGGGCCAGTTTGTTGCTGTGTTCAGGTTGGCTTTTTGTATGTCACATTGTAAGAAAATAACGTGTTGTAAAAATGGACTACAAATCAGGCATGACTGAATTATTTATATGATGAATGAAAACACTGAAAGTATACACACTGATTATTATATTGATTTTGATGATTCCATGTCACAAAAATGAAATACTAAACACAAAATGAAGTTAGCCTCTGTTTTACCTTGCTAATTTAGACAAAAATGAGTCTTGACATTGCTCTGCTGGCAGCTTTTGCAGAAACACCTCTGAAGATTTAAACATTTCCCCTCACTCCAGCCTCTCCTAATATTGCCTACCTTTTAAGGCTGAAAAACATCTCAGGAATTTTCTCATTGCATTAACACAAAGCAGCTGAACATAATAAAACCAGCTTCGTTCCCAGTCAAAATCTGTGAAACTCTAGACTCCTGTCAAACACCTCACAGTCGGGCATCATATTTTCCTGAAAGGCTCCAGCCCCTAACTTAATAATTGGGCTGAATTTCCCCTGACTGCCTCCACAGAAAATCAGCTCATGAATCATTCGCTATCCTCTGTAAACAGCTTGGATCTGTGCAGTGTGTCCATCACCTTACCTAAAAGCGTTCCTCAAGCAGCATGAGGAAATACCATTCACCTTGCTCCTGCTCTGTTTCGGTATCAACATCAGAGGCTGAAGGGTATTTGTGCTGTAAGCTGTGTCTGGAAACCAGGCAGGTAGAATAGGTGGAAGTGTTGTGAATCACTTTTCGCAGAGCTGGTTATGAAAAAGAGCTAAGGAGTAGAGCAGCGACAGATGCCAGACATTTCTCATCCCCCATGAATAATCCCTAATGTTTTTGTCTACAGTTTCTTTGCACTGTGCTACTTCTGAGTTCCAAATAATTCATGACATTAGGATAGTGCTTAACCAAAACTAAGGACACATTTTTAATGTTGTTATTTTTTTGCCAGTTCCCCTGTGATATTTCTGGCAGCTGCTGAAAGAGACAGAGTCCAATCCCCTTTGTAGGGCCAACATTGACTCATCTCAAACAAGGCTTTGTGAGGTTGTGCAGGGTCATGTTTGCAGTCAAAAAGTTTTAGTGTGTATTTTGTGGCTCTTGCCTTTAATACCAGTGTCTGCAGGGCCATGCAGCTCATCAGTTCATCTATGTTTCTGTGTGTCTGGCTTTCTCTTGCTTTCTCTCCTAATGCCGCCGTCCTTTGGGAGGTAACATTCTCTGCAGCTGTCTGCAAAAAGGCACATCCACAGGGACACACCTTGGCGTGCTGCGGTTGATCTCACAGATAAGAATCTAATCCATGGTAGTAGAGGAAAAACTGAAAGCATGTGCCTTACTTGTATCTTCTTTGTGGATTTGTGTGTCTGCCTGCACTCAAACCCACAAACACACTTTTGGAGTATTGCCTCTGGAGAGAGAGGTTGTAGAGAACAAACAGTGGCCTGTGCCAATCCCAGGCCAGTGCCAGTCCCTGCCAGCCCCCTCTGCATGGCACCAATGGGGCCGGAGGTAAGGCCACAGGCACATAAATCCGCCCGATGCTGCCAGAGGGCTCAGCGTGGCATGAGACAAGGCGCAAGAAGGCACTATATGGCACAGTGTCATTTTGCTCTCCAGCCTGTGACTTGGAAGGACTGGGGGCAAACTGAGAGGGAGCTGCATTGTGTATTGGTGTGTATATTTGGTATCAGGGTGGGAGCCAACACAGTGGGAAGGGTGGAAGGTTCAGGAGACTTAACCCCTTGCAGTCCATCTATTGCAGGCTGAAAGGCAGGCACGGTGATTAAGTCTGCTGAGCTGCAGTGTGAATGAAGTGGCAGAATTGTGTAGCGTTGACAAACATACCTGACCTGAGAGTTTGTCCAGACTAGATTAAAGACAATAGCACTGATCATTTTAAAGTAGATATTACTACAGATGGTTTTCCTAGACATTTCCTCATGTTGAATTGAAGCATCAGTTAATGAATGAGTCCTTAAAGGTCAAGTAAATGTAACATTATAGCCACTCCATCATTGTAGCTGTGCACACCGTTATGGATTCCATCTTTAATGTAGTGCTACACCCAATTCTCTCTTTTGTAGATCAAACACGCTATACAGGCTTAAAAAGTGGCTGCAGAATAGAAAAAATATCTCTCACTAACAGAGGACATCTGCTGTAGTCAGCTTGAAATCAGTCCATTGTAGTGTATTCCAGTGTATATTCACGTAGCTGCTGCAGTATAATAAACTTTCACTCATATTTCTCACACTTCACATTGGAATTGATATTCACACAAGATTGGAATAGTGCAATATGGCCACATGTTCTGTACCTTGTAATAAAATTAGGTGTTGGGAAATGGAACATTTTGACCTGTTCATGATGTGAGGTAAAAATTCAAATCAGGATTCATCCTCTGGGGACCAGGGATGTCTGCACCAAAATTCATGGCAATCTGTTTATTAGCTGTTAAGCTTTCTCACTCTAGACATTTTAGACATTTCAACATCACTATCCCTACACCCTCTGCACGAGTATAACCAAAGAAAAGATGTGTCTGTTTAAGAATTTATGCACACTGGGGATATCTCAATCAAGTTTTTGGCACTGATCCTGATCTGAGTCCTTTAATTTTGGGTATCTGCCAATACTGAGTCTGATCCAATACTCATATTTACTGAATGTTAATTGTATTGTACATGTTTGAATAACAACTGTAAACTACTGAAACATTCAAAGTTATCAAAAACTTTTTAATAATCATTAGTTGCTTTTGTCTACATAGGTGCAATAATTCTTACTCATTATTTTTCAAGTGTGTCTTGACCATTTTTTCTTTGCAGGCATTCATACTGCCAATTAGGCACTCAATAACTCATTAGGAAAGGTTCTGCTCAGTTACCTCAGTAACAGTTTCCACTTATTATTAATGACATTTGATGAATGGATGTTTGATGCATGAACTGTGAGAGGCTTTTCAAGCTTCATTAGGTATGACTTAACCTCAGATATGATAGGTAGATTAAAGTTGCTTTGCATTTTTTTTATTACACTGATTACTTTCTATAGTACTAAATATTAAAGACAAGCAGGCAGAGTATCACTTTGGATTAACTTGGGGAAAAAATCATGTTCCAAATGTAGCATCAGTGGAAAATCCCAAAAGCAAAACAAAACTGACAGTTTCATCATGAGTTACTTTAATTCATGTATGTTCGGTAAGTGTAGCTGTCATCCAGCAATAAGCCTCGAAAATCCTTTCCTTTGTCAGTCTGTACCCTCCTTTAAGAATGGATTGTGCACCACTTTACTGGATATTTCCTTCCAAAACTTGTATTTTGCTCCCCAATCCTACCCGATTTCATGCATTAAAGAGATTCTGAGACCCTGAAAATGTAGCCTGCAAAGTTACGTGCCAGGGGCAGAGGCCAATTCATGTCAGATGCATAAAAGTCAGTTAGGCACAATAGACCTAACGGGCCAGACACCCCTGGGTGGAGATTTGGCATTCAGAGTGACTTGCCCAAGCTCCTTGAGGCTTTTTCTTTGAGTGTTTTATACCTCTGACGTTTTTATTATGCCTACTATGTTTCCACTGCCTGGCTTTATGGCTCATGAATATTCACTTTAACAGGGGAGGGGAAGAGGTGCTTTTTATAAGGTGCTGGGGGGCGGAGTTAGAAGCAAAACTGAGTGGGGTAACCTCCAAGGATTTTATGCCCCAAAACCAACCCCCACTCCCTTTTTAAGGTTGTTTGGAGGTCAAGCCTTTAAGGTTCAAGATAGCAGCTGCATTGTGGAATCTTGAGAATGAACAGGTGAAGATGTCTTCCTCTGCCTGTGTGTGAATTTGCTCTTGTGTGTGTCTTTGTAACGGTAGTCTGGGCCGACTTTCTCACCTATAGTAATCCTAGACACAGTGTGGGAGAAACAGCACACTGTCACCAGCTGGATCCTCCTTTCTCTTTCTTTCTCCCTCTCACATGCACACATAGACACACACACGTACACACACATGCGCACACACACACACACACACACACCTGTCATACTGTTTCTGCTCATTGAGACCCCTGTGCAGAAAAATGGATTTCAGGGTTTATGGGTTGGAAATGGGGAAAGGATTTTGGGTGTTAGGAAAGAGTTACGATGGGAGAGGACTGCGGGTTGCGTGTCTCCGATAAAGGAACCCACTCGCTCCTCTCTGCCCCTCTCCTTCTGCTCTCCTTGCTCTCTTCAAACTGCCCTCTGTCCCTGTTATTAACCCCAGTGTTCTGTAGCCATATGGGCTGTGATTGGAGCTCTGTGGTGCATGCTGTCATACACAGTGGATTGCAGTCACACTAATCTGTACATCCATACAGCATGTACAAGTACCTGCAGAGTATGGCTAAGCAGCCTTTGACCTGCCATCAGTCACTATTTACACCTGCTAATATTATATCACTGCAGAATATGTGAGTGTTGCTCTAACCCAATTTTTTAGATAAAGTTGCCTTAGTTTTATGCCATGGTATAAAAACGTTACTGCGAGAGGGAAAATGTCTCTTTAAGTGATACTTTTGAAATAAAGCTGATGAGAGCTTTTGCTGTGTGGGTTAAATGGGATTCTGTGCACTGTAAACAGAAACTGCTCCCGTTTACGTAAACTAAGAAACTGTTATTTTATCTTTTAACCTGTTCTGAATACGCTGTTTTTTACTGTTAACAGCAGTTTTATCTGCTAACTTGTTCTGAATTTGCCTTTTTTTTTTTTTAGCTGTTAGCCTACTTTGAATGAACTGATATAATCTGTTGAGCTGTAATGAAACAGCTGATATTATCTGTCTTTTGACCTATTAAGGATGAGATGTTTATAAGAGCCTGTCAATCAGCTGTTGGATGAGAGAGGGGCTATTGACCTGTGCTGAAGTGTATTGAAAATGAAATCTTCAGTGTTAAGAGTTCTTAGCACAAAAGCACGTTCCTCTTGTAATTATTCTAACGTCAGTTGATTCTAGATGGCATCAGTGTGCAGTCTTCACATTATTAGCTGGTTAGGTGTTAACAAAGTGCCTATTCTTCCATTCATAAAGTATAGTCTTTAAACAACATCATAATCTGGACTGCCATTGCTTGTAAGGGTGATTAAAAACAAAAAGGAAAAAAAAAACAACTTTATTTTTGGATAGGAATCTGCGAGTGCTGTTTGAGTACACATCCCATCCCACTGATAGGAGTTTTACATTTAGCCCTCCTTGTATAGGAGCATGACAACGTTTTCCACCAGCTATCCATTTGTCCATTCAGATCCATTTGTCTAGACAGCTACTGTCAAGTTTTATTTTCCAGTTATCTCCTACTCAGCTCTGAACACATTTGCTTTTTACCAGTTGAGATATCATGTAGACTTCAGGGTATGTGCAACATAATGCTTCATCATACCCATATGCTTACCATGAATCAGTTTGTGTGAATTTGTATTCAGCACATTGAGCCAAGAGAGTGGTAGAGTAACACCATCACCTCTCATACTGAACTCTTCAGCAGTGACATTCTCAGTTGCTTGATGGTAACAAGCTTTCCTCACTGTGTTTGTGTGTATGTGTCTGTCTATCTGTGTGAGCTCTGAGGTGTATTCATGCTTCATTAATGGGATTGCAGGTCCTGGCCTTGTGCAGGACAGAGCCGGTGGCCATACTGATCTTAAAAAAGGGGGGATCAGATGGCCGGAGTGAGGCCACGGGCCTGTGGCTAAACCCCCTCCGTATGATCTGACCGTCTGCCGGTCATTGAGCCAGACCCACCAGCCAAACCCTCCTCCAGAGGATAGCCATGAATTAATTAGTCCATACTAAAGGCGAGCACGACCAGCATTTGTGTGTGTGTGTTGCTGTGTTGCTGTGTGTCAAAAAGGGTCACTGGAACAAAAGCAGAAGGATGAGATGGAGTTGGGGGTGGGGGGGTGGGGATTTGACAACAGGTGGTGTGAGGAAGAGCTTTAACCTCCTCCCCCCCTTTAACGACACAGCACAGTGGCCAGGGGGGCTGCAGAGAACAATGAAGGCCCCTTACTCCAACCGTTGCATCCAATCACACCCCATTATCTCTCTGAGCTTATGATCACAGGCGCTGCACTGCCGTACACACCAGACCCTCTGCTAAATGACACTCGTAGTTGGTCATTTCCTAGGATTTTTCCCAGGTACTTTTTGTGTGGATATGTATTTTTATTTACAGAAGGTGGCCACATGAATTGAAAGCCTCAAAATAAATGTTGGCTTGAAATTTTAAGACAGTGAGTGTTGATAGAACTCTAAGGCCATCCACAACCATAACCACATGTTACTGAGGTCTAATACGCCTGCTGCTCATACGGCCCCATGGGTTGTATCTGAGGGTAGGGATAAATAGTCTATCTGGTCATTTAAGTTCAAATTCTTGTTATATTGTATTTCAATGCATTTCAAAAGCCTACACTCACCACCCCATTTATAGAAGTTTAATATTTAACAATGTGAATATTTTTTTCTATCCTTAGTAAGCCTAAATGTACTTCATGAATATTTGAATAAATTTTTCTCTGAAGTGTCTTGATTAAGAGTGTAATTAATTGAGATTCATTAGTCACGGCCTTACAGGATGCAAATGACCCCCTCTGTGGGCTCATTGAGGCCAACAATAGCCCTCTGGTAAAACTACACAAGGGGCTGTGTGGTGTGGGTGTGTTGCTTCAGGGTACAGATTAAGAGAAATAAATATGAACAAGGAAGTCCAGTTAGAAGCCAGCAGCGGTATACTACTTTAAGGCAGAATTGGAACTGGAACGTTATCACAGCTGCTCTGTCTCAGTGTTTGTCAGGTAAACTGTGAAATTACTAAGGTATTCCACCTGTAATTTGCACTTGCATGTAGTTGATTGGCCATCATTTTTGGCAGATGTTAGACAGTGCAGGCACAAATGTTAACCACAATAAATCTTTTCCCAGACTGCTATGCATTTTTGAGCCAGAGCCCTCTGCAGCAGCACCCCTGCTGCAACAATGCATCGGCGTCTCTGAAATTAATGAAGAGCCTGTGTGTTTTTATGTGCTGCTAATGTTGGTCTGAATGCACCCACAGGGGGCATGAAGGGGCATGATAAAACGTAGTCAGTACTAATTTAGTAGAGAAAGAACAAACGGCAATTATAATGAGATGCGACAGAGAAATAGTCTGACTATAGCACAAATAACATATACAAGAGTGATGCAAATGGCAGACAGTCGGGCATGAGCAGCACAAACACGCAGAGGGGATAGCTTGAAACAAATCCATCAATTTATCACAAATAACATGAGAAGCAGAATACATCTGGCGAGTTTCAGGCATCAGTCATGACAGACAGTAAACACAAGAGGCCAACACGATCAATACATGGTTCAAACAAATCAATTGAACACAATCAGAGCATCATTACATAGAGGATAAAATGGGAGGGCATTAAAGCAACAGAGGGAGAGGTATCTGATTGTCTGTGTTGTTACTGAGCAGGACAATCAGTGTACATGTGAATGGTAAACCACCAGATGGAGTCTTCAAGGAATCAAAATGATTTCAATTTGTTGTGGGTTTTGGGCAGCACATTGTAGTCAGTGAACCAATCAGTGGAGATACTGGAGAAAATCATTTTGTTTATTGACAGATTGTGGTCATTTTTGAGCTCATCCTATCCAAAGGACAGCTCAGTGTACAGTAGCTAATTGGACATTTCATTTATTTCATTCTTATCACCGGACATTATTTAGTTGCTTGACAGCCCGGTGTAATTATTATGTGCCAGCTTATTCTGGTAATTGGAAAACTTTGTTAAGTCATTCAACAACAAATTCAAGTTGGTAAGAAACTCATTCTAAAATGTTGTATAACCCATTCTAGATTTTGCCAGCTCATTTTAATTATTGGACAATTTATTAGAGTTATTGGATGAGTCGATCTAAGTTGGAAACTCATTCTGGTTATTTGGCAATTCATTCTACTCACAGGACAACTCATTCCAGAAACTGGACAACTCAGTTCAGTAATTGGATTCCTCTCACTGCTGCTGCCCTCAAGCTAAAACTTAGGTGTGTGGTTTAATGTGATGAAGAATGGGGTTTCTATCAAGAGAAATTTTAAGCAATATTTTCAACTCTGGTGCTGCAACTTGTAATCATTCAGTGGAAAATAATGATTTGAGTGTAAAAATATCAGTCTATTCCAAATCCCTATTAGCATAATGTTAATGCACAGTTCCCTCTCTGCATATAAATAAGGGGTTTATGTTGTTCTCTTGTTTGCTGGGGACTGTTTGCTGCTGTCATATCAAGAACATCTTCTTTAGAAAGTGATTAATTGTAGAGATTGCTTGATCCTTTATGTCAGCCTTGTTGGATGTGCTTTTAGCATGTGTGTCTTTGTTCACTTCTGTCACAGTTTTTCTTTTCTAACCTTTCTAATTCCCTGCCTGGTAACAGAAGAGGAACTGTTTCAAGAACAGTTTCTCACTTAAAATTAACCTTTGGAACTGTTTATCAACAGAAGTATTAACCTTTGAGTATTTTGTATGGCTGAGGTAATACTGACTGCCAGCTCTTTGTGGTATAAATGGTATTTCAGGGGGATTTAGGCATATTTGACCTGTCTGCAAATGGTAAATACGGGGGCGAACAGCTGTGGAAAATACTTATTGATTTCTACTCGTGTGTATTTGCACAAGATTCATTTCTTCTTAAGACGTGCTCCCACCTCAGAGTTAGAAAAGGTCAGCGAACGGGGGCTTAAGTCATTCAAGTGGAGCTAAATGGATTTCTGCTCCAAGATCCATCTGTTTTTGGAGTTTGTTGACAGGGTGGAAAATTGGAACTGTTGCTCTTCCCTCCCCCAGCCACACGCCCCCCACCCCTCCCCTTTCAGTGCAGGGGTATGAACAGGCAAGGCACACTAACAGGGTAAAAAGTGTGCCGGGCATGAGGCAGGATGTGCCAGACCGTCTTTTCCAGTTATGTGAACACATTCACATATGTTGGTGGACAGAGACAGCTGATAGGGGGTCAGCTGACACAGGCAGACTGGCTAGCCTCCGGCACGAAGACGCCAATGTCAGAGATTCACCTTATTCACCTCTCAGGCACCGCAGTGAGCCAGAGAAAGTGTCAGAATCACCAAGCTATCGGTGAAACCGCACACATTGGGAAAGTGACAGGGTTATGTGTGTCCAAACAACAAGATACTCTGCTGAGAAAATTGACAGGACTTACAAGATGGTGAGACAGCACAGAAAACTGCTCACAGACTTAAAAGCTACTGTCAGGGGTCTCCTGTTCCATTTTTTGAATCATAACCATACATTTCCCATCATAGATGTCAGGTGGGCGAGCTTTGCTGGAGTGCATGTGTTGCAGGTATCAGTGATATGATCCATGAAGTGATGTATATGTGAATTAAAAAGTATTATAGCAACTGACATTTCTCTTCCATCTCAGTGACTGAGATGATGTTGTTACAAACTGGCAAATATTTCACTTTGTGGCAAAAGATAAACTGGGTTAAACTTTTTGACAATGCTGCATTTTTTATGCCCACACTGGGGTCTCAGTGAACTGAAGGGGCTGTGCTCTTTGACACAGTGCTATTGTTGGTCTGAACATGGCCCATATCACCCTGTTTAAATTTCACTTGAATTACTTATTGTTTGAGTGGAATTCTTGAAAGTGCTCATTGCCACCATTCCGCTGCAGTGGTCAATAATTAATGGGTTGTGTGTGAGTTTGCACGGTTAGGGTGGGGGCACCCATTGTCTCTAGGCGAATCTGTCCACCCTTTTCCCCTTGAGGTCGAGTTAAAGAGTGTTTCTGGTTTTCCAGATGGGTGAACTACAGTAGCCTTGATTGCGCTGGTAGGTCAGCTAAGGGCAGTGTGTGTGTGTGTGTGTGTGTGTGTTTGTGTGCGGGGGGGTCAGTTGCTTTACTATCGGCTTCTCAGCAATTCCCTATGACCTCCTTACCCCGCTTCTATAGGCTGCACGACATCGGCCATTACTAGATTAAAGTAATCCTCTTTTCAGGGCCAGACAATTGCTTTATTAGCTGACCACACACAGGAGTTTCGACCACCTCTGTAATGGTATTGTTGTGGGGGGCCCTCGGGGTCCTGGGGTGGGTGTCATTGCTGGAGGGTGGGCAATGAGGGGTGGAGGGTTGTTGTTTCAGCTCTCCTTAGCAATGCCATGCATACATCACTGATGTAGTACTTCTTGTTTAACCCATCGCAGCGATCTTGTTAGTCTTCCCATGTATGTGTTTGGGGAGGGGTTCTTCCTTTTTTATGGTGCAACACACCCAATTGCAAATGCACACACATCACCCTCGGCACCTCTAATTCTATATCACATATGTGTGGACATATTGCTTGAATTACAACCAGATTATGTGTATGGATGTGCATGTTTGCAAATCCCCCTCCGCCTCCTCCTCATCCTCATCCTCCCTTCGTAGCATGCAGTCCAGATTTTTTTCTCTGAATCTCTCCACTGGCTTGTTTTTGCCAAACAACTCCCATCAAAATGTTGTTTCATCTCCTCTTTTCCTCAGTTTCTAAAGGCATGGCACATTTCCAACCAAAGCAAAAAATTTCCTTTAAAATCCATTCCAAAATGTTTGTGTGTTTCTGCTGACAGATTTATATTTTGTCAAAGGGGTAGAAGCTGTTTTTGCAAGCCTGTCAATCAGGCGTGAATAGGTTCACCTGATTTATTCAGCTTTATGAGGAGTGGGGAGCCACTCATGCTGAAATAAGTATTGTCAAACAGTTTAAATATTTTATGAATAGCCAGGGTAATTTGAAGAGACATGGCATGTCTCCATCTCTGTCATTTACATCACAGGCCACGATAAAAGCATACATACATTTCCTTTTGTAACAAAGAGTTGCAGGGCTTATGAATGCATCTTTGTACGCTCCCTCAAGGATATATGCCAGTTTCAATTAAAGAGAAGACTCATACAAGGCAAGTTCATAACATATGCATAGCAAAATCTATGATTCTAATCCTAGCCCTTCATCATCGAATATACATTTTTGAACTGAAAGCCTCTAAAAGAAGCTTGTAATAACATGTTGTCTATTGTTGATAGATTTGACATGGACTAAAACATCAAACAACCATCCACCTTGACTGTACCTCCATCTAATACGCCTTCTTCCTCAGAGGCCAAGGAGCCTGCACTGTTTATCATCAGTTCCCATTAAGAGACTAAATAGAGGGAGAAATTAATCTTAAATACAGCTTTTTGATAATGTGATATTATTGATCCATGCCAGCAAATTGTTTTCTTGCGCTCACTGCAGGGGTCAGAAGTGTCAGGGGTGAGCTACATGATGTTAAATTCCTGGGGTAGGAAATAAATCACTGTCTTGCCCATGACACTTTAGCAGGGTGCATGCTTTGGAATTATCCTGGCCCCTGACTGAAGGATGTCTCTTCCACCCAGTCTGCTCCGTCGGATCCTTCCACTTTCTTGGAGGGACAATCCAAGAGCTAGGGAACCACAACATTACTTCAAATCCCAGAGAATTACAGAGTCCATACTCTGCTGAGTTTGGCCTGCAGGTTGTCAGGGGCCAGGGGAGTTGCGTGAGCCCATCAGGAATTGCAGAGATGAAACACATAGATGAAAAATTGGCAGAAAAACACGTTGACACACACACACACACACACACACACAGGGCCAACATGGCATGCCAGGGGAGGTTTGCGGTGGATTAACCTCAAGGTTGCTGGGTGGCTGAGCACAGCCGGAGCAGCAGCACCAGCTCAGAATTGGGATGGAAACCTGCTGCTGAGCCACACATAGGTGAGCACTGTGCCAGGAGATTGGAGGGATTTACACTCAGATGAGGAGAAGTTTGTCAGTGTGAGTGTCGTGGTGTGTGTGTGGATGCACAGGAATGCTTGTGTTTACAGCAGACTTGCTTTATCTGTGTCTGTACAACCTGTGTATTTTCTCGTGCCAGGTTAATGAGGCTGAGGTGGTTTGGGGATAGGAGCTCAATGGTAAGATTTCAATGCTGCTAGTATTTTTAATTCGCCCTGGGCCTTGACTTGAAATATGACTATTTCAATGAAATGGCCCTGGCATGCCTCAGGCTTGTTCTGCTCTGTTTGAGTGTGTGCAAAAGTGTGTGTGTGTGTGCGAGCATGTGTGATGGGGATAGGAAGGGATGGAGACGGGGGGTGGGTGATGGGGCTGAGGATGAGGGTTCTAGCAGTAGGGATGGAAGGTTAGCCAAAGCTTTTAATAGCTCTCCAGACATTACATATATGCACAAAATACAGCTCGCAGCCCATCGCCTGAAAACCATGTATTCCTCATTAGTCAATAATCATTTAAAAAGTACTGTTAATATTTCATCTTAACTCTTTATTTCTTTATCTCTGTCTTGACTGAACTCCCAATGAACCTACATGTGTCATGCATTTACAATGAGTGCAATACAATGAATGTGTGGAGTGGGAAGGAGAAGCCAAAAGGAAATATTGATATAAATTTTTGCCTTTTATTTTTTTGTTAAGTAAATTAGTAGTAATATTTGGCAATTGAGAAAATCTAGTGTTGAATCTTATTTTGCTAGACATTTCTTCAGGTCATGATATACATCTAATGCCAAGCCAATGTAGACAGTAATGTGCCTGCTAGCTTTGCTAATGATGCTGATGCAAGGTTAACAAGGATCCAATCAGAGTACCTGTGGTGGTTTTGATTTATAGTTCAGTGTTGGATTTTACAGCCACCCTTGCAAAAAGTAGATGGATGTACTGTATGTGGTCCAAATCTTGCTTTAAATTCCACTCCCACATTTACTGTGTTTAGATTATTTCACGTACTTTGGTGGCAGTGGTGGGAGAGTTTCATTACTGAATACTAAATTAATCTTGTAGCGTTGTTTTTACAGTACAGTCCTTCATTCACTGTGATAGTGGAGCAGCCACGGGGTGAGCTGGTTTGCAGTGGAGAGGACTTTGCTAAATACAGTAGTACTGAAAAGGTTTGGATAACTGTGCCCTTCAACATGCTTTCAGGTTGTGTTTATCTCATAAGTTGACCAATCACAGTTCTTGAATCGCTACGCTTTATTTCTGTAGCCACCATACTTAAAGATTTCTTAGGATGCCTACCATACAGCAGCTTAAGTGTCTAGGGTTCCATAGCCATACCTTTAATGCAACTTACATAAATATCCAGCATTAGTGTTTGGATGGTTAGTTATCATGTTGTGTTATGATGTTGATATTTTGTATTTTATGTCACATGGCAACCAAAGTGGTCGCTCCTAGCATTCTAGTGTTATATAAGAGAAGTCCAGCTGGCCATGTTCTTCCCCTAGTTGGATGCAGTAATTTCATGCCTCTGTATCATACAGTTAGTGCACACAGCCCCGCTGAGACTTCCTCTCCCCAGTTATTTTGTAGGCGTTATACACTTTTTTACCTAAATGTACCAAAAAAAGGCGACCCCATGTAAAGCATTAACTGGTTTTAATACATAATCATGTTGTCAAGGCTGATTGCAGCTCCATGCTAACAAGGTGCCTGCAAGCTGGCCTGATTACTCCTCAACCTCTGCACTGCACCATGTTTTACTGGCCGCCTGCTTCCAGTATAATACATGCACACACATGCACACAATTCCACACAGAACAATCCTCCCTCAAGTGAAAGCACTACACTTTTCTCTAGATTCTGTGTGGCTGAGCAATGGAGTTCCTCCTGTGCTGTCCCACTGCTGCATGTGGGGCCCAGATGGCCATATTGGCTGCAGACAGCACTCCGCCAAGCAAGTATTACCTCCACTCCACTCTGTTTCCTCATCCACCCTGTACCCCCCTCCAACATGTCTGGTGTGATAAGACACTATGAGGGCCTAGGCCCAGGCGCTTATGGAGGCTTGTTTTAAACATTGCACCTTGGACAGATAACCCTACTCCATTCTCTGCACAAGGGCGGGGTGTGATGAAATTTCAGGTTGTATCTCTTTAATTCAATTTGGGGTAGGATTTTGCATGTATAAGCTGAATATTTTGTGCCATCGTAAACATCACCAGAGCATGTCTTGAATAATAGATTGATTTTTGATTAATTTCTTAGGTTTGCCTAATGATTATGTTAGAAAAGGAGGTCATCCGCCATTAACAGGCTTATAATCAGCTTGTAATGCATCACAGTGACTTGTGGTTTCTATTTCAGTCTTATCTTGTTTAGTGGCTAATTAGCTTTTCCCAAGGTTTGCTGTGAGAAATTTTAGGCTTTCATAATAATGTTAATTTGTACTGCGGAGATTTTCTCTTCACTCTGTCAAACTGATTATTTGAATTGGTTACTTTTAATGCCTGATCTCCTTACCAACTGCTATACAGAACAATAAGATTTTCTGAACATTCATCTCAACCTGTAGGGTCTAATTTTGGAGCTACGATGGAAGTAATTTTCATGCCTTGCCATCATGTGTGGTATGGACCCAGCTTTCGCTTTTCAAACTGTGAGTCCATAGGCTCTGTGGGTAGCACGGGTGATGGCTGTGCTTAAGGGGTTGGGATTGTGGTAAAATAGGCAGCTGTTGTGGCTGCTAAAACGGAGCTATTGATAGGACTGCAACAGCAGCCGACAGTGGCCTAAATGGCTACGCCAGCTGACACAATTAAGGGACAAAAGAAAGACAGGGTGTAGATCTGTGAGGATGAAATGCATCAGACATTGATGAACAGGTTATCTTGTGTGACTGTGTGCTTGAAGATTGCCCACAACAAGGTGACCTTCTGGTCTCATGGAGGGAGTAATTGAAATACTTTTGTTGATTCTGGTTCATTTAGCTTTTAGTACTATCTCAGTCTTCTATTGGGCTATATGGAGCATTTTCTAGAGAGTTAAAACCATGTTATGTCACTTACACAAGGCCATAAAACACTGTCCACGAGCCAAATGACAACACCCAAGAAGAACAAGAAAAAAAACAAACTAATAACCAAGTATTTTGAAGAGAAGGACATTTCAACTGAATGGTAAATGTTTCTTGACACTGTGTATGTGTGTGTAGGTTACAGTCCCCAGTCAGCCCGTATATTGGTCTGAGCTGGGCATATTGGATGCAGACAGTGCTTCTCTGTATTTGCTGTTACAGCTGCTGTGCAGTCTATCTGCACAAGTGTCTGTGTTTGCACTGGGTAGGGTGGGGAGGCGGTGGGTGCTTAGTGGCAGCACGGACATCTGTCTCCAACTGTGAGACACCCGCCTCCCCTCCATCCTCTCTAGACTCTCCCATCACCACTAAGAACACACACACACACACACCCCAATATCCTGAGCGGGCCATTTCATCATGGTGTAATGGTTGATAGGGATCATAGGGGGTCCACTCTGGATAATGAGAGTGGCTGATAGAAGGTGGCTTCTGATGGGGGCCCCTGTTGGGCCCAAGGGCCTATAGACAGATATTGCCTTGGGGAACAGGTCACACTTATAGAGGAGAACAGAGAAGACGTATGTGCATCTGTATGTGTGTGTCCAACTGGGCTTGATAAAGGGATAAGAAGGATGTATATACTTGGGCGAAAGAGCAAAAACATCAGGGTGTTTTTGCGTGTGTGTTCACACCAAAGCAGATTGCCTCATGTCGGGACAAGATGTAAACTGACGGATTGACAGATGACCAGCTCAATCCCCCACAACAGATCTTGAACCCGAGGACGCTTTTCTTGATTCCCCTCCCACCATCCCTCTCTTTGCTCTGCCAGCCAAGGAACTATCCGTCATTCTCTGCTGTCTGTCATCTGAATATTTATTCTTGAGGGGGTGCTGTCTCTCTCTCTCTCTCTCTCTCACACACACACACACACACACACACACACAGTCCTTGGAACATTAACAACAGCGATAAAGCCATTTAATTAAAAGTGAGCCTGAGCTTGGCCCCAAAGGTGTTTTTTATGTGCAATTAAATGCTCAAATGATGCCCTGATATACAGAAGGGTCCCGATACTTTGCACATGTGATAAATCACAGAGGCCTAGTGGTCACAGATAAAAATTACCTCCATGCAATAACACACTTTGTTTGGGGTAGAATTGATAATATTCTCTGGTGGTTTTTAATTTTGGTAATGATTCAGTACAATTTGCAACCATGATGCAATCCATCAGTGTACATCACAAGCTGATAAATGTTACATGCAGATGGGTGTCATTTGTTTTGGTGTGACTAATGTGTTTGTCATTGGGTAATTTGTTTAAGGATGAGTGATGACATCTTCTCTCATGATCTATGTAAATTTATATTGTGTTGTTGATATGCAATATATAATAGTTGTCTAGAAGTTGTACTGAGAGACAGTTAATACATAAAATGATCAAATCATGATATCTGTTGCTAACACAATGAATTAGATACCATACAAATTTCATTAAATTGATGCAAAATTCCCATTATAAAATACAACAGTTTTCAAAGCTATACAGGATGCCGCAAAACTGAGTACACCCTTGGTCAGTGTCACTAAAATATTAATTGCAAATTCTGTGTGAAAGATCCATCTATAAGACCCAACTGCACCACAAGTCAGTATTCTTCATTAGTGAGATTCCATTCTTTTTATGTTTTGTATGCCCCCCCACCTATACCCCCTGAACCACTGCTGCAATACTGTTTCAGTTTATGTTCAGTAGCCCACTGTTGCTCTTGTACAATTTTCTGCATTTTCAATGTAATCTGTCTATCCTGTTTGTTTTTAATTATACATAGGGTCAAATGCCCTAAACTTGAATTTAGAAATTATATAATTATTGTAAGATGATAGAATCATCAGTCATTAAACATTTAGTGACATTGCACAGGTTATACTGTTTTTGGTGTATACTGTAGATACATCACCAGAAATGGTAAAACAAAATGTCTACTGGCAGTTAAATATTGTAGTTTGGTATATATTGTCATATCATCAGACTCTAGCTGTACCTATCAGAGTGGGTGAAGCATGTACGTTGCAGTTTTCAGGGTTTTAATTCCAGTCTATATTTGAAATATACAGTTGTGGTCCTTATCTCTTACCTTGTGTATGTTACTGTGTGTCTGTGCTCTTATTAAAGCATGCCGTTCAGGCCCAGTGGTGGGGATTACTCTGGCTTTGTTGAAGGGGTTTAAAGAAAGGGTCAAAGTGCACCCACTTAATATGGGCCCCCAAGGGCCTCCTGGGTAATTGCCAGTGCCTAATAAACTTCTAGAGACCCTCTTTTTGCTCAGATCTGGTGAGTGTGGAGGGTAGAATGGGAAAGATCACGGGCCCCTAGAGCTATGATCTCCGAATGGTGTGTGACAGGTCATCACAGTGGTCCTTTAACCCTGCTGCATGGTAATTCAGACCTGGGGTGCAGCGAACTGTCCTATTTCCCTCTTCAATTTGCATGGCAGGACAGGTTCCTGAACAATTTAGTCAGGGTTGTAATTCTGCTCTGAATAGTGATTGGGGAAAATGTAGGCAGCAGGTAGAGATAAGGTCAGGGGTGTGGTTTGGCATATCATTTCAGGATTGGACGGGCCAATGGGATTTGGAGTGCCCCAAATGCTTTGTGGTTAAGTAATTGGTCTTCAGGATATGGGTCTGACCAGACCCATAAGCGGCAATTTCATCCCTCTAAAAGACACAGATAAAAAAGACAGCAACATAATGGTTCTGGAGCCAACGATGAATTGTGTAGATCTGTATTTTATTAGGGCAAAGGGAAGCACAGGCTCTGTTAGCTAATGAGTAAATGAAAAATATCCTCTTCTCTCCTTAAACGCTGATGTGTCCGTCTCTCATGACCTTGATTACCAACAAAACAGATTTATCTCCTCGCATACACACCCGCGCTTACCCTCATTCAAAGAGGACGCCACGCTATCTTGACAAGAAGAGAAATTAGGCTTTGCGACGTACACCCTGACACTGAGATACAAATGAATTTTTCACACAGGCCCGGGTATTTGAGATAAAGAAATGTCCTCAGAAGTCAGAAGAGTGTAAGTGAGTTCATATGGATGGATGGATGGACAGATAGATATATGGATGGTGATGATAATGGTAATGTCCTGGGGCTTTGTTGGCCTGTTGGTGCTGTCATTAGGGGAGCTGTGTCATTAATCAGATGAGGCAGTGACCCTCCCCTGCTGGCCTGTGACATTACAGCGACATTGGTGCTGTTTCTCACTAACATGGACATGCATGCACACACCCTGGTGTGTATACCTACCCATGTATCAAGACATACATGCTGTATATTCCATGATATATGATGATGACAAAAGATGATGGTGACAGAAGTCCAGGAGGAGACATTTCTTGGCAATTATTGACAAAAAATATCACATACAAATCACTGCTTTACATGAAGCATATGAATGGGCTTGAGGTAAATTTGTTTTTAGCCACTGGTCTCAGTGGAAGATCACTTAGAGCGTTCAGAAGCTTTACACTTCCATATTCCACTGCATTAACAAACCATATATTTTCTTCTGTGTGCTTATTTAGTCCTCAAGGCTACACTTACCAAGTGAGTATGGGAGTACAGTTTTGAATACTATCCTGGATTCTATGAAATCTTGGGGCAAATGTAAACAGAACACTTGTTTATGCAAGTAAAGATACATTTAAAATGAAAATACATAGAATCAAATACATGACTAATAAATCAGGTTTTACAGGTTTACATGTTTTCTCAAATATTCCCTAATGGAGTTTCAAATTAAGTGTTAATGGAATCACCTCATGAATGCACCATAACCTTGTAACTGTCATTTGTATCTATTTGTGCTTATTATCTATAAGTAAAATACTGTCTCAGAAAAGGATAAGTGCTTGGAAAAGCTCTTCAATTACAGTAAAAAGTGCTTACATAATAGAGTAATTTACACCTTGTATTGAATGTGTAAATGCTGCTGCTGTCAACACTTCATTCCAGCCTGCAAAGTGAGAAATGATTTGGTTGAAGCAGAAGATGAGTAGTTATTGAATAATTGCATGGTGATAAAGAATTCCATTAGTTCGTCTTATTATCTAAGTCAGCTCTATCAAGCTTTACAGACATGCAGTTATGTAATGTTAAGACAACACTTTAAAATCAATTCACCCCAAACATGACAAACTTTTCTGTCAGTTCTGTGTTCAGGGCATTTTAAAGAAGCTTGTGCTTTGACAGAGAGGTGATACACTTGACAGCTTTTTTAGTAGCAATGTTCAAAAAGTCTTTGAAACGCTGTTTGTGTAAATTAGGACGTCGCTTTCTGACATGACTTGCACTTTTAAGGTGAAGTAGCAAATGTCTTTCTGCTCATCTTTATGACAGTCTCAACAGCCCTGCAGAATTTTACATACTCAGGAGAGTGTTGAGTCAGGACATGGGTTGAAAGTCATTATATTGAAACACCTTATTGATACCATCAGTTAGACTGCTATAATGTATGGAAATCAGCCATGCTATTCTCCTGCATCAATTAATCATCCACCGACTCCTCGATGTTCAAATCATCATCTTCCCATAGCTTCAAAAAGAACTCTGTGGAATATGTGAGGTTAGAAATTTGATACCCCCCAAGTGTTTTTTTGAAAGAGTTGCTGCTTAACTTTGGAAGTTTCTTAATGAATGCCTAAGAGAGACTGTGATGTGAAAGGGAATTTTGTGAAGATTTGCTTTCAGATTAGCTCAGGCAACCTTTGGAGGGACATTTGGGCCAGATAGGAATGCCATACAAACTGTCTCATTGGTTTCCCCCTCTGTAAATCCCTGGAGTGGCTTAGACCAGACTTCTAGCCTGCAGGCCTGCATGGGTTTGACCTCTTCCTGGTAGACTGGTGTTGTCAGTACATCATTCTCGACTACAAAACCATCCACCACACCTGTAATCTGAGAGGTTTCAGAGCTCTAGAGACTTAAATGAGAAAGAAAAAGCCCAATGCCTTCAGGTAACAAGCACAAGAGGAATTAATTTGGAAGTAAAGGAGGCATGGTGACTCCAAGACAAATCTCTAATGTATTATGAATAGACTCCAAGAGAGCAAAACAGAGGGATATATTTCCTAGATTTGGTATTCAGAGTGGCTTCCTGCAGTTGATGTACTTGATTTCTCTGATGTACTTGTTTGAATGGTGACTTATTTTCTTGACCACATATCCAAGTGTATTAATGCATGTGCATTTTCCAAGGGTGCATGTGTGTAGATCAGATTGAATTATTCATTTACTTTGTGTGTGTCAGCTATGAGAGCCTTCATTATTGATGTGCTGTGATGCCACACACATGACACTGAATCAATGAAGACTTTAGGGACACATGCGTACCAATTCACAGTCATACCATATCATTGTCCTGTCATGCTTTTTGTTATTCCACTCACAATGATATGTTTTTTTTTGTTTTTTTTTCACCTGCTCAGCATTAATGTTGTATCTTTTTGAAGGCCAAATGTCAGTACAGAGTTATTATGACTCCATTTATGCATAGTCAGGTAAAGGACGATATCATCAGCAGACTAAAACTCAGCAATACTACATGTATGTAAAGCCAGATAAAAGATAGAATCATCAACAAAGAGGTTTACACCTATTTTAAACCATCTTTCTGCACCTTTGCTTTTTTTCCCCAGTTCTGAGAGATGACTTCCGTCAGACGCCCAGTGATGTGGTGGTAGCAGCTGGTGAGCCGGCTGTCATGGAGTGTATCCCCCCCAGAGGCCATCCTGAGCCCACCATCTCTTGGAAGAGAAACAACATCCGGGTCAATGATCGAGATGAGAGGATCACTGTAAGTTGGCTGATGACTTCTAGAAAGATTTAGAACATTTAAACAAGTCATCTAGTCAGTGCAGAGAGTTCATATGCAAAGATATGCAGAGTGCATTGTTTTAAATAGAAATCGGTATGCATTGTAGCCGATTATGTTTGTCCATCACAGTTTTTGGATCACACCATAGCTACTTTCCCTAATTTTTCAGGTAAATGTCCAAATATTTTTTAGACATCCAATGACCAGTCATTAATTTGATTACCATTGCTTGAAGGCATTGACTTTTGATTACTGATGAGAAGACCTTGATTAAGAATCAATCCAGTTCCATCACAGTTTTGGAAAAGCAATACTACTATTGGACCACATTGATTGTTGTTTAATTTAATCCTTCAAGAGCATTCTTCAGAGCAAACCTACCTTCTAAAAATTACTGACACAAAACCATCAGAATACAATAAAAACAGCATGTAAACCTGCTGTTTGGAAGCATACATGTGTGCACACAATGTATGCCATCATCAAACAATGAATCATCTGAGATACTTATTACACACAGAGCAGTGGAAGATGTTTCTATGGCGATTGGCCTGGAGCTAGACCCATTGTCAGACAGTGTAAGAACTAGCAGAGGAGCCATCTGTCATGACACATACTGAAAATGATGGAGTAGCTTCTATCTTGACTAACATGCCTCAATATCCTGTTTCCAACCTCTTTCCATTTGTCTTCTTTCCTGCTCCTCCACCACCACCTCTCCTCCTCCTCCTCTTACCTTTGTACCCATTCTCTGTGAATCTGTCCATCTGTCCCTCTTTCCCTGCCTGTGCCCCTCATTTCCAGATCCGAGGAGGCAAGTTGATGATTTCCAACACCAGAAAAAGTGATGCTGGCATGTATGTGTGTGTTGGGACCAACATGGTTGGAGAGAAAGACAGTGATCCTGCTGAACTAGTGGTGTTTGGTGAGTCATTATTTCTACATCTCATTAAAGTATGGTCAACTTACATACACTGTTGGGGATATTAAACATATTACAAACACAGAATTTTGATTTGTCATGACATTACAAATACCTGTGAAAGCACAGTTATTTTTGATTAGTTCCATATCCTCAGATGATAATGGCTGAAGTTACATAGTAATCTGTGATAAAGATGTAAACAAATTACAGTTACAAGCTTCTCAAAACACACGTATCCCGTTTTTTTCTGCCTTTTTCTGGATTTATTTCTTTTGGGCTGCTTTTTCTTTCTTTCTTCAGCTGATGTTGGAACAGAAGATGAATGTTTCCCTCCCAGCTGCCCTTTGCTTTGCTCTCTTGACCTCTCTTACTCTTTCCGTCTCTGATTCCCTGCCTTGCTGTCAGCAGAGCAGCAGCATGAGCGTTTTCAAAGTGTGTATTGATCTCAGGAAACAGATAGAAAATTGATATTTTCTTCTCAGTCCCACCAACCCCCTCATCCTCACCACCATCACCACACAGATGCTATTCCGTCTGCACACTGTGGTGCAACAGTAAACCTAAACCCAGCGTGTAACACTTAATTTATCAATTTATGGTTCGTGAAAATGCATGGCCTGACACTTCCCCTCATATTTAATATGCCATCTGTTGAATTTGCAAGATAATAGCCATTGCACATCTGCACTTATTTTTTAGGCTGTCTCCTTTTTAAATCATGCATATGTGTCGCTCTGGACATACTGTATGTCACTGGTGTGATGAATCTCCCATCTGTGTAACTTAGTGTTGTCATGTCTTTGACTCTATCAATGATGATCACAGTCTTCTTGTTTGATAATGTTACCATGTTTGTGGTGATTGGGTTTTTGTTTTCACAATCTGTTTCATTGGTGGCCACTATTTGTCTTATTCTCATCTACAGTATATCATAGTCTGTGCTGCTTCAACAATATCATTACCTGTTCATTCAAATTTCTGATAAATACTACTTATAACAGCGAGCCAGTCATCATCAGTCCCTGCATGTGTCTGGGTTTTGATCCTGGGCCTTTGTGGTCCTGGAAAAGATTTGGTAAGAAATCTCTCAGGCTCAGTTGGGGTTTGGAGCAAATATTTAGACTCAGAGTGAGCTCTGGTGCAATGCAGTGGACATCAGCTTTCCCACACACACTTTTCCTCACCATGCCTAAGCCTCCCAACCCTTCACCTCCTGCTCCTCTTTTTCTCAGTTGTGTCTGAATTTGTCCAAGCTATCCCATATTTGTCCACTCTTCTACATGAAAGGCGGTATTATAAATTGCTGAAAGTCAAACTGCAATTAGGAACCGCAAGCAATTTTAATTCTCTCTTCCTGTTCTCTGTCTTTGTCTAATTCCAGAGAGGCCAGTGTTCACCAAACAGCCGGTGAACCAGGTGGTGTTGGCAGACGACACGGTGGACTTCTTCTGCGAGGTACATGGAGATCCGACTCCGACTGTCCGCTGGCGGAGGGAGGAGGGAGAGTTGCCCCGGGGCAGGTACAATGGAGACAACACTTACGTAGTGTCTTTTAGTACTGCATGATGCATCAGTACCAAGCTGGTATCATACCAACAATACGTGCTGGGTTTCAGGGTGTTACATTTATTTGTATTATTTCACTGACAATATAACAGCCTCCAATTAGATAGCAAATGTATCAATGTATAATTCGTCATTGTTCTCTGATGCAGTAGGCAAGAATAAAAGTGATCCAATGATCGATTCACACTGCTTTGAACAGATGTTATTATGCCTAGCACTGTTTACAGTGCACACAGTATCATTCATACACTTAGGATAAAAAGTTAGACTAGAGTCAAGATGTATGACTCATATGGCACAGCAGCTTGTGTTTTTAGCAGGAAGAAGTACAGAAACAGTCATCCAAATAAACAACATATTTCTTAAACAGCTGTCAAACTTGCTGTGTGCCTCTTTTTGTGCTTCCTGAGCTGCCAGAAAGGATTTCTCAGTATCATGTGGCTCTGAACCACATTAGTATGTGATAACAGTCATGATACTCTTGCAGAGTAACACTGTGACTATGGAACTGTGAGAGTCACACTCTCTCACTTGCACTCTCATTCACTTTGTGGATTTGATTGGATGAAACTTTAATTATCCCTCAGGGGAAAGAGCGTAAAATGCTCCCTTGTTGTCAGCAGGATTCAGATCTGCAAAGGGAGCCTGATGGATTTTCTTTTTGACCATTGCCTAAAGCTATACAGGACAACTCACTCTGTCTCCACATGCATCAGTGGTTGTGTGCATTAAACACATTAGCTGCTTATCCAAAGACTTACAATATAGCCACCTTTCCTCTGTTAAAATATAGATAATAATGGGACATTTAACAAATCACAATCTAACTGCTTTGCATGAGATTGTGTGGCTTTTAGCTTCATAGCGCTGCATTTTGTTTTATTATAGTTGCATTTTTACCTGCAATTTTCATTAAAACATGAAATTCACCAACAGCTGGACAGGACACTGATATACTGCATTCTGTGCTAAATCTTGTGTGTCCGTGTCTTTCCAGATTTGAGATTCGCAGTGACAACAGTCTGCGTCTGACCCAGGTGCGAGCTGAGGACGAGGGAACTTACACCTGTGTGTCAGAGAACAGCGTGGGCAAGGCCGAGGCATCGGGCACCCTTCAAGTGCATGGTAAGACCTGGGCTACTCCACCTCACTCACTACACATACATACACATATACATGCATCAGAAATGATTTAGTAAAGTTTGGTTTCAGTTTGCTTTTGAAGCAACTGAAATGTTAAAATTTGAGAATGAATACAAATGAAATGATCTGCAAAATGTATAAACCCCAAAAATGTTTCCCCAGACCAACTCATTTGAGTTAATGCTAAGTGTGAATAATGTGAAAAACCAAATTAAAAAAAGTGTGTGCATAAACAATACAATACATTTTCTTAATAACAGAAATTTGGAAATCTGCTACCAACTTTAAAAAAGTCTTATTCTGCTTTATTTAAAAAAATATCATTAAAGAAGAGAAAAGTGGAGGTAGTTCTGCTCTGGCAGGATCTTTTGCTTGTGATAACGCTGAATGCAAGAGTGTGCATGTATTCTACTGGCACAGATGGACAGTTTTGTTATGATGCATCACAAAAGGCCCACAGCTCACCTACCAGCATGCTGTCTCATTTCATTGTCTTTCTTTTGCTGAACTACCTTTGGGTTGCTTTTGTGGAAAATTTACCTTTATGACAATTTTCTCTCCTTTTTCCCAGGCTATGAAAATACAGGCATGAGGAACATACTGAATGTTATCATCAAATGTTCAAAATGTTTTATACTAGAAGATGTTGCCAATTAGAAGTCAGAAATATAAGTGAATAGACAAACAAGCAGATGCTGTGGCTGGCTGTGACTCCCAGTATTATGCCACTGGTAACATGCTGTTAACTGAAACTATAAGAGAGAGAAAGTGAAAAATGGACTTTAAGTTCCTTTCAAGCCTCGCATAGTCCCTCTGGAGAAAGAACCAAGATCAAAAAGCATTGAAATTGCATTAGAATAAAGTCAGTCCCTTGAAGAGAGGCACTCGGGTGAAAAATCTGTCATTTGTGATGATAAAAGGGAATATTACTCTGCAACAGTTGATTATGTGAGCGGGCCCTCCAGTCCGCACAGACACTTCTGACATCTGTCAACAGATACTCACATACTACATTCACACACATGCACTGATAAATAGACATGGGGTATTTGTTGGTGCAAGAGGAAACAAACATATACACACTCTTTCACATGCATAAACTCACTTTACTAATAGAATTTGAATGAAGAAGTCATTCCCAGCAGCAGCTGTTAGGCAAATGGAAATTGATTGTGGGCTGGTGCATACAGCTGCAGTATTAGTGATATTAGCAATACCACACACACACACACACACACACACACACACACACAGACAGAGATCAATCATAACACAATCCCCTATCTTCACCTGTACTCCACATTCAGTTCATCATTCCTCCTCCTCCTTGTCCACTGTTCCTTTCTTTTGGGAGCACTTCATTTAAATCACAGACAATTTCACTTCAATCACTTCACATTCAGCTAATTCATGTTCATGTTATTCATTTTAAATAGACCTGGGTGGCTGTGGTGCTCCAAAGTTTCACTCTGTCTTGTTCAAATATTTCACCCAATAATCACAGTTCATCATGAGCTCATCATCTCATTCTCATTCTTCTTTTTGTTCCTTTTTTTCTTTTCCATCCCTTTTCTGCATCACTCTATCGCAGTCGGCCCATCTAGTAAGTACTCCATTTCATCCCATCTTTGCATGCATGCGTGTGTGTGTGTGTGTGAGAGAGAGATGCAGATGCAGATGCACAGGTTGCCATGTTGGAGGCATAATCCCCACTACCGCTGCTGTGGTAGTCTTATGCTGGGAGAAGGCACTCTAGTCATGTTTTAGCTCATCCAGGTAAAGCTTTCATTAATACCAAGGATATTTAATTTACTACACAAATGCTCTGAATACACAAAACATAGTGGGAAGGAAACACAATGAATAAAACCCTAAATATCCCCCACACTGTAAAGTAAATGAAAAGCAGTATAATGGTGCTGCAGTCATACACTGATTAATCACACATGCTTTGGCAATTTAATTTTCTCTCTGGAAAAAATCCCTCTATACTATGAAAAATAGTGGTTTTAAAGTGGTGTTTCCTCTTCAGCAGAGACCCCCACAGCTAACAGTGCTGTTTGGAAGCTGACAAACTGATCACGCAACGCCAAGCTGCTTGGGCATGATATCATTTCTGCATGTATTGGTGGACTTGTAGTGATTAAATGAGGAAAAGATGAGAATAAAAAGGCAGCACAGGATTCATCTTTTGTGTGTTGTGAAAGAGAAAAATACCAGAGCCACTACAACATGCCATGAAAGTGAAAATAGTGTTTCCTCACTGCTGTGTGTTGCAGTGTATGAGCTTTTCATTGGCATTCCTGGAAGACAAACATGACATGGGGAAAAAGAAGTTGCAATTTCTCACAGGTGTCTGGGGAATCGGCACTTTCTGTTCCTACTGTCACAACAACAAAAGTGGAATAAAGAGGAGGGAGTGTAAATGATGGGTTTCAGGAGCAGATTAGGTAACACAACAAAGAGCAGTCTTAACTGGGGTGTGTGTTTGGAGAGAGGGTTAGCTTTGTATTTATCTGTGATTTCTTCACTGTCCATACATATTTCTGAAAGGGCCTTGATGCTTTGAAGGTTGACATCATTTTAACATTTTGTCTTTTTCGCCTCTCTTCACTTCACTCCACTTCACATATGCGTAGGCAGGGCTAATAGAGAGGGATGAAATAACCCTTTTAAGCTATGACACATTGGCAGAGGGCATCAGCAGATTTATGTCCATTAGCAGAGAGCAGAGCAGACATGTGAAAAATGTGTGAATAGGCCAGTCAATCACTCGTCCACAGCACATAAAATTAACCCATTTTGACTAGTTATTGGCTTTCGTATCCAGTCTTAAACCTGTTCTTTTCTCAACATATACTCTTCCCTTCGCTGTCTTATCATATAGACTTTTGTTGATATCAAGGAAATGCAAACAAAATTGCTTGTTTTCACTGTGCACTCACTGTGAAATGAGTATATTTTAGCAATACAATATTTTTTGTCAGTCTTTTAAAGGGACAGCGATGAATAAATGGGATATGAAGCTGTGGAATGCCCAGTCACTTACATTTTCGTTTTCATCAGATACACCTTTTTTTTTTACTCTGGAGCACATAACTGGTCAGAAAAAAAAATTGCTTATTCGATCGCTCCCAATACAAGATCTCTGACTAACACATCGAGCATGCTTGATAATGATCAGGACATCCTGAAGAGGGCTGAAGCCAAGGAGGGCAATTAAACTGGGCCACACTGCTACTTCTCACAGCAGGGTGGGAGTTGGGGGGTGGCTAATGTAATGATCCCAAGAACTCAAGAAAGAAAAGAGAAACAAATGCCTTATTTTTTCCCTATTTCATTGGGATTGCTTACTTAGTTAAAAGTACCACCATGATTAAAATTATACAGGACCTGGTGAGATTTGATGTGTACTGTTATAACTCAAGTCTGTCTTGAGTCTGACCAGAGTCAGTCTTGGGGAATGAAGAAACAGGGATTGGGATGGTAATCTGTACACAGAAGGAAAACTAGTGGGTTATGAGTTATGTTCATATTGTATGTACAGACAGCAGATAAGATGACCCTCCTGTTGTATTTCATCAAATTGAATTTCTTTGTGATTTACACTATGGGAAAGGTAGCCTTCTTTGTCTTGCCTGAAGGTGCTCTGATATTATAAACGCAATTACTGAACTGTTTCTCTAACTTATTCTCTTAGTCTATTTAAAGCTGTACCAGCCCTCCAGTTCATATATTGATGTTGGACAAGTAGGCAGGAGTTATGGGCACAAAGGTCCAACTCCAAATTAAATAGAAGCATAGATGAATTATGGTCCAGCTATAATACATTAAGCCTGGGAAATAACCACCTCCTCAATCATCATTTCAGAGGGGAAACAGTCTCAGGGAAAAAAAAATGGGAGAGAGAGAGAGAGTTACTGTTTATGAGAGGGTGAAGCTGAAGACTCATGCGGCAGCAGCAGCAGCAGTTTGAGAGTGTGTTTACTCAAGCGTAAGTGTGTGAAACGCTGTCTGCGTCAGCGTGGGACTGTGACAGCTGCCTGTCACATCCAGGCCCCTGAGGAACTCCTGCTGGGAGTGTGTGTCTGTGTGTGTGTGTATTTGTGTTCCCCTGTGTGTGATAGCTTCAGTATGTTGGTGCAAATCGCATGTCAAGTATGCGGGTGGGGGAGGAGGGTAGGTAAGATGCTTTGGTTGTAAGCACTTTGTCTGCCTTTGCTGTGTGATTGAGCAACACGCTGCTTTCATACAACAGCAGTGGAGCAAATCACATAGTCTGATCTGTCTGAGTGGGAGCACAGTATGTGGTGAGCAGCTGAGCCGGTTGAAACATTTGTCTGCTTTGGTTAGTTTATGAAGACAGTGTTCCTCCTTAATCTGGGGTCCAAACCGGGATCAGCATCCCTGTCACCAGACAAGAATGTCAATACTGGACAATCCTGCAGTACCCTGGATTATGTTGTATTGCCATCGCTTTGGCAACTATGTTACAGTTAATATCAGGGAAAGATCACGGCCATGGTAAATGTACTATGGCTGAAATAATCTACACATTCATCCAGCATCCATACGGAATGGTGAGGCTGCATAAAGGCACAACCTTCCAGCCTCGAATAATGGGGACTAATGTCCGTGACGCGCTCTGTGATGCCATGGATATGAAGATTGCTGATCCTGGGAGTCTCCCTCTAGCTATTCCTGCCCGCTCACCTTTGTACATCATGCATGTCAAAACAGACTACTCATCAGGGTTCACTGCGTAGTCTGATGTTGAACTCAGACTAACTTTAACCCTCACCACCTCAACCCTAATCTCAAACTGGCCACTTCACTTTGGAAGCAGTGTAGGAAAGAGCCAGGTAATTCCCAAGGTGGAGTATAAAATGTGTATGCAGGGCATGAATTTAAGCCTGCACACGAACATTTGGTTCTCATCACCCAGAAACACACACAAATATTTAAAGAGACCAAGCACTTCACACTCAGACCAGACTTTGCCCCTTCAGTCTGACAGGTCTTATCGTAGAAGCAGTGGAACTTTAACTTGCAGTGCTGGTCTATTTTTGCCTCCCTTTTGGCATGTTAGCCTTTATGTGTTCTCCAGCTCTGGCAATATCCAGAATATAAAGGAAGTCTCTGGGTTCCTTTTGAATTCCTATCTCAAGTGTTTCATTCTTTATTTAGACACTCCCTGATTTTACCTCCCTGACACTGCCTCTTGCAGTTATCAGTTTATGGGCGATCATTTTTACAGACCTGGTCATACATTTCATAAAACTAGAAAATGAAAGTGCCATGGTTTTTGATAAGCAGAGACAGTTTCTATCTTTTGTAAAGGTACTTTTAACAGTAAAAGCTGTCATACCTAAAAGCCAGCAGCCCAGAAAACTAAATTACTGTACAAGCGACATGCTGTGCAAATACTCTAACCTCATGCAGGCATTGTTTGATGATTTTTGTCATGTATATTTCAGCTGTTCCGTTACAATCCATCTCCCCGTTTCCATCCCATGTGAGGATGCTAATGTTTCTCCCTGCCCTAAATCTAAAGCTCAGTGTCGCGCCGAGTGCACCCATTATTGCTAATTATTTATTACAGCCTCAGGCAATGTGCCAGCTTGCCTGCTCAAATCAAACATTGTTATTCTCCAGACAGGGCTGTGTAGCGCACAAAAATGGCATTTTAATAGCCTGAATCTTCCTAGCTGTCACTGTATTTGGGTCAAAGTTACAGCGTCGTGTCAGACACGAGGGGGAATTGTTCAGGTGCTGACAAGTTTTTCGTCAAGTGGCCTGCTTAGCAGGAAATTCTGATACAGCATCTTTTCTTGTTTGTGTTCATCACATGTATATGTGCAACAGGCCTGGAGTTGCATTACATAAGAAGAGAGTATTACATTGCATTTCTTTAATATTTCAGGCCTTGCATCAGCCTTGACAGGAAGCCTGTCCTTGAGGTACAGCTAGGGAGTGAAAGCAGGTGTTCAGCACCTCTGGACCATGGTTCAAATCTGAACACTGTGTGCATGTTCAGGCTTTGACCTTTAGGGTTAATGGAGGACTGCATATTTGATCCCAGGAGGTGACCCTGTTCACCACAGTCAAGGCCCCCTTAGCTGTTATTTATCCTGAAGCTGACATGTAAATCCCATCTTGCTATGTGAAGGTGTGATGGGGCCTGTGGTGGAAGCAGTGTAGGAAAGAGCCAGGTAATTCCCAAGGCGGGGTATAAAATGTGTATGCAGGGCATGAATTTAAGCCTGCACACGCATCTGAGGTGAGCGATTACAAGGCGCAGGCAAGTCTGTGCTAGAGATTGGGCAGTCAGGGATTCTCAGTCCCTTGCCAAACCCTGCACCAACATTTCATATCCAAGAAAATTTCAGTGCTCCACACTGCTTTGTATGCCAGCCTGTTTTTCTGACTTGACCCTTCAACTTTTCTCCTTTTCTCTTGGTTTCTAAGCTGTTTTTGCCTCAGTAGAACTCCAACCCTCTTAACAAAATGTCCAAGAAATTGTAGCTCCTCTGAGGTAGCTAATGTCAGCAAGCATTTCTCAAAGAGTAATTGCTTTGGGTTGGCAAATTGAAATCAAATTATGATGTATTTGAACCCTGCAACAGATAAACTAACAGGAGTTAAAGAGGCAGCGTTTGTGGGTCACAGTAATGTACCCTGTTAAAGCTGGGTTAGCATTTTTTTTTTTGTTGTTGTTTTTTTCCTGTCCTTTTTATTTCATGCATTTCTTTTTCCTATTACTGGGTATCTTTCCATCATTGGATTTGTAAAATTGAATATCTTCAAAAGGAAAAGCAAATTCTGGCAAGTCTACATCAACACATTACATTTTGTTTTCTTCCAGATTTTCCCTGCGTGAATTTAAACTTCACAAAAACAAAAAACGGTTGAAGAATCACCTGTTTATGTTTTCTGTTCAGTCTCACTTTCACGCTGACTTCACTGACTGTTAAGTGTTTTTCTGTTTGCCTTTCTACTCTGTAGGACGGTTCTCCTCCTCTTTCTCTCAGTTTCTCCCAATGATAATTAAGACAGAGAATGAAAGAGAAGCAGGAGATCAGGTGGGAAGATGAGAAATCAATTAGGACTAGAAGAGGGCATCATTATGCATTCACACCCCCCTCTATGGAGGGAGGCCTGTCACTTGCTACAGAATCAATAGAAATCAAAGAGGTGTGTGTGTGTGTGTCTTTGTGTCTCCACAAAGACACAGACACATTAACATTCACACACAGGAATAAGGAGTGGTATGTAAGCAGAGAGAGAAAGTGAGACAGTCTACCCCCCCCCCCCGCCCTCCATCTATGTTCAGCGACATCTGATTAGCCTGGTGTCTGGGATCAGAAAGGTGACCCACAAACCTGAATTTAGGCTCCTGTGGGTTCTGGGCTGACCTTTTTGGTTGGCTCTACACCCAGACATACTAGATTGATCATCATGGGCCATAGCTTAACCAATAAGCCTCCGCAATAGGCTTAATCAATCACAGCCAAAGAAATCAAGGTCATAGAGGATCTGTTTTGTAGTCCCATCCTAGAAGAGACAAGTACTCCTCTAAATTAAGAGCTAAAGCTGCCCTTTGTACATCCCAGTTTACATCTGAATAAAAATTTTAAAAATTAGTCTGATGACAGATTAAAAACTGACTGTGGTGATAGAAATACAATTTTAACACATAAGAAAACAACAACACAGCTGTTCTGCTGTTATTATGAGTCACATAAAGGTATTTAATGGATGCAGCAGAGACATGAAGAGGTGGAAAAGGAGACTGATAACGCTTGTCTCCAGAGCAGATTACCTGTTGACTGTGAAACAAGTGAAACAATTAGGATGTTAAGCTTTGTTCCTCATATTCATTCTCTGTGTTTGCTTATCGCTGCTCCCTCTCCCTCGTTCCATTGCGCTCTCAGCCAAATCGCACACTCGCTCTCTGTCTCTCGCTCTTGTTTTAAACTAGTTAGGAAGCAGAGAACATTGTTTTTAATTAACGTTACGAGAAACTTTCACCCCACGTCCTAATATTGATGCTACTCATGCCCAGTACTTCCTTGTTTTTTGAATGAAGGGATACACAAGCTAAAGCAGCTGCTGGATTTGTGTTTGACCAGTCAGTAATGATGATTTGACACTCATTTTGATACTTATTTTTTGACTACTTTTTCTGTCTCAGTAACATCAAAGCATCACTTAATAGAATTATTTGATGCATAAATTTAAAAAAAGGATTGGCCCCTTGATAAGTCTGATTTTGTCTGTGTGTCACCACTCACTGTTTCCACACAAAATCCTCTTATGTTGAATACGTTTAATCAAGAGTGATTGCTTTGCAAACTTTAGTGAATATTCGGACATTGTGAATATACCAACATAGTTAACAGAGGGATGAAAGCAAGTACTATGGCAACTGATAACAGAATAAATTCTCAACTCCCACATGGCTGCTGACTTACATCCTCTTCAGTGAACTGTGTTCATTAACCGCATTAATTGAGAAATGTTAATTCTCTGTGTTTGGAAGAAAAACCTCTCTTGGCTCTGTTGCCTCTATGCAAAGAAATCTTCATAGTCATACTTCTTTTTAAAATTTTGACCTATTTTGGCCTTCACAGTACATCAGTCAGAGGAATACTGATACCTTATGGTCTGTAAGGGAGAAAAAGCAACAGAGATCTGTTTTGTTCTGTTTTATGCAGTTTAATACAGCTAACTGTGCATGTGATAATGAACCTCTGAATACACTTTTAACTGTGTGCAAGTATGTGTGTGTGCATGAGAGACAGGGACAACTTGAGAGAGAGAGTTATCGCTTATGAGGTATTGTCATCACTGGTGGCCTGTCATGGCTTAATGCACTCAGTGTCACTGCTCCCACAGTCTCTCTGTATTAAGCTCACTCAGAACACACACTGACCACACACACACACAGAATGACACATAAAGGCTTCATTTCTGTTGTGACTTGCTGACCATTTCTCTCTGTTATCTGTGTTGCAGTGCCCCCTCAGATTGTGGTTCGGCCTCGGGACCAGATCACAGCTCCAGGTCGTACTGTAACCTTCCTCTGTGGCACCAAAGGAAACCCTCCGCCCGCTGTCTTCTGGCAAAAGGAAGGCAGCCAGGTAAGATACTTTCTGTGACATGCTATTTCCTAAAGAATTACTCCCCTTCTTTCCTCTGAGACATCCATCAGGGTCTCACAGTCCAGTTTAATCTGACAGTAGGGATAATGGAGTACAGTGGTTGGGTTTGAGTTGGAGCAGTGAATCACGGAAATTGGTAATTTTACAAATCTGCCAGATCAGAGGCATACACTGTATATATTTCCAAGTATACTGTACAACTTTTTAATGGATTAGATAGTGGTTGTCATTTTATCCTAGCTGTGTTAAACAACAGTGCAGTTGTGTAGTTTCCAGACTGTTTATCTCTTTAACCAAGGTACTACACGGGTTCTGACACAACCTTTGAAGTATCATAACTCCACTAGTGTGGACCAAATATGGTGTCACCTTCATCCAACATTAGACACACCCCTTACTTCACTACCAGTACAGCCAGTAACTCACTGACTACCATGTTTAGTCATTGCCACCACTAAAGTGCTGTAACTTGATAATAAAAAGTCTTCAAAAGTCATAGAATTTTTGCATTGTGGGAATAAATGGTTTTTCAGAATCCCACTCACAGTGAACTGCACTAACCCGACTCAAAGATACACATCTAGTTTTGTGAAAGACCACTCTGAAATGAATGTTTCATTTTAAATTGTTGCTTTTGGTGACTTTTACAAAAAAATACTTAATTTAAAATATTTTTATAAGAGTGACACAGAGTGACAAAAAACTTTACAGCATTCATATATATTGTATGGAGCACAATAGCATAAAACCTGAGGGGCACAAAGGAGAGAGCTTGACTATATAAAGCAGTTACATTCTTGATGAAACTGCCTGATGTGGAGGCAGTATCCCAAATAAAGTTTGTCCTGGAAATTATTCCAAGCCCAGGGTGGTTCAGAGCAGTTCAGAACAAGGTCAGATACATCTTAATAAGTTGAAGGTTATCCATTGAGCTGGTGTTGTGTTTCCCATTCACTGTAGTTTGAAGTGAACAAGCACAGCTCTCTCCTGCTTACAGTAAAAGAAATGAATGTGCTGTTCAGGTCGACATTCACAATGAATGAAAATCACAGCCTTCTCATTCTTTTTAACTGGATCACTGCATTCATCTACTGGGTTCAACAGTGCAGAGTCTATTAAGAGAAGGTGTGTTATTTGGCTAAAAAGTCAAAACCATCCACACAGGTTGTCTGTGCAGCAGCTTATTACGACTCATATTTAGGTTTTATTGTTAGGTGACCTCTAATGATTATAGCTGGGGCAAAGGAGGAGGTCAGGTGACGTAATATGTAGAATGACGAAGTCCATGTTGGGAGGAGGAGGAGGAGGAAGAAGAGGTAAGGTGGAAGGATGGGTCATAGACTATATATGGGATGGGTCAATAAAACACAGGACTTTCACACAGGAGGCAGATGTTTGTTTCCTGTGTGAAACTGACAGTTAATGTTATTTCTTTTATTCATGACTGTTCCACAACTCTGTAGCCATGACAACAAAGTCCTGCAAAGTATTTATTTTAAACACAAACCTTTCTCAAATCCAACCTTAAACGTGTGTACACTCCTACAGATTGTATTATTGTTACCATGACAATGAAAGTCTAGTGCACCTGCTGTTCATACATATCTGAGTGTACGGACGAGCAACCTATAGTGTCGTTTAGGTGCTTGTTGCTTCTGCTGCACACAATGCAACATAAATAAAATGTAACATATTATATACACATATACACAACACGCATATATTATTTAACATAATAGTTTTTCTTTCTTGCAGTATTAACTATTCTTAAAATGAAATAAATTGAAATAAATATGGATACATTCTGATAAGAAATAAGAAATCAAGAACCCTAAAGGTTATTTGTTCTAATGTTATTATGTTTTTTGAAGTTTCATTGATTCCATGCCGCTCTGACAGACTGCATCTCCTCTCACTGTCATGGTCTTCACTGTCATCCTTTGCTTTTATCACTATGTGCTATAGTTTAATTCCAGGGTGACACACACACTCACACATCCACACATTCAAACATACCTCATTTTCCCATCATCCACACAGGGTATTATTCACCAAAGCGTGAGTCTGCACAGGCCTGCATGTCCTCAAAAGTGTGTGTGTGTGTGTGTGAATGTGTGTGTAGAACTGTGTGTGTGTGCGTGCATGTAGAACTGTGTGTCTGTGTGAGAAAGGCGAGCGTGTGATAAGCATTGCAGCCTGTTGGAATGTGCTGAAAGGCCTGATGAGAGTGCGTGGGTGCCTGTAGCATGGCTCCCAGGTACAGATTAGAGGGGGAAGAGCAAGATTGGAGGAGGCCTGGAGAATGTGTGTGGGAGAGGGAGAACAAGAGTGGAGGAGAGAGATAAAGAGGAGAAAGCATGGAGGAAGAGGAGGGGGAGAGGAAGCATGTGGGTAGCATGTTGGGAATGGAGGCTGCTTTTCAGTGAAATACCCAGGAAACACATCATTCTGGCAAATGAAAAAGGAAATAAGATAAGATCAGGGAAAAAAAAAACACTTTTGGTGTCATGGTATTAGGCCCACATGTAAAATGAAAGCCAAGAGAAGATTTGTACGAGGGTGTGGGTGGAAAGGTGGCTGAAGTTCCAATGAGCATAGCAGGTTGGTTTCAACAGTCTGGCAGTGGTTGCCAGAAGGATTTGGGTTTGCACTAACATCAGTGTAACCCGTGGAAGTGCCCTTGAGCAAGGCCCTAAAACCATATCATCTTATTCACTGGATAAAACTAACTAACTGCATAATGTAGATGTAATCAAAGAGATCAGTTACAGGCACTGTGCACCATTTGTTTTCTTAATGTTTTAATACTGTGGGCACACAGAGGGCCACTGCTGAAAATTAGTTTCTGGCTACAATAATTTGTAGAAGTGTTGTTCGACTCTTTGCAGCTCACCAGTCTTTAAATTGGAAACCATTGTCTGCATCTGTTCGCCCTCTTGACTGCTGTTTCTCTGTCCCTCAACATTATGTCTCTTTCTCGTGTGCTTATTTATTTATTTTTTTTCTGTTACTCCATTTCATGAGAGAACACACATAGAATAATAGAACACAGAGATAACGTTTCAAGTTCAAGAATGGCAATGTTCACACAAACTCACAAAAGCTCTGATACTTGAGCAGTCAAGAGAGCCATATTTATCAATTAATATTGTGTCTGGCTGCAAAATTCTATTTCTTAATACGAACAGCTTTTGTCCGACAGTGATATAACTTGTGTTTTTACTTGAAGTTTTCAAGAGTCCTTTTAATATCAGCCCTAGTGAGTAAAAGCACAAAAATGAACTCCTGTATGTTAAATGAATCATGATAGTTGAGTGTACAGCAAAGAGATCAATCACAAATGTTAATTTATAGTATGAGTAAATGATGAAGACACAAAATAAAAAGACTAATAATGATGTTTTTCTTCTCCAGATCTTGCTGTTCCCCATCCAGGAGCCGACACAGTCAGGTCGTTTCTCTGTGTCACTGAGCGGTGAGCTGACCATCACTGATGTCCAAGTCAAAGACTCTGGCTATTATATCTGCCAGGCCATCAGCGTGGCCGGCAGCATCCTGACTAAAGCCCTGCTAGAGGTGGAAAGTGGTGAGTGTAAACCCTCCTAGCTAAGTCATTTAGTTAAAAATCCTGTCTCAAAATCTTAAAAAGAATAGGACCATTTCTTTCTGTAGCAGTGGTGTAATCTCTCACCTCTGCTTTGGCAGAATGTTTTCATTGTTTTCAGAAGGTACTGCTAAACTAAATGTACACATTTTTGGTATTTGTGTGAGGAATGTTTCTGTGCTAAAAAAATGGGGCTAAAAAAAATATAACAGTTTCCCTTGCAAACCCCTTGCAACTTAACAATTTTCAGCTTCATATTTGATTAATTATTTCTCCCAATCTGCCAATTTAACTCCTTCCCCTCCCCCCACAGATGCAGCCATGTGAATTCAAAAAGCCTTCAAATCTGCTTCAAATTAAAATATCCTTCCCTCAAATGAGCAAACAGCAGGAGTCTTTATCTGATGTAATCAAAAGGGACAACTGGTGATAGTTCTATGCAAATAGCCCTGCTGCAACATATGTTTTCCTCCCTGAACCCCTCCCTTTCAGGCAGTAAACAGGGATTTTGTTCAGCTCTGTTTTCACTGACTCCTGGGTTGACTTTTCACATTTTCACTTAGCTTCACTTATCTGATAATATCACAGCTTTCTACACAGAATACAAGTGAGGGTATGCTCCTTGTCTATAGGAAAATGTTACACTGAGTGAAATGTTCTAGTTTTGTTCAGTCATTGCATGTCGGGGTTTAGGAGCAGTGGTTACTACCACAGAGGAAAAGAGAAGAAAAGAAAAGTAGGGGCTTTCTGCTCTGAACAGCCTTCAGCTCTTTCCATGACTATTTATTAATGTACAGGAATTTATTTGACTTGTCCAAACTGAGCATAACTCTGCTCGTTGGCGACACTCATACCATGGTGTTTACATTTAAGATTGAACTTACAGACATGAAGCACAGCCATATAAGTCCATGAGTCACATGGCCATAACTCTGTGTGGATGCAACAAGATGTCAGGAAGGCTGTGGGCACACAGGGGTCAAGTAAAAACATGCATACTTTTTAGGACATTTATTTATGTAATTTTTGCAAACTGTAGCTGCAGTTGCACTTCAAACAGGGGTGTGTATGAGTGTGTAAAAAGTGTTCATTTGTCTGCTGATTGCTTTGATGTGAAGCCCAGTGGTGTGGCTGATGTAAACACAAAGTATACAGCATTTATTCATTTATTTTTACATTTCATGAGCTGATGAAAGATTTCATAAAATTGTCTTAAAGTTAACTTTCACACAATTTTTTCTTAAGGCTCTGTCAACATTTTTCAGATACCAAAATGTGTCTGTGATGTTGTATTTTGGACTACAAACTTACTGCAATCCCTTTTCAAGAGATACAGTACATGTTTTCAATTCAAATGTAATAGTTCGGGTAATCAAGGTATGACTTCAATTCAATTCAATTCAATTCAATTTATTTATATAGCGCCATATCACAATAACAGTCATCTCAAGGCACTTTTCATATAGAGCCGGTCTAGACCATACTCTTTAAAATAGGTATTTACAGAGAGAGACCCAACAAATCCCACCATGAGCAACCCCAAGCGACAGTGGCGAGGAAAAACTTCCTTTTAAGAGGCAGAAACCTCGAGCAGAACCGGACTCAGGGTGGGCGGCCATCTGCCTCGACCGGTTGGGTTAAGAAGGAGAGAGAGAGGGGGAGAGGGGGGGAGAGGGGGGAGAGAATAGCGAAAGAAGAACATAGCATAACACAGGTTCCATATCAGATGTAAGGTGAGGTAATACAGTAATACAGCAGTAGTAATGATAGTAGTGATAATTAAAGTATTAGCTGCTAACATAGCAATACAACTAATAGCAGTGTAAGTAATTTGTAATTCTAGCAGCAGGTGTTGAGTGGAGTTGTAGGAGCAGCAGGAGACTTGTCATCACAGATCAGACTCTACATCTCCAGAGGCAGAAATACCTGCAGAAAGAGACAGAAGAGGAGAGAGAGACGGAAGAGCACAATACTACGGGAAAGGGAAGATATTGAGTTAGTAACATAACATGGGATATGAATCCATACTGATGGAGAGAGAGGGAGAGAGAGGGGGAGAGAGAAAGAGAGAGAGAGAGAGAGAGAGAGAGAGAGAGAGGAGCTCAGTGCATCATGGGAGATCTCCCGGCAGTCTAGGCCTATAGCAGCATAACTAAGGGATGGTTCAAGCCTGAGCCAACCCTAACTATAAGCTTTATCAAAGAGGAAAGTTTTAAGCCGACTCTTAAAGGTACAGAGGGTGTCTGCCTCCCGGACCGAAACTGGGAGAAGGTTCCACAGTAGAGGAGCCTGATAACTGAAGGCTCTGCCTCCCATTCTACTGCTGGAAACTCTGGGAATCACCAGTAAACCAGCATTCTGGGAGCGCAGAGTCCTAGTGGGACTGTAGGGGACTATGAGATCTTTAAGGTAAGATGGAGCCTGACCATTAAGGGCTTTGTATGTGAGGAGGAGGATTTTGAATTCTACTCTAGATTTGACTGGGAGCCAATGTAGAGAGGCTAACACAGGAGAAATATGGTCTCTTTTCCTAGTTCCTGTCAGTAATCGTGCTGCAGCATTTTGAATCAGCTGCAGAGACTTTAGAGACTTGTTGGGACAGCCTGATAATAATGAATTACAGTAGTCCAGCCTAGAAGTAACAAATGCATGGACTAGTTTTTCTGCATCTTTTTGGGACAGAAAATGTCTAATTTTGGAGATGTTACGTAGATGAAAAAAGGCAGTCCTAGAAGTTTGTTTTATATGTGAGCTAAAGGACATATCCTGATCAAAGATGACCCCCAGATTCTTTACAGTGGAGCTGGGAGCCAGGGCAATGCCGTCTAGTGGAGCTACATCATTAGAAAGTTTGTTTCTGATGTGTTCAGGACCAATTATAATGATTTCAGTTTTATCTGAGTTTAGTAGTAAGAAGTTGCTTGTCATCCAGATTTTAATGTCCCTAAGACAAGCTTGGAGTTTGGCTAGATGATTGGTTTCATCAGGTTCCATTGACAGATGAAGCTGTGTATCATCTGCATAACAATGGAAATTTATGGAGTGTTTTCTGATAATATTGCCCAAGGGAAGCATATACAGAGTGAAGAGGATTGGTCCAAGCACTGACCCTTGTGGAACTCCATGTCTAACTTTTGCTGTTCAATTTTTTTGTGTATGGAGGAGTAGTTGTTAACATGCACAAACTGAAGCCTATCAGATAGATAGGACTTAAACCAGTTTAGTGCAGTTCCTTTAATGCCAATAAAATGCTCCAGTCTCTGTAAAAGGATATGATGGTCAATCATATCAAAAGCAGCACTGAGATCTAACAAGACAAGTACAGAAACAAGTCCGTTGTCTGATGCGATCAGGAGGTCGTTCGTAACTTTTACAAGTGCTGTCTCTGTGCTGTGATACAGCCTAAATCCTGACTGAAAATCCTCAAATAAACTATTATCCTGTAGAAAGTCGCACAACTGTTTTGCAACTGCTTTCTCCAGGATCTTAGAAAGAAAGGGGAGGTTAGATATTGGTCTGTAATTGGTTAATACATCTGGATCTAGAGTGGGCTTTTTTAGAAGAGGTTTGATTACAGCCATTTTATACGACTGCGGCACATAACCTGTTAACAAGGACAGATTTAACATATCTAATACAGGACTGCAAATTAAGGGCAGAGCTTCCTTAAGCAGCCTAGTTGGGATGGGGTCTAAGAGACAGGTTGAAGGTTTAGATGCTGAGATAATTAATGTGAGCTGGGCTAGGTCGATGGGAGAAAAGGAGTCAATGTTAGGTTTTGCAGCTGACTCTATGGATCCTGTGTTATGACATAAATCAGTACTGATTGAAGGCGGGATGTGATTAATTTTATCTCTAATGGTAGAGATTTTATCATTGAAGAAGTTCATAAAATCATCACTGCTAAGGGTTATAGGGATGCGTGGATCTATAGAGCTGTGACTCTCTGTCAGCCTGGCTACAGTGCTGAAGAGAAACCTGGGGTTGTTCTTATTATCCTCTATTAATGACGAGTAATAGGCGCCTCTTGCATTACAGAGGGCCTTTTTATATCTTTTGACACTATCCTGCCAGGCTAAGTGGGATTCTTCCAGTTTGGTGGAAACTTCACATGGTCTCTGGTGTCTAAAATTGTAGGGTTTTATACAAACACACAAAGGTTTGAGGCACAAATAGTAAAGGGAGGATGCTTTCAAATGTAATCCAATGAATCATTTTTAATAATCAATTAACACCATACAAACACCATGTTTTGACCACCCTTTGCCCTTAAAACTGCACCAGTTTTCCTCAGTACACCTGCACACTTTTCAGTGCACTCAGCAGGTAGGCTGTTCCAAGCATCTTGGAAAACTTTTCAGTAGATTAGGTCTGTCTCTGTGTCTACTGACTTTTCATGTAATCATGACAATATAATGTAGAGATCAAGGCTCTGTGTTGCAGGACTCCTTGATCCTCTTGTCCCTGAAGATAGTTCTTTATGACTCTGGCTGAATGTTTAGGCTCATTGTCGTGCTGCGGAATGAATATGGGACTGATCAGATGTCCTCCTGAAGGAATTGTGCAATGAATAAGAGTCTAAAGATCTCAAGTGCCTAAAACGTTTGCTCAGTAGCTGTGAAAACTGAATCAATAATTAATTATCCACCAGGATGATGTTCCATGTTATTCATGGTTTTTCGGGGGCGTAGTGTTTATTAAAAAGATAATAAAATAAATACTACATATTCACTGAGATTTTACTTAATATCCTGTCAAGTGGTCCGTCACTCTGACAGGAGGTAACTGCATCAATATACTGCTGCCTGAGAAAAATCTATGTCATCAATTTGCATGTTGAACTGGGGCAGGACCAGAGAGAGGTAGATGTGAGAGCCTCTGGGTGTGGATAAGGTTTTACAGGAAAACATGTAGATTTGTAACTCAAAGACCCAACAGCTGACATTAGCAGGTCTCTCATTGTGAGTCTGGCTTCCAGGACAAAGATGACAAAATACTACAACATGTAATGGCTTAGAAACAGAGTGAGATGTAATTCTTCCATTTATTCTTCTATTGACAGGATGAATGGTTTGATTTTTGAACTGCTGAGTGAGCTGCTTAAAGCCCTGTAGCTTTTTGTTCTTGTGATGGATAATGAGATTGAAACGTATTGGACAGGATGTTGTGGATTTTGTGTAAGTGTGTAGTGTCAGAGTGGCACTCTGTACGAAGACTAAGTAGCTGAAAGGATTGCATTATTAGCGCTCATGTTGAAGATATTTGTAGCTTTTAGAGGCTGCTAAAACATCATCACACTGTGTGGTACAGATTCTTCATAGTGCAGTTCTACAGTAAAGTACATTTTGATCACAGCCAGAATTTTGGAAACGAAGAAACGAAAGGTTTATGTCCACAAATGATAATTCTCTGGGGAGGAATTTATGACCTTTTATCTCAAAACTCAACATGATCTGACTTTGTTCTCTGTCTCTACAGCGCCTTCTGACCGCGTCCCCCCCATCATCCGTCAGGGACCGGCCAATCACACTTTAGCTCCAGGTTCCACCGCTCAGTTACACTGTCACATCATGGGCAACCCCATTCCCAGCATTCAGTGGGAGAAAGACGGCCAGAGGATCCTGGGAAATGACGGTCGGATCAGCCTGATGGATAATGGCACCTTCCAAATCACCAACCTCCAGGTATTTAAATGAAAGACGTCCACCTAAATAAACTGCAACGACAGTTTACTCGTTGATGAAATCTCAGAGTAATAAAAGAGGAAATGAAAATTTTTTTACAGCTGTGTTATTTTGCCTTGTAAATTTGCAGCTTTTCTGCGATGACCTTCAACTTTATTGTGCATTTGTTGCTGCTTTTCATTCCATCACACCACACCTTCCAGTGAACTCATTAAAATGTATTCACAATTACATGTATCACTATTTGCACATCAAACATGATGCAGTTCAAACAAGATAAACATATTCCACATGATGAAACAGCAGAGTCTTAACTAACGGGCAAGTATGAAGTGCTTAAACAGAGGACATTTTTATGGTTGACTCAAATGATGAGTTTTTATGAGAAGAGGAGAGGTGGGGAATGTAGCAAAACAGCATTGGTGAGGCGTGATCACCATGATAATGAGCGTGCAAGGCCATTAGTAGTCGTTAGCGCCATCTTACTCAATGCTAATGAAATCCATTCTGCCCAGAATTCCCTTCTGGGTATGAAGCAGCACCTGAGGTCACCACAGCCTCAGCGAGACTCGAGCAGGCTCACACATTAATTGATTGTGGGTTCTCAATGATTAACGATCGCTGAGACTTGTAATTAAATCCTCAATACATCAGTGCGAGTGAAGACTGGATGAATGAGAGAGAGAAAGAGACAGAGGAGCAGGAGTCTGAGTGAGGGGAGAGGATAGAAGCTCAAAATACTCAGGAGTCAGAAGCCTTGAGTACATTTTATGTTGCATTCATTTTCAATTGGGAATAAAGGGGAGTACGTTGACAGCTGAGAGCACCAACTTGGAAGTGCTCGTGCTTTGGAACCCATTTAAAGCTGTCACACACCATTTTGGAAGATCTCTGTGGGCTTTGTTCAGTTTGATCAGATTCCAGTGAACAGACATGCCCATATGATGGTGGTGGTTTGATTTTATTGTTTTACAGCAAACAGCAAACATAAAAAATTAAAGATGTTTATGGCCTTGGATTTTACAGATTATATCACAAAATTCTTTGTAGAAATAGAGTATTTGAAATAACATAGCCAGGTCCAGTGGCAGTGCTAGCCATGAAAGTGCAAGCACAACAAACAAAATACAGAATCAGGGTCTTGGCTGATACATCACAGCAATGTATATATTGCTGGAAAAATCACATATATTGTAGTAGTAGTACGACAAAAAGAATCTATGTGATTATGTGTACAGGGCAAGCAAATAATTTAATGTGTAGTTCCACTTTAAACTAGGATACTTGGCAGATAACATTCTATAATATTACCCTCTTTATCAAATAATAGTGGATATTACTGAAACAGTAGCTGTAGATAGTAAGTTCCCTGATATTTATTTGATTAGCTAATATAATAACATCAGTCAGTCTGGATGTTTCCAATTTTACAAAATAAGACTTTCCTAAATTCTCACAAGTAAAAATATTGTGTTACATCAGTGACTTGGTTTATTTTAAAAGCCTCTAACATTCCTTAATGTGAACTCTGCTATGAATTAACTCCAAAATGCAAAAGCACAAAACACATAAAACACAAAACACCAAGCTCAATTTTCCTTATGCATGATAGGGGAAAAAATGAAATCAGTGTTCATAAATCACATTTAACCCTGAAATAATCAGTATAAATAAGTCGATCTCATCTGGGCCCCTGGAGGGGGACAGATGGTCTGTTTGTTCCTCATGCCCTGGCAATGAGGAGATGCCATTACCCTGGGATCTCTGCCAGACACACAGTACCACTGTCCCTCACCGACGCCAAGACGTCCTGGACAGACGGGAAGTGTGTGTGTGTTTGTGTGTGTCTGATGCTGAAGAAGAGAGACTTGTGCTGCCATTCTGCTAAATGGTTGATGGGACATAGTAAGTAGGTGGTGTGGGGTGGGGGGCAGGTAAAAAGGGAGGTAGGGATGGCTGGGGAAAACAGAGAACCCAAACAAAGCCTGAGGAGAGTGAGAAGGATCATAGCCACAAAGAAAACAGATTAGTGGAATAATTGTGTTGTTGCAGGAATCGAAGTTCATGTGCTGACTTTAAATCCCAGCGTGACACGCAGCAGAAGGTCTGTAATCACATTTCCTCCTGCACCACTCCAACAAAGGATATGACATCATTATCAACCTTCTCTGTGCCGCTTGAGCAGAAAAAGCACACCTGTGCTTAATCCGGCAGGTGGTGACAAAGAAAAAAGGAGAATGACGCCCAAAGTTCACATCACCTGTTTGAATGGCAGAGGATTTCAAAGAGTAGCAGACATATCCCAAATGTCAAAGATGTAATCAAACTATAATAAAGAAATAAATATTCACACGTTCTGTGTTTAAGTTTGAAGCTTCTCTCTCCTGCCTCCCTCCCTCCTCTTCTCCTCTCTTCTTCGCGCCTCATCCATTTTTCAGCAATCTGTTTCACACAGTGCCCAGAGCTGCCTGCCTTGATTAATAGTCAGGTGTCCCGGCTGTTTGATTCCCACCCGCCTCCATGATTCCCATCCACCATCAAACGCTACTCATCTGGGGACCCCCTGACAGATGATCACCAGCCGCCCACAGGTCAACTCTGGCACAGGAGAGAGAGGAGGAGCAGCAAGGGATGCTGTGGGCAGGCCAGAGTCACTCTGTCCTGTCCTGCAGGATATTCTGACAAGCCACTTAGGCTTGAGAATTCTCTGTCAGGCGCATTGATGAGCCGCCTCAGATGCAGTGAGGGAAGCCACGAAAGCGCGCCAACAGTGCTCAGGGAGGCTTTAGCCAGATAGGGCCGCCGTATATCCTCTGCACAATGTAAGGGCGGCTTTCTACCGGGAGTAATATGGGCTGTGTCTACAGAATAAGTGAATGGCGAAGGCTGACTGTGTCAGGGTGATTGGGACCATGTAAATTGATGAACTAAGGCAGACTGAAAGATATTGCAAAACAGGGGAGATGAAAAACTAATTAAATCCCTCAAAACACCTCCCACACAGATACATGTCACACACACACACACACAGACATTAATTTGTACAACTACATACGTGAGTGTAAAGCAGGAGAACTGTTTACAGATCCAGCAGCATGCACAGGTGCAGTTAACATCAGAATACAAACAGTTAGTCCCTTTGCCCTTTGTATCTAACTCTCATTATAATTTATGCCCATGTTGTTTCATACTGTAAACAAGCATGGTTCTGTTTAAAGTCATTTTCACAGACATATTTCATATGTCCATGAGACCTTTCATAGCTCCTCAACGTTTATAAAGCTTTTATTTGTGAGAGCAAAATTGCACCGTTCACATCTCCTGCAGTCTTTTTCTTATTCTCTGCTAGTTCTAATGCTGCACTGCTAACTTTAATGGTGCGTGAAGGCCACCAATTGTTGATTTACACTGCACATTGCCCTTTGGTCAACAGTGCAAATCAACTGTTTTCAGCAGTTTGGAAAAATGTGGAGAAATTTGTTATTATGAACTTGTGTCACGGGCTTAATAAAATACTTGATATAAATATTAAGACCCATCCATTAACATTGTTTCACAACTCTCCGTGGTCAAAATTTCTGCATGGTACTTTAAGACTTTAGCAACCAACAGTGAAGGTACCCTGTGGAGTGCTTTAACCTTTCTTTTGATACCTTGCTGATGCATCGCTACGTTTCTGGGGTACTTAGGGGCATTCAGATGAAAACAGCCCTGACTTTAAAAAAAATGTAGAGGGCTGTGATGATGAAATATGATTCAGGAAGTCCAGTTAGAGCAATAGGGATGCTGGGAGTTTAAGGCTTACTAGATGGCACTGCACATAACATGGCCATTTTGAGGTAAAATGGTAGTTTCCAAGGAACCTGCTCGCATTGGCAGTTCAATTGTGTCAGTTGTCTTCTTCATGTTTCAGGGCTTACATACACTTGCACACATTTGCACATTGAAGTCTTGTATGTGTATCATGTTACGCCCCTCGGGCACATACTTAGTGGAGCATGAGGTACAAAAACAAAATAGGACCTGCTCATCAAAACATTGTCTCATCGTGGACTTGAGTCTTCAAGTACACCATGGTACTCACTGGAATAAGACACCCCTGCTTCCACAGTGTTCACAGTTTCTGCATGTCCATAATTGTTTGATTTAAAACAGGGTTACAGCTTCAGTATAAATCATATGACCACAGCATCACTGGGTGTCATAGTTTCACACAGCCCAGAGTTTCCAGCTATTAGTCCTATAAATGCCCATTAATAGTTACACAAATGATAATCTGCCCTACGCCTCAATAAAACAGATGAATTAAAGTGAAATGAGTGTTAAAAAGACAAAAGGAAGAAGGTAGTTGGAAACAAACAGGAACATGTCTGAGGCGCTGCTCCCAAGTTGTTACCACCTCTATGTCACATTGAAAGATTCCAGGAGACCCCCAACATCTCTAAGCAAGCAATTTCACAGCCTGGCCTAGCTTTTGGGCCTTCCTCCCAAAATTTAATTGCCAGCATTCACATGTGCCACACACACAGACACAGGTACATTTATCACATAATTTTAATTACATCTGCTCAGTCATCTAGAATGCTAAGTAGCTAAGGAGTATAAAGACTGGGCGCCTAGAAATTTCTAGACCCCTAGCTGGTCATTAAAATTCTGTCCTTTGATCCTTCCTTTAACTCTCCTCCTCTGGGCTGTAGGAATCAGATTTGAGGAACATAAAGCCACCATTTAACATTTAAGCTTTGACTTCAAATAAGTCCACTGAGAATTTATCATTTATGAAAAAAGTGAGATAAATTCATAATTGAAAAAAATGTTCCAAACGAGAAGCAGTTAATTAAAGCAGATGTTATGTTGAGGCATTCAGCTGAATGTAGATTCATAACATCACAAGAATTGATTCCTAAGCCAAGTAGTTCTTAGTGTTGTTATGAAAGGATGATGATGATAGATTCAGATAAATACATTCAATTTTTTTTACGGAATGTTGCGATTTCATCTAAAAAATGATATCCAAGTAACGATACATACAGAGAGAGATCAAAATAACTATATGCAATGACTTCACATCCAAATCATGCAAAATGAAAACTGTCTACATTACTATGAATTTAATGTGCATTTATAGTCTAACTGTTCAAGGACTAAAAAATTCAATTTTTGCGTTATTACATCTGTCCATGCATCAGTAATTTGCCCCTATTGTCAAAGCACACGTGCTTAGGGTTCCATCTCAGAAACTTATAGGATGTCACCTGTAATTTCATGCCCGCTGAGGTGAGAGGTTTTCCATGAACCTGTACTGTGATGATCTAAGAAGAAAAGATAAAGGTGGTGGCTTTCGTAGCATTTTGGATGCAATTTTTAAAAATATTAGCTCCAATGAAGCTTACATCCTGCTAAACTGATACTGAAAAATAATCACTATGACATTCAGACTGGTCGGTTTTGTGTGAATCTCATTTCTACCCATTTCCTCTGCCTAGTATTCTGAGTACAGTTGATTCCAGGTTTTGAGAGAGATACATTAGTCTCAATCACCGTAATGGGTGCATTTAACACAGTATCATACTCTCTCTCTCTCTCTCTCTCTCTCTCTCACACACATACACATAGACACATGCACGGATTCACACTAAACTAATGATACATTTTACTGCTGGGCAGAAACGGACTCTGGGGTTTACACCTGCCTGGCTTCCAGCCCAGGAGATTGAAGTTGAGTGGAGTGCTCACTGTCAGTTGCAAATTGTCGCCAGTGATTTAAATACATGCAAATGACAACCTATGGAGTGGCAGGTAAGAAAAGATAGATGTATAATTTTTTTTTAATGTATGCAGCTAAAAAGCAGAAGCAGTAAAATAGAAAAACCTTATTATCAGCCTCTTTTCTGCTCTGTTATTAACTTTGTAATTTGGAAAAGTCAGTTTGTAACACTTACTTACCTACCATTTTAATTAAAAGCAGGAATTTATCAGCCATTAAAATGTGACTGTAGACAGAGGATTACACTGAGACCACCTCCAATGTGATTTTACTTTAAAAAAGTCCAAGTAACAACATAGTGTTCTCAGACCGCTTAATTTGATGGCTATGTGTGACTGTTGACTCGTTAAATGCTGGAGCGGATGATGTTGTTGCAAGAGCAGACACTGGTTCTGGGGGATAAATAAAGCGATAAAGGATGCTAATGGCCTCATTTCAGATGCCGAAGGAGATATCGCGAGCTCAAAGTAATAATTGCTAACTGAACTGTTAAGTGCACCGTGGAGGCTGTGACCTTTATTTTCCACAGCCTATCAGGCATTAGTTACAAAATATTCTGCAGTAGAGATTTCATTAGTGGCATTAAATGACGGAGTAAACGACTCTAACAAGCTGCTCAGACGATACACCTAAGTTTGTTATTTGACTATTCAAGGGCTGTAATGGCGAAGTTAAGATCTAATTCATTGTGGGTGGATGCCAAAATTGTGAAGTCTGGTTAGAAGTGAGGGAGCCCAGCCTGCAGCGAGGTGATGCTTGGGCGTTCACTAACATTAGTGGGATTACAGAGGACATTATGAACGGTAATGCTTAAAGGAAAAATGATGCAGTGTGACTAAAATGTGCGACCTCCTCTCGCTCTGCTTTTTATTTCTTCCTCCTCTCCTTATTCTCCATCTTCCCTCCTCCATTCGTTCGCCTCCCACCATCCAGAGAGTGTAGATCATGGCTCAGGCCATAGAGTCTTCCAGCTGCCTCCGTCCGACAAACCCATCGCCACGGACGTGGTTCAAGAACAGCGCCTCTGACTTGGCAACCCACGACTTATAGGGAGAGCCATTACCCTACATTATTGAGGCCTCTCAGGTGAGTTTTACATCAGAGGCACAAATGGAAAACCACCGGCCTTGTTTTTACCTGGCATCAGTACATCTCATGGTCATCATGAACATATGAGGATTTTTTAGCCAGGGACCCTCCCAATTACCTTCACTTCCGTATGTTTTTCTTCAAATAATTTTGTTGAAATTTCTTCATTGAACACTCACATGTCAGTAAAAGACCATTTGAAAACTCAGTCTAATGAAATTAGTTTACAGTATGCAGCCGTTTCAAGTCGCCCAAACTACTCCTCATTTATTGTAGAATAATATTTTTAATCACAGAAGAATGGACATTGGAAACAAAGGAATGTAACACTTATGGATCAGTTTACTAGGGCAAGAACACAGCATAACAAACTTTGCTGGTATGCACAGACTACACAGTGACAAGCATGCTGAAGACTCTCTTAACTCCATAGCAGACACTGTGATCGCGAATGCGCTTTGAAAAGGAAACCTCAGGTACTGCCACTGAGAGATCACCTTGATTAATTAGGGGAAAGGATTTAGTAGAGCAGGATGGTGGCTCGGATTTGATGGGAGTAGGCCTCCAGATGAAGACAGGCAGCTTTTTATGGGGAAAAAAAAAAAAATGTGTCTCTTCCAATTTGATAAAGAGGAACACCGGCTGAGCTTAATCAGATCCTCATGCACCGCGGGCCCATGGCAGCGGCTGAGCCGCTTCTGGCACCAAACTGCTTTATAAAGCATGGAGGGGAATGATGTTTAACATTTCCTGCCTGAGGTGCTGAGGTTTGTTGGTAGGAGCACAGGGAAGAGAAAGGTTTGGGGTCAGGTGTGTGTGTCTGTGTCTGTGCCCGTGTATGCATATGTGTTTAAGTGTTTATTTAATGTACAAAGGCAGACTTCTATTCTCCTGGTGAGACTGTGCTCCATTTTCTCTTTGGGGCCACAGCCTGTGTGGAGTGTATGAACTCCTCTGAGCATCTCCTCAGCAAAGTTACTTCCTGAATTTAGTGGCTGGTACAGGGCAGCTGAAAAGCAATTTTACACACACACACACCTTTATACTTGAGCCGATTTCTTTGGTCTAATTGTGCAGTCTAGCACTGAAGGTTCATCTACAATCCCCTACAGTACCCTTTGGGGAAAATCTGAAAGTGTCAAACAAATGGCTGGGGAGGCTTTGTGACTGCTGCCTGCCAAGGTGATAAATAAAATTCACAGAGAAACAGGGAGGCAGGAGTGGCAAGGGAATAAGGGTTGAGGGGTGAATAGAATTTGGGTGAGCCATATGCTGGTGAAGATGCTACCATTTCGCCGCAGCTGTGCTCACAAGCCTCATTACATTATTCATTGTGGCAAATTGTATCATTTGAAGGAACTGTTGTGAGCATAAACTTCTGTGAACCAAGTGACTTTGCTCACATCTGCTTTGTTTACCAGGATAAGAAATATTAGAGGCAGCCAAAATAGACTGTGCTATTGCCTTGAGATCTTCTCATGCACTTTTAATTGTGGATACATCAAATCAGCACTGTAAAGAACTTGAATGCATGAAATTGGCAGATAAAATACAGCCACGCACTTTGGCAAGCCGTCTTCGTGGGAGAAATGGAACTACACATTTACTGCAGTTTAAAAATAACGTACTTTCTTTTCATACTACCATGAGCTCTTTTACAATAATGACACAGCCACTAGTTGTCGGTTCAAATTAAGATCAGCAGCAAACAGGAGTTGGTAAAATATGAGTAAGTGAAAATATCAAACCAACTATCCAATGGAGTCTGCGAGTAGTTACGAATCACCCAATGACAGAACTTCCCGCATGTGAGACTTACTGGGCTTTTTAACTTAATATTATTATTATTTTCTGCCTGGAGAAGAAGATGGCAAATTCCATAAACCAAACCACAATTAATAATCAAAAAATCAGTAGATTAATCCACAATGAATGGTTGTATAAGAATTATTAGTTGTTCTATATAAAATTGTTGATATTAATATGAAGTAAATCTGTTTTTTTAACAGAGATACACTAGTACCCAAAGGTCAAGACGAAATCAACCATTAGTAAATATTCAGATGTTTTGACAATGATCATCTTTAATTTCTACCGTTAACCGAAGGCACATGGCAGACTGAGCTGATATGGTCAGATGGAACACACACAAATCACCGGTCTCCCCAACACCATCTAATTTGTTCATTGTCCGAGCTGGCTAACGCTTACGGCCTGAGTGACCCGAGCCCCATCTCTGAGCCTGTCAGAACGCGCGCTGGCCTGCATCCCCTCACTAAACCTGGCTGTGGAAAACCACTGCCTGTTACAGCACTTTTAAGGAGTAATGAATATGTTTTCACGGAGTCCCATAGGCTGTGGAGTGATCACAGATGCAGCGGAGCTAGGAGGTGGGCTGCCCAGTTCAGACCCCACACTGATACCTGGCTTCTAGTCCGAGTAGTATCCTGGACTGTGAGTTAGCCAAAGGAGAAATGTACCACCACCACCCCTGTGTCCCTCTGCCCCTGTTTCTTTTCTCATTTCCCCTGCTGCCTCTCCTGTCTACAGTTGCCACCGCCAGTCCTCACCACGTCTTAGGGCTACCGCCTCTTCCATAGACCCATCGGGGAACCTGGCTCCTCCAGGACATCAACTCCCTCTCCTGAGCGAGTAATCACCGCCCAGCCTGCTCAAAGGAACAGAGTATGAGATAAAGATCCATTCCCTATTTCGGACGAATTCCAGGGCAAGGACAGCTTTAACATTGCTGTCCAACACCAGAGGAAGGTGAGAAATAAGATCTCAAACATTTGTATGTATCTGAGACTAAATCTAAATAAACTTATTTTATTAAACTATGCTTAGGTCTCCTTTGCTATTGAGGGCTTTGAAAATAGTTCATTAGCCTGTATAAATGTACACTTAAAGTTATGTTAGTCCTACTAAAGCAATTTTCATCTCCTCACCTGCCCACGAGGTTGATCTCACAGCGAGCCTAATCCCAGCCTGAGTCCCTTTGCAGGTTTATATTGGTTGATCTGAACCTAGATTAAACCACAAGAGAGCAGTGACTTTTTTTGCCATCAGCACTTGTAGACTTAGGATCGACCCGTTTGAGTAGGGCCATTCCATGTAAAAAACATTATTAACTTTTAAAAGCACTCGCTATAAACTTCATTTCCTCTCTGCTAAGCAGTGCACTTTCATGTTTCTGACTTGTGGTTTATATCAGCGTCACTACTTATCTGGAGCAATATAGTTTTTACAGTTTAAAATTGTTTTCACCACTTGTTTTTTTCTGTATACTCTATTGTGCCATGTATCAGTATGTTGATGAAATGATATACAACAAGTTGTCTCCCACCCTCTTGTGTCTCGCAGTGCTCCTACCCAATCTGTTATGAGGGTAACAGGAAGCTAATAACAGCTCCCATTAAAGGCTTCCTGGGAGCCTCCCAGTGAGATGCCAGAACGCGTCATCCAGGAGTATACAGCAACACACTCCGCTGAACCAAGTCACATGTTTGATACAACAAAGCTACAGAAAACAGGTATTGCGTAATGTGCATATATGGCACCTGAAGAGCTTTATAAAAGTATAAAATGTCTAAACTATAAAAGGGGAAGCAGAGGGTTATTGAGAACTGTGGACACTGGCATAAGACACTGCGGGATTCAATCTCAGGAAGATGGGTCAGAATGTTCTGTCTAATCACTGCACACAGAGGTAAATATTAAAGGAAAAGAAAAAACTGGGTCAGAGCCAAACTCAAATTAGAGTAACACACCTGGTTAGTGTAATAAAGCTGAATCACCATTGTACTAATAGTGGGAACATCTGACTGCTTTGGATGTCGTTTGAAATAGATCAAATATTGCAGCCCAGTAGTTAACTATTCTATCAGTGAGTAAAAAGCAGATATGAGCTCTGAGCTGAGGAGTATGGACTGCGTGTCTGAAAGGCCACAAAACACATCAGAGACAGAAAGTACTGGGGCTGAAGTTCCAACTCTGTTTATCCAAACAGGTGGTGGGCAGCGTGGAGACAACCAGACGCTGGGCTTACTATATCAACAAGATGCGGATGAAACACGTTGTCCACCGTGGCTGAAAAGGCCTGATGCCCGCATCCTCTACCGGTGAGGCTATGCGACCAGCGCCGTGTGGGCACCGTGAGTCAGTCTGCAGTCTGTCCTCACTCAGTGAGTCCCAATGTATAAGAAAACAATGGGAGAAGATGCAGATGCATACAGAGCATGTCCTCGGCCATTATGCCTGCTATCCACCAGTGTGGGACGTTAGACTGAAATATCCTATCAACTGTTTGATGGATTGTCATAAGATTGTGTACACGCCAGGAAAGCCTCAGAGGATGAACCAAACCCTACTGACTTAGGTGTTCTCTGACTTCCTCCTGCTCCACCATGAGGTTAAGATTTTGGTTTTGGCTGGCTATCTGACTGCTAATGACTGGATGGATTGTCAGCCACTGGGTACAGATATTCGTTTCTACAGGATGAATCCTAATGACATCAAATCAAGGTACTCAACATGTAATGAGTCAGAAGTCCAATGCTCAAAGTTTCTATGGTTTCATGGGTCCAAGGAGGTTGGATTAAGCAAGTCATATTTATAGTCATAGTTATAAAAACAGCAGATTTCTCCAGTTTAGTGTTTCTTATGACCAGCTATTTCAGTGAAAATTATGCACGTTGGTCTGATTCTTCTTTCAGGATTATGTCTCAGTCTGCTCAGTCTGCTCATTACATGTTCCTGCTCACCATCTTCTTTTTGGGTGGACAGTTTTAAACATGCTGAGTCATGCTAACATGCTAAATTACGATGGTGAGCAAGGTATACACTTTTATTCACTTTTAATCATCAACATGTTGAGCATAGTCATCGTGAGCATGTTGTCATGCTCAAGGCATTGCTGTGTTCTCCCTCGGTTCGTCCTTGTCATCTTGTTTTTCCCTCCTTCCGTCCTGTTTTCTTTCCCCCCAGAGCTGCCAGCTGAACAGTCTTCCGCGCCAGGCGGCGGAAGCGACGGTGGCACCAGCAAGAACGGCGAGGAGAGCAGCGTCAGTCTGGCTGAGCAGATCACTGATGTGGTCAAGCAGCCGGCGTTCATCGCAGGCATCGGCGGAGCCTGCTGGGTCATCCTCATGGGCTTCAGAGTCTGGATCTACTGCAGGTGCAAGAAGAGGAAGGAGCTGAGCCACTACACTGCCTCCTTCGCCTACACACCAGCAGGTCAGGAGGAAATGTTCATGAGGTGGAATGATTTGTTGTTAGTGACCTGAGGCTTTCTGTCTGCTGTCTGGGATGAAACTTTGTTCTTACAACAGAGGTCATGAAAATGACCTTAAAGTAGAATTCTGATCGTTACCAAAGGCATTTATGATTTTTTATTTTTTATTTTTTAATGAACATTAAAAATAGTCGCAATGTAATCCTTTTTGCATGAGTCAGCTTACTTCTCTTCATCACTCTCCTTTTCTTTGTCATCTCCAGTTGGTTTCCCTCATGGAGAGGGAGCAGGACTCAATGGAAGGTAATCATATCCCATCCTACGTTTATAATCTGTTATGTGTCTGTAGTCTGCCTTTCTTTCAAATGTATTGTCATCAGACCTGGATTGATGACTCCAAAGGTTTCTCACTGTCTGCACATGCAGCTTTTTCTGTGCTGCTCCTTATGTTTCCATCTGGACAGTCATTGGTGTTGCACTGTGTCCCACCATGTCTTAAATTAACGCCAGAATGTCTCTGTAGACCCGGCATGCTGGGAGGCAACATGGGCAACTACCCGTGGCTTGCAGACTCTTGGCCCACCACCAACCTGGTCCACAGCTGTAAAGAGGCCGACAACTGCTGCACCACCAATCACGACACAGCTCAGAGATACTACAACGGTAGGATGCTGCTCAGACAGAATATTCTGGTAGATACAGTATATGAATGCCTGTTTTTGTGTTATTGTGCTTATGTAACAGCTGTTGTGGCAGATTTTCTTATTAAGTTGAAGCGTCACTGAGCGTGGTGATAAGGAGAGGCATTCAGTATGACAAAACAGAGCTAACAAAGCAGGAAAACTGTGCTAAATATAACCTCTGTGCCTGTGTAGAAGCTGGCATCTCCAACTACCTGAATCAGACGGAGAAATACAGCATGGGAGGCTCCACAGAAGGCCCCATCTACAGCACCATAGACGCCACCAGCGATGATCTGCACAGCTTCACCTACGCCCAGCATGCCTCAACCACCCCCTATGCCTCCACCTCCGTCATGCCCTTCACCAACCAGACGCAGGTGCCGCCCCACAGCAGCGAGCAGCAGGACAACGGACACTGGATCACCCAGCCGGGGCCCTCCGGTTCTCAGTACGCCCAGCCGGACCGCTGCAACGGTGAGGAGGCACCACCAACTCAACCTTCTCTGTCCTGATCTCACTGTTGCAGCTAACCAACAGACCCAAGCTCAGCATGTGTTTAGCTCCACTGCTTGTGTTATATTATTTCTGACACAATTGATTAATCAAGAAAGTAATCACAGATTGCTCAATAATGAAAATAATCATTCCTTTCTTACTTAAATAAATTTCTTATTTGGTTTCTAACTTAGAAGCAGTTTAGGTGAACATTTTGGATTTTAAATATGCTCTATAAATTAATTAACTTGACCTAGCATCAGTGCTGCACACAGGAAAGAGGAGGTTTCTTAGAAAGGTCAAATGAAAATAGTTCTTGTATGTCTAAGAATCTCATTTTGCTTACCCATTTTGCCGTAATCTCAAAACTCTTCTTATCTGTCAGCCACAGGCCTGCTGGGATATGCGTCAAATTATGCTCATGATGAACCAGCTCACTGTGACAAATCGTCCTCTTCAAGTGAATCATTGTGCCGTCTGTTTTGTAGGTAAGCCCAAGCAGAAGGCGATGGGTAAGGCTGTCAAGACCCCGTCCCTGACCTGGATGGAGGCGTTGCCCCCACCACCCCCCATTGGAGAGCTGGAACAGTGTGAGCAGGACGACCAGCCCCCAGAGCACGAGGAAATGGACATAGGGTGAGTCAGATTCCCATCCGAGACATCTCTATAAATTAGTATTAAGCAGATACATTATCATTCAGACTTACTGTCACTTCTAACAGGGACATTAAGCTGATGTGGTTCTTCTGCCTCTGGCTCTGACAACTCAATTATCTCAGCCTTGGTCAATTGCTTTAGTGATTTAGCTGTTTTTCCAACTCTTAAAACATAGTTAGCTGTGTTCCTCTTTACCATTCTCTCTCTGCAACCTTAGGGCAAAACTATCATTGAGTATCACGCTTGTAGCAGCGTCCCAATCCCACCCAAGTGGAAGCTTAGCCTCCTGCAGTTTTGCCAACGGCAAGGCCTTCTAACTTGAGTCAAACCTGAAAGAACAGCATTAATTTTTAAGTAGCCTCGTAGCTAGCTGCATTAGAAGGCACCAGTGAGCAAACAGGCTGCCCCGAACAATATCTTTTAAGAGCACATCAGGATAAGATCCAGCTACATCTCTTACACTGTGTCATCTAGCTGTATGTCTCTTCTTTGTCTGTATAGCTCGGATGAGGAGTGGTGTCCTCCCCTCCCTGAGAGGACCTACCTGATGGAAGGCTGTGAGGACGGACCCTCTCCCCCGCAGAGGAACAACGCCTCCTCTCCGGCCACCTCCTACAGTCACCAGTCGACTGCCACGCTAACCCCGTCACCCCACGAGGAGACCAGAGCCCCCCATGACCTCCCCCGCCTCACCCAACTAGATGGCCAGCAGCTGTCACGGTATGTGAATGGGCTTGGCGTTCACTGGCACCTAATGGCTGTGCCATTGAATCCACTGTATGAATGTGTTCAGCAAATATACCAGTTTTTTGTCCACTTTTTACTCCTAGTTAACAGAGGGACAGTGTAGTGGTCATCATGTTGCAATAGATAAATCAGGATATTTTTATTTAGTTCAAATTATTCTATTTAACACAGAGAACTTCAAACCCACAACAGTGGGTAATCAGTCTAGTTTACAGTTCCTCCCTGTTCTTTTAAAACATTATCTAATGTAGTACAACCTCTGTTACTGTGGCTTTACCTTCGACTTTAAAGCACAACTATGCAAATTTTGAAAGACAAAATAACAAAATCATCCTCTCACAAATGAAAGGTGGCATTCACAATTCACAATTCATCAAACCCTTTCTCAGTTAAATACACACAGCAACAATGTCTATTGATGCACATGTGCCATTGTTAGACAAATGGCTAATCCTTTGCCCAGATGTTAAGTTACCCATTTAAATAACAATGAAAGTGAAAACACTTCAAATCCTAACAGCAGAAGGAAGGAAAAATATTCCACCACCAAACAGAGGATAAAAATAGGCCACACAATCTATATTTTTTCCTGCAACATAAACCTCACTCTGAAGCAAAGATTTAGCCTCTGATTCAGTTCATTTGTTCGGTCCAGTAACATTTTGCCCTCGCTTCCCATAGCAGAAGGTTACCCTGCGGTCCAGTGCCAGTTCCCCAGGCGCCAAGCCCATCGCTCACCCAGTCCAACCCCAACCTCTCCAGCCAACAGCATCACGGCTCATCAGAGGTTGGCACTCTCCAGTGCCAAAGTCCTGCCCATCGCTGCCTCCACAGCCAGGGGCCAGCTCAGAATGAAGACAACGGCAGCACGACTACACCCGGTAAAGTGACTGGCAGTGCCATGTGCTCACACATACAAGCAACACACAGACACAAATGCACATTAGCATGCAAGGTCGTGTAAGCTAAACAAACATGTATGCATGCACCGTAGAACTTTGCCGGCTGACTGTTTGTAATTCAAATTTTTCATATGCATCAAATACATCAAATACTCCATGTCTGTTCAGTATGGAGAAAGAACACACCGTCTGATGGTTATGTTTTTCCTTTTTCACAAACAGTGCACAGTCGTTCATCCCCAGCAGATACATGCACTCCTCCCAACCAAAAATCACGAGTGAAGAAAAAGGTGTCTAAGAGTTCAGCATACAGAAGAGATATACAAGGAGGTGAGTGGGGTTTGAGTTTGGATTCAGGTAGGGTTGTAGGATAACTTTTACATTTCTGTTTATAATTACTGACATTTTCTCAAATTCACTAAGTGTTATCAAACATAGGGGGAACAATTCATTGATAGAAGGGGATATTATTTTGCATGACCATGACAGTGAAACTGTTGGAGCACAGTTATGTACAAAATATTCTTAGTAGCTGCAAATGCAGATCTACTGCAAAAGAGAAGACTATGTCCACAGTCATTTTCTGTCATTATTTATTGTTCTTTGTCAGTGAGTGAATAAAAATGCATCACTGCAGTTGAGCACATACACACAGATATTTTGCAGCACCATCTGCGACTGAATATTTACGACTGATTTGAAGGCAAGGCAGTGTTCTTGATTATACACATAAATCCAACTTGTAATCTGAGTTTGCAGACTCTGATTTTCTCCACACACCATATGTTTACCAGATAACCATCACACCATGATGGAAAAGATAATAATCTAAAAGCAGCGCTGCACTGTGAATCCGGTAACCTTGAAACCAATTAAACAGTACATAGCTGCATGTGAATCACATGACAGAATTCTTATTTTAACAATCAGCGAGTCCGGAAATTTTGTGTTTTAATTTAAATATACCAGTTTTCTAAAAGAAAACAACACTGTAACTAGTCTCTTGGGTTCTCTCAATTATGCGCAAGAAACAAACACAAAATGCTCTCCTTTTTTTTTTAAAGCAATATAAATCTATTCTGAACAGAAACCTGACACTAAAATTAGCTTAAAAATGTTCTTCCTCCTATTCCAAACTTTTTTTCATGTATGATTTTCCCTCCATCTATGTCTGTTTAGACCTGCCCCCACCTCCAGAGCCACCCCCAGAGGAGGACAGGTTGCAGGGTCCCCAGGGGTGCATGGAAGCCAACAGCGTGGGGAACAGTGCTCTGTCCTCCCTGGAGAGAAGTGAATACAGCAGCAGCAGCCACCAACGGAAAGGCTCAGGACAAAGACACACTGACAGTAAGACAAAGTTCTGCAGAGCCTTGTATTTCAATAATTTAGTTTCTCACTCATTTCACAGCATCTCTACTTAAGGTTAGCAGAATTTAACTTAGGACAGAGAGAGTGTGTTCCATTTCACTCCTTGTAGAAATGAGAGATGGAGTGAAATGACTTAAAATAGAGTAAAATATAGTATACCATTGTAATCAGCTGTATCATTCTGCTGTACCTGCAGCAGTACAGTATTTCCTCCTTCCTTCCTTAATTCCATAATTCAATATAAGCAAATGAATTTAACTGACCCTCTGCATTTCAACTGCAAGTGCATGGACTGAATGATATTTTGTCTTTTGACTTCCTGTCCACACTGGAATTGCGAATGCGCTAAATTTTGCAAATTTCATCTATTCACATTGCAAGATTTTTTTAACTTGGTATCTGCATGTGCAGAGGTGTTGTCAGACCACATGACCTCCTCCAAAATGTTCAGAAATGTGTAGCAGGCTGTGTGACCCAATCAGGACTGCAGCATTTTACTTGTACATAGCTGGCAGTAGCAACCAAATGTTAAGAGACAGAAGCAGAAATCGAACCAGTCAAAAAAGTGAGGGCTGCATTCGGTCAATAGGAGTGTTTTAGCCAAGAGGAATATTGCTTTAGATTCTTTCTCCATTTCTCCAGCAGATATGTTTGTCTAATGTAATCTTTCATTTTTCCAATAAGAAACTGTGCTTCCTGGAATACAACAGATTATAAACATCACTATTAACCCCATCTTTCTTGCCTCCACAGATGAGGATATGATGCTGTATGGTAATAAGGCCGGTTACCTCTCCAGGAGTCAGATGTCCAGTAACTGCTCGACCACCGGAAGCTCCTCGTCGAGAGGCTCCACGGGCTCCCGGGGCCTCAACTCGGCCAGGAAACACAACGAGGTAGACACCAACGCAAATGATTTTATCTGTGCAAGAATCAGTGTTCTCTTTTTTTGTTCTCAGATGGTTTTAATAATTGATGCTTCCAGATATTCATGAGCAAGGGAACAAAGGCTGCTCCTTCCATGGAGAGGTTCATGTGGTTTAGTTTTATCTACATATCATCACTTGCACTCCATAAAACACACATAATCTTATACAGTCCATGTGGGTGCATGAAAAGAGCTCCTACATTCCCTTGTTGCCCACACACACACACTAACAAGCTCTCAGGCTAATACATACAGATTTGCCATTACCATCTACTCGGTATAGGCTTTACAGTAAGAAACAGTGTTAAGCGTGCACACCCACTGCTCTCTGTGGAGTGCACTTCTGAGGCCTCAGTTCGCTGTGGGAGCGCTCCTTTAAATGCACCCCCTGCAGACTCTCCCGCGACAAGCCGGTGTCTTTTATGGCAGAACAAGCTGTGCCAGCTGAATGGAAAGCTCTGCGGGGATTTCATGCTAGCTTACAAACATTGTTTGACATGTCCCTCTACATTACGGCAGGTAGACAGAGGTAGAAACTGACAGAGAACATAGAAAGTTGCTTGAAGTCAGAATCATAACCAAATCAGCAAACGGTGTCACTGTATTGGTCAAGTGCAGAAAAAATATATATATATCAGTAATTGGCTTCCTGTAATGGAGAGATACTTTGAAATATTGTTTAATAGAATGGTTTGTTATGAAGGTTAAGTTTACCCAGAAATTTAAATGCAAAATTGAAAATTAAGAGAAATGTGCAATTACATAATCATAATTATTTTTACTATTCTTCTAATGATAATCAGACTATTATTAAAACAGGAAAAGGAAACTGGAAAAGGTCATTTGAAAATGACAAACTGCCATTATCTGAACACTGATCTGATCACAACATTATCTGAACTTTGTTCAGATCTTTTACTTACCTTAAAGTAGCAGTACCAAACTGAAAAAAGCTCCATTACAAGTTAATATTCTCCATTGAAAATGATATAAATAAAAGTACAGCGGACTGATGAATATCCAAACTCCTTTCACCCTTTCCAGCTTTATGCAAATCAACAAAATGGCAAAAAGGTTTCAGATCTAAATTTCCTGTATAGCAACAATCACACAGGTTACAAGTGAACCAACAGAATTTACTGTGTAAATTTACTGTGTGGCAGCTTTGATGCTCTCTTTTAGTGCTGTAGTTGTTAAGTTAAATGCTGTAACCTGAGGCGTCATAAAGCTGCCTGTGTACTGAGAGAGAGAAAGGATGGTCCTGTCACGGGTCAGTCCACGCTGCCCTCGACACACATCTGACATGGGAACGTGGCAAAGCGACTTGTAAAAGTGACACACGCGGACACAATTGCTCTTTTCACTTTCTCTCAACACATGCACGCACAGAGGTCCCTTGTATCTGGTGCCTCTCAGGTCACCCCCCTGTGGAGCTGTAAGGAACACCTCACTGGCCTTTTCACGCCTTGTCAGGGACATGAAAGCACAACCTCCTCCGCAATAAAGTTTAGGGTGTTGCCACAGGAAGCCTGGATCAGGTTACCCCTTCTTCCTGTGGTGTTGCTGACTACAATCTTTGCACTTTGACCCCGGATGGTCAGTCTTGGATTAGTGGGTGGGTGTTGCTATCCTTGAGCGTGTTACATCTTCATTGAAGTTATTTTCACACACACACTTTTTAAAGTTTTAATATGTGTGGTCTGTGTGTTAAACTGATTTCTACCCAGTAAGTTGATAAAAGGCGGGGAGCTGAGAGCTCTGACTGTTTACTGCACATCAAGCTTTATTTTCACAGTGAGTGATTCCATGTATAAAAGATTTGTTTGTGTTTTGTTTGCAACAGTCACAATGTAATTCATGTATTTTTGATACAGAAATACAACATGTTACTTGAAAGTGTTTTAGCAGCCTCTGGAACACTGTGCAAAACGCTGGTGTCAAGAACTACTGAACAGTGCGTGCCATGTGTTTGCTCTGAGGAGCTGCTTTGGGAAACACATGAAAATCTACATCAGTTATTATTAAGAAATGGGATTTAGGTGGAGAGGAAATAGATTTAAGGCCTTATCCCTGACAACAGAGCAGTCTTGCTAAAACTGACACTCGTGACAAAACTGAGCCACTGTGAGACCAAACCATAATCAGGAGGGCTGATTGTTGCAGAAGCAGGCTTAGGATCAGACAGTGAGTGATGTAAATCCCAGAAGGGGCTATAAAACTTTAAGAAGAGAAAGTGATGATGCTTCCTGTCCTTCAGCAGCCACTGTCTAAGTGCACTTGAGCAAAGCAATCAGCTCTCAAATCTGTGCACAGAGCAAGACGATATAAGTATATAAGCCAAAATCTGCCTTGACTTATATGTGATTGTTTGAAATCTTTTTGATGTTAACATATTCTCTCTCTCTACAGGAAATGAGATAAGGACACCAGTGACTCTGTCAGTGTACCATCGATGCCTCCATCATCCGCCATCTTTCCACCGTGGACACAATGAGCTGAACAAGAGGAAAAGTTTCGGGTGTCAGGAAACCAGACTCTGTCATAGCTGTGAAAGAAAGAACAATGGACTTTTACATCTTGTTTTTTGGTATTACTATGATTATTTATGAGCTATTGAGTTCATTCCTCTCCCTTGATTTGTAAATACCTGTGTCTGTACTGTTCTTTTGTGGGCTCTGGATACAGGGAAAGAGACGTATATTGTATTTATGAGGATAAAAAAACGAAAAAAAAAACTTACAAATGTAAAACAAAAAAAAAGTCTGTTATAAAAAAGCTCATGTCTTCTTGAATGTGCCAACTTTTTTTGTCAAAATGTATACTTTTTGGAAAAGCATTAACTACTGTTGCACTCTCTTGTTGTGATGGCAAAACAACAGAAAATATGAAGCACAAAGTGTGTTTGCTGGTTGAGAGGGGCAGTTGGAAAAGCCAAAACGAGCGGGTTCTCGCTCCTGGAAGGACGCCTCTGCCTGAGCGCTTCCCCACTGGGACCCCTGCACCTATGTAGTCCGCTAAGAATGTCATACTTTTCTATGTTTCCTTTGGTTTCTCTGCAGCAAACTGTTCCGGTGTGCCAGCAGACAGACAGGCTTTATAAAAGTTTGATTGTAACCCCTCCCCGCTCCTCTCTGGTCCCCTCCCTTTGTTCATCTGAGGGACTGTTTGCTGCAGTTGTGAGATGAAATTTGCATATACTCCTTCCAAAACAAACAAAAAAAATGTCTGTGGGCTGACTTTTTTGTACTCTCATTGTTTTGTAAATGTACAATAAAATACATTTGCTGATCTGAGCCTTTATTCATTTCTGTGGAACAGCTTTCAGGAAGTGTATTACAGTCTATTAAACAGTGTTGCTTTTTCATCCAAGGTCTCTGGGGTGTGTATTTTCAGTTTTACGCCATGTTTTGTGAGTAATGTCTGTTCCTTCCATGACTTGTTAGCTCCTATTATCTGGAATGGTCACTTTTACAACGAGAATGGCACTAAGTAGAAGTGTACACCACCACTAAAGCCAAACAATCCACACACACACTGTCCAGCTCTTATAATAGAAAAATAAAAGCCCTATCTTGTACTCTTGCCCTATCCCTCCACCAGGTTTGGTGCAAATCGGTTCAGTACTTTTTGTGTAATCCTGCAAACCACAAACCACCTGGAGTCACAGTGCATGAACTGGAATTTTCATGAAGCTTCATAATGGAAAACACATTAAATAATAATTAAAATCATTTGGATTGCCTCTACCCCAATACTATGCATACCTGGATAAACACCAGTCTAATAATAAGAAGAAGAACGATTATAATAACTAAATTACTGAGTAAAATTAATGCAACAACATAAGAAACCATCTAAAAATGATCAAAAATGGAGGAGGCCTCTGACAGAGCAGCAGTCTTACATGCCATAGAAATCGTGTACAGAATGAAGCAAAATTACCGTACGGAGAATTGCGATGACAACATTATAAATGGATTTCAAACATGAATGAAGAATATGGATCTAGGTTACGTCAAGCAACTCTGCAGCACTGCCAAACAGATTTGACCCGAGCCACACAAACTCCTGTACAGGAACTGAGACCTGGAAAGAGGACAGACTGCACACAGCATGCAAGAGGCAAAACGAAGCACACCATTCACACAGGAAGGAGGAAGGAAACAAACACGCAGAGGGAGAGAGAGAAGGAAACAGAGGACATCGTTCACACAAAGTCGTAGTCTTGTTCAGATGAAATTCTTTATGTATGTCTCCCTGGAAACAATGCTGTGGAGGGACAGTAACACAGAGGCATTTCTGTAATGACTGTATCCCATTTGATTCGTCTGATATTAGTTCCAGCTGAACTTTAGAATGCATTTTAGCACAGAATGAGAACAGTGGATTTGTGCCCCATCACTAATATTAGAATCACATTAAAAAAGGATTCTCCTCTCAGCCACTATGGACAGCAAGAATGACTACAGCAACCAGAAACTGTTAGATTATACATATGGGTATGTGAGTGTTGTTGTAAGAAATACTTGGAAAAACTGTAACTCTGTCCTTTAAGCCAAAGGTAAAATGTTGATTTTGTAAAGTAGAAAATATACAAATACGATCAATTGGAAATGAATTGTGACTTTTGCACATGTGGTTCAGACAAGTGAAGTATAACATTATAAACATCATTTCATAAGTTGGATTTCACATGTGATGAATGACTTTCTTCCAAGAAGAGACCTCAGCAATTATAAACTGTGGGTCATTTTCATCTTCACATGAAAGTCACTGAGACAGTTGAGACTTCCATGTAACTGCCATGAAGGTCACATGGTGGTTACATGAAAGTCATGTGACTATGAACTTTTGAAACGGCCTCGTAGCAACGTCAAAAACTAAAGTCATTCACCTGTAATGTTTTCAGTTTTCTATCCATCCTCGTATATTCCTCGCTGCTCTAATGGGGAATCTATCAAGTAGATTAAGGTCTGAGATTCCTCCTGATGCACAGTGAGTCAAATAAGTAATCCATAAGATGGAGGCTGGGAGCTGCGTGCACTTGTGCATCAGTGCAAACTTCCTGAAAAACTCCCGAAGCAAACCTAATACTTTCAGAATCTTCTCAAAGTCTTCAGCTAGAGTCAGAGCTAAATAAATAAAAAAAACTGAACCTTATTGCAGCAGTTCTGTTTGCTTCTCATTCTCCTAATGCTTCATTCTTCGTCCAACTTCACAGTGCATTGCACCTGGGTGAGTGCTGTACGCGCCGAGGAGCATGAAATTGCCAAGCTCTGTACTCTGAGAGTGCAACACACACTCCCTCCTGCTGTCCACCTGAGACAAGGCATGCATTACCCTCCGGTGCTCTACAGATGCTCACCGTGTCTTGGCATACACAAACTCTCTAACTCACAGGCTCAGGCGCACACACATACACAAGTAGCCGAGGGTGTATTTCTTCTCTCAGTGGTCTGTGATCAACTGAGAGGGGCATGATAAAATGCTGCAGCACAACTTTGTTGCAGTCCACAGATAGAGGCAGTAGAGGTGGCAGCAGAATGAATGTCTGTTTAATGTATTGATTTGATTGACATTTCCTTTTAAGGTCTCATGTATAGTCTATGTTGTGATACCACAGTTTGTAATAAACACTTTTTTTTCTTATAATTTTTCAATATTTCAATATTACACATGAGGACCTATTCACCTGGACTTATAGGTCCTGTAATATTTCAATATCTTAATAATATACATCACCTCGGGGGGATAGGTTCAAACATTATTATTATTATTATTATTATTATTATTATTTATTTTTATTTTTATTTTTTCAAGAGTTGTTGAGATGTGAATGATGTTCTCTATTGTTCTCTACTGTACTTCAGATAAATTGGATTCAATTCAAGAGAGTTACCACTGTTTTCCTTTTAAGATTATGTCATTGTGTGTGAGGACTTGAGTAAAATCAGTAATATTAACTTATTGTGATTGGGTAACAGTTCAGAGCTGAGAGAACACAGAGATAGAACTGGATTCCTATCTCTGTCTGTGGAAGAAAGCATGTTCTGCCACATACTGCTAGCTGGGTCTGATAAAGTGAAATACCTTTCCAGTTTTTTGTAAAATCATTAATGCCCCTGCAGTGTTGTCTGGGATAGGCTCAAGACCCCATCCCAGAAATGGATTAATACATGGATATGCTTTTAGACATAAACTCACAATCAAATTCATCAGCCTAATCCTATAGGATATATTAGATAAGATATGACCATGTTCATTTAATAGATTTTAGGCCAACAGATAGACATTGGGTGGTTTTTGAAAAGCACCAATTAATTTTTTCAAAGGACTAAAAACTGCTAATCAGATATCCTCTGAATGGACTGTGTAGCACTGCTGCTGCAAGAATCATAAAGAGTCAAAAACAAAATTGTGTTACAGACAGCTGCAAGAGTTCCATTATATAATTTTTATGGTGTTTATGTTCCCCCAAGTCCCTGAGAGTTTTCTAACTCTTTTTTAACCCTGGTAAAGAAGGCATATGTCCCCATGCATCCTCACAGAGATTATAATGCATATGATGTTTGGAGGTTTCATGAGTCATACCAAAGGGCCTGTGGAATTAAAAAACAAACTCGAGGAAAGGACAACAGATAAGAAGATGAGAAGATTTACGTTACTGACCTTCTACGGCGTGACCCAACACCTCTTACCCTTTCCATGCCCCCCCCCCCAATTTCCCCCTATCCCTCCATCCCTTCCTTCTTTTCTCTCTCCTCAAGCTATAAATCACCTCGCTCATTCATTAGGCCAGTGTCAGGGCTGAAACGCCCACCGGGGCTGAAGGAAGAGGGTCGGCAGGCCTGAGAGGAGAGGGAAGAGACACAGACAGAAAAGGAAGGATGAAAGGGAGGGGATGGCATCATTTTACAGCCCTGCTCCCTTATTCTAAAATGCAACACACCAATTTCCATGTTAATTTGCCCTGTGACAGCAGAGATGGATGCTTGTGACTTTTTGGTTGATGTGATGCATACATAGAGAAGCTAAAATGAAGCCATTATGTAGGAAGCAAGGTCAGTGGATGTAGAAGGTAAATGAGTTAGTGGCTTGTAGGGTAACAAAACAGTCAACATTTAAGTGATGTTATACAATTATCAATATCTATCAACATATATCTTTTAAGATACACTTTATACCATATAGACACTATATTCAGTATGGGGCTGTGGCCATCTTTGGCAGAGGAGGTAGAGTGGCTGCCCACCAGTTGGAAGGTCAGTGGTTCAATCCCCCAGCCCCTTCAGTCCACCGAGTGTGAATGTGTGTGTGTGTGTGTGTGTGTGTGTGTGTGTGTGTGTGCGTGTGTGTGTGTGTGTGCGTGTTAAAGCGCTTTGTTTCTGTATGAAGTATGAATGTGTCTGTGAATGGATGAATGTGACCTGTGGTGTGCAGTGCTTTGAGTGGTCGATATGGCTAGAAAGTTGCCAGTTGTAAGTGCAGTCCACTTAACACAGACAGTACACAGCCCTTGGATAAACACACTATTGATTAACATGAACAATGCTCCATGTTAACACTAAGGCATGTTGACAGTGAGTCACCAGTGTTACCTAGAGAGACACTTTTGTGCCTGTTTTTTTTTTTTTTTTTTGTACTACAGCAGATGAACAGCTCCATAAACTCATCTTGAGAAGAGCTGCATCACTCCCACAACGTCCATTTCCTGTGTTAAGAAGAGTAGATCCAACTCGCTGAACATTTTGCTTATTTAAACTGCTGGCCATTTTGTCCCTTTGAGATACAGCATTGCTGTCAAGTGGAAACATCCCCTGATTTTGAAATTTTCAGATAAGCTAAAAGATCAACAAAAACTAAATTAAGTATTCCTTCAGGGGTGGAAAAAAGTCCTCTACGTCTCAGGATTACATAATTATTATATAATTACATAATTATTATAACTAAAAAAGAAACATTAAAAACAAAACATTAAAAACTCATTACATTATCAGCAAAATAAGTTGTCACAAAGCTGACAGAGGACTGTTTTGAAGAAACAGTATATTCGGAAAGTACTCAGACCACTACCCCATAATGACAACACACAAACAGAATTTTTTGCAAATGTATTAAAAAGGGGGGAAAAAACAGATATGTCACACTGACATAAGTATTCAGACCCTTTGCTATGACACTTGAAATTTAGCTCAGGTTCCTCCCACTTCTCTTCATCATCTTTGAGATATTTCTACACATGGACTGGAGTCCACTTGTGGTTAATTCAGTTGATTTGGACATGATCTGGAAAGGTACACACTGTCTTTGTCTATATAAGGTCTCACAGCTGACAATGCATATCAGAGCAAAAACAAGCCATGAGGTCAAACAAACTGCCTGCAGAGCTCAGAGACAGGATCGTGTTGAGGCACAGATCTGGGGAAGGCTGCAAAAAAACTTTCTGCTGCATTGAAGGTTCCCAAGAGCAAAGTGGCCTCCATAATTCTTACATGGAGGAAGTGTGTAATAACTAGGACTAGAAAGGATCGCCTTGCTAAAATGAGCAATCAGGGGAGAAGGGCTTGATAACAGAGGGGACCAAGAACCTGATGGTAACTCTGGCTGAGCTCTACTGATCCTGGGAGATGGGAGAAACTTCCAGAAGGACAACCCATTCCATGTTTGAAGGAAACCAGACATGATGCTTAGAATTGAGGCCAAACAGTTCAATCTCGGTTTCATCAGATCAGGTGTTTTTTTGTAAACTCCAAGTGGGCTTTCATGTGTTTTTCCCTGAGGAGACCCTATCGTCTGGCCACTTTACTATAAGATCAGTGGAGAGTTGCAGTGATCTCCAATCTCCAGACAGGATCTCAGGAGCTCAGCCAGACTGACCATCAAGTTCTTGGTCACCTCTGTCTCTGAGCTCTGCAGGCAGGTCCTTTGACCTCATGGCTGGGTTTTTGCTTTGATGTGCATTGTCACCTGTGAGACCTTATATAGACAGATGTGTGTCTTTCCAAATCATCATCAATTGAATTTACCACAGCACTCCAGTCATTATGGGGTTTTGAGTGTACATTACAAACATTACAAAATGTGAAAAAAGCGCATACTTTCCAAATGCACTGTACATGGTTTTCACAGGACAGCAACAGTAGGCTAAAAGCGCAAAACGATATACATAACACGCAGATAAATCCCTTGTCCAGTCTTCCAATAAATGTGCAAATGTGCAAAACACTGTGCGTGTGTTGAAGCAGTCAACTGTCCCTGTGTGACTGACAGGGCAATAATGAAACAGATCACCCATATGGGTGCCATTGATTTCCAGTTAATTGAATGATTACCACTTTAGCATGCAACACCACAGTTAACCACTGCTGTCAATCAGTGTGAGCGTGTCACTGCCACCTGAGCTGCTGCCTACGTGACAGAGGGAATGGGTTTAGACCCCAGGCAAGACAGGAAGACAGCTCCTGTAATCACACTAACTGGAGTGGTGCTGTTTTCTATTAGCATGTACTATTTCAAACAAGGTATCAATCAATATGCTATGAATGTACTGCACACAGTTTTTTGCACTGGTTTGGAAAATATATATTTGTCTAACTGCTATGCCAATATTGTTTGTGCATCTATTTTCTCTTCATGTCATATTCCATTTGTGCTTTTATATTCTATTTGCTTTGATCCCCTGTTGAATCCTATTACTTTTGTGGCTGCAAAAGTAACCTCATTTGACCATGGATCAATAAAGTTCCATCACATTGTATAAACAGTGGTGTCAATAAAGAGATTGGATTGAAATGAATGAGTGAGGGTTTTTACTATGACAACCTAAAGAAGACCAAAAGTTGCACATAAATGTTATATAAAGTGCTAAAAAGGGTCTAGTTTCATAAGCAGGTTCATATCCTGTGATGTTGGACAGGCAGGTATATAATAAGGCTGGAAATCCAGCCAGTAATACTCACACACCGCTGCCCAGCTTTTAATGTCTGGTCTTGAAATGGTAATTATCCATGTGGTAAAATAACAGACTACAGGAAAGACATGCAATAAATCTACATGTGTATGTGTTGATGTGTGTGTATGGTTACAGGCCGTGTCTAATATGGGTCATTGGTTTGCTGACATGCTATATAAAGCTGGCTTTTTGGCAGAGACCAAAATCTGTGATGCACAAATCCCAAGGGCAGTGTGTGTGTGTGTGTATGTGTGTGTGCATATGAACTAATAAGACAAGCAGACATACAGTAGTGCTTGATTCATTACTGTGTGAGCCTCTTTAGTGTGTGGTCTGGTCTGTCAGTGAGCGTGTGTTGCTCAGTGGAGCTGGGGGCTGCGTGTAGAAACATATGGCCTTTAGTGAAAGAGACAGATGAAGGATAATCCCTTTGGCAGTCCAGTCCCCCCCCGCACACACAGTTAATCCAGTACTTGCAGTGCTGCACCGCATATACATTGTGAATGCAACATGTTTAACACTTTAAAGCTTGATTATTGTGCTAGAAAGTCTGTTTTGTCTGGATTATTCACGTCATTCTAGCCTGCTTTGACTTTACTCCTAATTGCAGGTCTGTGGGACTTCATCTTACAATAGTTGCAAATCAAAGAGGCTGATTAATCTTCAAAATGAAAAAAGAAAAAGAGAAAAGACATAAAAACGGCTTCATTCTTTCATATTTTTGAAGTGAAACAAAGCCTGCTCCCCCATTTTTCAAAAGGAAAAATAAATCACCCCTGTACCTCACATCCCTACATGGCTTTTTCAACTCCAGTAATTGTTGATTACTCCACACATAAATTCTGATTCTGGCATGGCTGCTCCTGTGCAGCTTATAAGTGAAACAGACAGCAAAGCACTTCTTAGCTCAACATTCCCACTCTCATTTGACCCATGTAACCCAGATACAAGACATGGATTACTTTGAAAAGGAGTGTGTTGTGCTATGCAGCTGCATGACAACACACTCATCTTGAACACAAAGTCATTGAGGAAATCATATTAGATTAACTGCATGACAGTCTGCCTGGCCGCACAGCCTTTCCTCCTCATCACAACTCAGGAGAGGTTTGATTGAAATATCAAGCCAAGTGTGGGCAAATAATGCTTTAAACAATATGAAATCTTCACTGTTTTAGTTACACACAGTTAAATATTACACTTATCCTGTTGTTGTAAAAACAAAACAGGTTTAATTATTCTCTCCAGTGGGTTTGTAATTAGAAGCCATTATCAGGCACTGCAGCATTGTTTGCCTTGGTTAGTCAAGCCAAACAGATGAGGTCTAAACATCACCTTCCTGCTCTACATAGCCATTAAGAACAGCAGGGGTCAATAAAATCAAGCCCACAGGACACAGAGGGACAGTGTGTAATGTAAAGATACCCCACTTCCTCAACTTCACTTCCCCCCAGCACCGTGCAGCAAAGTGGAAAAACCTCTACGAGAAACTGCAAATACATGCTGTATGGTGGATGTTCCTGAGTAGAAAGTACTCCTTCTAACATCTGAAGGGTGAAAGTGTTTATAATATCACAGGCAGCAATATGCAGAGGGGTTTTTGTTGTTTGTTTGTTTTTTTTTACTATAAATGTCACAAGGTAAAATCCTTTTTGTTTCAGTCAAGTATTACAAACTGCAACATGACAAGGGCTTTTATTTCACAGCTCAGCTAGAACACATTCCAACTGTGAGGTCCTTCCCAAATGTAAAACTGATTTCAGTCAATACAAAGATTTTATTCAAAACTATAAAACACAATTGTAAAATAACGTGTACAAAAAATTATTTTCTTATTACTTAAAAAATGAAAAACTACTACCATTAGTGAACTTCTGTATAAATCAGCAAGCATGCAAAGACTAAGCTATGCATACAGCACTTGTATTTAAAATATTTTTCTTCCTAAAATTCAAGTTATTTAAAGGTATAACCCTAAGTTAGTTTATACAAATGTGAACAAAATGCCTCTAAAAATAACATTTTCTACTTTTCCTATTGTGAACTACCCTATGTTTTGTTGTAAACTTTGTGTAACATTAAAAAGTGGAGCAGGTGCATAGAGACTAAAATAATCTTATAATATAAAAAGAATTCCCAGAATGTAAATTAAATCACCAAAGGAAATGGGAAGACAGTATATGATATGGAATGTGTTTAAAATTCTTTAAATAACATCTGTTCAATATGCTGCATATTTACATTTGATCATTAAATCAGTCTGTACAAAATCACCGTGCTACAGTCTGGTAGGGCCTCAGCCTTAACAAAATCCTGCAGCGAACACATGAAAATAAGAAACAAACATGTGCTGTGAGGAAAACTCCAGTACTGTATTTCTTTTGCCTAATGATCCAATGCTTTCTCACTGTCTTGCATTCTGCTTTTGTGTCTTTCTGGCCTTTTCAAAAAACATCAGCATCCAGAGGAAAGTATCTCATTATCTGCTTCTCTAATGAGAGGAAAAAGAGGAGAGGAAAAAAAAAACTTAAGCAACTCAATGAAAGTTATTTGAGGGATGCAAAATTGTAGCTGGACTTCCCTGAGGTGAACTGGGAAAAGTATTACAGAAAAATAATAGCAGATGTGCATCTCGTAGCAGAGGTGTCTCAAACATCAAGGAGTTAACCAATTATATTTCAAATCCAGATATTTCTGTTCATGTCTGGGAAATCAACTGTTTCCAGCAGTTTCATAAAAGTAAATCATGCAGCATCGTGTCTGACCCCTCGCCTTGTCTTGCACTTCCGGCATTGCTGTGAGCTGTTTCTGAAGCACTCATGATTCAGTTGTGTAGTTGTGTGGTTATGTCTGTCACTATCCTAGTGAGTTCTTAAGCATTAAAGGGTTTGGTGTTTCTGTCAGGATAGTGGGCTCTGTACTGAGCCTCCATTTCCTCCACCCAGGCCATGTTCCAGTCCCACGCAGGAACAGGCTCCAGTTCCCCGAACGAGTCGCCTTCTGCACGAAATGGTGGATACAAGGCACTGAGGGGGGAGGCCGGTGGAGAGAAGTCTAAACACAGAACGAGAACGACAGATGACATGTTGACATGCATTTCAATATCGAGTGGGGGAATTATGTTAAAACAGAAACCGTTTTGCCTTTGGAGAAGGTAACAGAATAGGTAAACATTTCAAGACCTCTGAAGAGCACCTTTCACGCTGATTCTCTGGGGAAAAGCAAATTTAGTAGCTTCTTTGAAGCAGCTGTCTGTCACTGCAAATGAAACTATTCTAATATGTTTGAGGCACCAAAACAAACAGCACCGTTTCACATCAGCCGCTCTATGGATTCTAAAGCTACTGGCACATTTCAAAGAGCTCAGAAAATGTAGCTGTCCAGGAATAATAATAGTTTACTCTAAGCTGAGGAAAGATGGCCAATTAATGTGAGAATGTGAAAGTGCACACTGTACTACGGCCCAATCTGTAACAAGCCAGTCCCTACTCCAATGCTTTCATATAATTAGTCCATACTGTTTTTATCCTTCAAGCCAAGTCTCTAAACAAACACCTAACCTTAGTGTGAAGAGTTAATAAATAGCTAAATCATATCTTTTATTTTTGTAAATGTAAATCTGAATATTATTTAAACAATATCATAACTGCTGTCATGTCACCTTGTATTCAATAAGAATATTAAGAGACAGTATGAACTGAACACATGACTTTATTCCTATTTTGATGCATATAATTCTACATATAATTCTTATATAAGGAGGTTAGTGTAGATTCTCCTGATCCAAGGTTTTGAACTTGTCAAACTTTAATGTCAGCCATTGTGAGACTAAATGAGCAACTGCAGAGAAAACATACAGGAGCTTTTGCACAATGCATTTCCGTTTGGGTGCAGAATAGCTGAGGCAGAAATCAACCAAAAGTGAGAGTTTGGAAAGCCAAATAGTGCCTGCACAGGGAGAGCAGAGTGACTGATGAGGTGACACAGGGGGAAAGATGACTCATCTGGAGGTTCAATTTGCTGAAAGGCCCTAAGTAATTGCCTGGTTCCACCTTAGATATTAGACTGAATGTCTTTGTTTCTTGAAACAACATGTGCACAACTGATGTATACTGATGGAAAACCTACTCAGACATGTATGTGCATACACTCTTAGGTGAACACACACACACACACACATGCTGAAAAGAAGTATGTAACCTCTGATCTAGTTCTAATCTATTTTTTCTTTAAAATATGTAAAATGACAAGAACACACATGCCTAACTTGCATCATGAGTTTCATGGTTCTATTAAGCGGATTTCCTGTATGCCATCAGTGTACCTCCAGGGCTGCATTTTACCAGTTAGGATCAATCTTAGATAGAGGGCCCCATCTAGTGGAGGAATGAAATAAACACAACAGGATAGGATTGAGGGATGTCTCACAATGAAGCTAGCCATTCTTCTTTGTCACTTTCAAATAAAACACTGTTTTACAGCAGTGGTTCCCAGGTTGGGGGATGTAACCACTACTGTTAACATATCCCATGTGTAGAACATGTGTGTTTGTGTGTACGTGTATCCAAGGCCTGATTTAATTTATTCTGTGCCACAGAGCTCCATTCTTAAATTCTTAAATTAAAAACACACCAAAGGAGCCATAGTGTTACTGGGCGTTCATGCAATTCCATTCCATGATTAGCCATTTGACCACTACATACACCAGTTTGGAACATAATAAGTTTACAGATGGACAACTGAGAAGTGGGAATGTGGTGCAGGAGCAGACTGAGAATGTGTTTGGTTTGTCAGGATGTAACACAGCTTTCGTCCAGCTAAACAAAGACAAGACTGAGATTCTCTTAGTCCAAAAGCTTAGAGTGATAACCAAAACAACATTTTTATCATTCAAAAATACCAAAGAGATAGATTCCTTCTCTGCTTACCTGACAAAGAGGCTGCACTCATGGTCTCTGCTGCCACAGCCAACAATCGGGCAAAGTTGGCGCTGTCGGTGGTGTAACAGCTGTCCACAGAGCTAATGAGGCTGGTGCGGGTGCTAGCCATGTTGTCGTCCATGACAGAGCTCCAGGTGTTCCACAGTGAGCTGTCCCATTCGCTGTAGCAGGAGGAAGGTGTGCTCTGAAGGCGGGCACGTCGCAAGCCAATTGGTGGAGCTTCGGGCTCCTCAGTGGCAGGGTCATCCTCCAGCTGAGTGGAGCGTACTGGCCTGCAGATGTAGCCCAGGTTGGAGGAGAAGGGATGAGGCAGGGAGGGACGCTGCTCAGGCAGGGCGCTGCTGACAGAAAGTGATGGCATGATCAGTTGATTACATGCACTATGAACTAAACTGACAGGGAAAGATGGAATGGTTGAATCAATGTTAACATCTACAGAATATTGCACATAATAACATTTTCTAAAGCAAGATTTTTACTACAAAGTGCTAGGATCTTGGGACACATAGTAAAAGCTAGCTGCACTCTGCTGCTGCTGTCTGCACCATAATTTACCTCAATCTGTCAGGTTTAGGGCTGAGCTCAAGATACTGGGTGGCTTCCTGAGCTGTCAGTGTGCCATCATCTTCTTCATCCAGTGACATGGAATATGACGCAGTGGACAGGTGGCTGTAGGACGGGCAGTGGTTGTTGTTATTGGTGGATCCTGATTGCTCATGGTGGCCTGATGCAGCACACACCGAAGGGAGAGAGCCCATGTCCATTGTAAACTTTGTGGAACGACTGGAGCTGAGGAAAATGCAAGAGATACATGTTAGATGTTTTTTCTGTTTTGTTTGTTTGTTTGTTGTTTTTTTTTACAGCGCCGCAATTTACTTTAGCTTAGAATAAAGATTGAAAATGAGGAGAAACAGTGTGGCTGGATCTGTCCATTGGAAACAAAATCCAATGACACAAAGGAAGACTCTTGGCTGGAAGTAGGGAGCTTGTTTTGCTGTTTAAGCTCTGAAGAAGGCAGCTTGTAAGTCTGTGCTGCAGAACTATCAAAGTACTCCTGCCTCTTTGCAAGTACTTTGACTTGTCTGCTGACTACAATTATATATTGTGTGTCTAATTCATCCACAAATATAAACACAACATAAACAGAAAAAACAGCAAGTTGTGGTTTCATGTGGAGTTGCGTCAGCAATATCTCTCGCCAAACAGCAGCAGGGCACAGTGACTTCTTGGGGTTCTGTTGTTGGACAGAGCCAAGGTAGCTGTTTCCCTGTTTCCGTATTCAAAAGAGTTAGCAGAAATGTCATAGCAGAGTTTGACGTACTTCATGGGGATATCAGCCTCCTCTAAACCCTTTGTGCTTGTTTAATTTATCAACATCTAAATAATAAGTATTTATGAAACCAAATTCTGTCCATCCATCAAGCATTCATTTCTTTTTTTTTGATAACTAGTAATGATGACATGTTTTTATAATGACTGAACTGATACCGTTTTTGTGAAGATATAATAAAAGATAATAATTCCACTGCATTGTTTAATAACATGCTTTAAAATTCTGCACCCAGCAGCCAAACTGCTGTCAGTGAAGTAATCAACAATAACTCAAATTAATATGCAATGCTTGTGCTGTGCTGTTTATATTTTCAAACATTTTAATACAAAGGTGTTTTAAATTCCAGTTTCTTTAGATGAATAATTTTTTTTTTTTTGGATTGGTTCAGTTAAAAAGTCAATTGCAGTCAGATACAGATAGACAGATCATTTACTCCACAAAATAACAACTTCAGGTTTCAATAATGACTGACAACAATACTGGTTAATTCTTCAAGCATTTAGAAATCAACATACACAATTTCTTGGGCCTTCTGACAGTACAAAAACATACTCAAAAGAAGGAAATTGAGGTCATCTCCGGCCAATGATTCACCTGCAGTGCATTATGAGAGGATGTACTGTGGGAATACCTTGTTTCTAAGTCTTCTTTTGAAATATGGTGTTCTCAAAGGAAATAGGTGACTATACTCTCTATCGTGTATTAGAGCTACACTCAGCTGCACTGGAGCGAACTGAGCAGAATATGTAGTGTGAATCTGTGGGATGCTGGCAGGCTTCCTCATCTCCTTGGGAACAGTGTTTGTGAACAGCTAAATGTACATCTGAAAGTCCACTTTGGCCCTCTCCACAAATGTAAGTAGGCAAGACCGCACTGATTAATCGGATTTGTCCTGGTGCCTGTATGCCACAGTCCTCTGTTATACTTCTACTTTGTTTGACCTGCAAGAGGCTGCACAGAAATGAGGGGCACAGCTGCAACATTTCTTTTCCACTCTCTACCACCCAGTCTGAGCTTTGTGTTTGTCTTACCCTTCATCTGAGGTCAGGCTGTGTGTGTCCATGGCGTTGTCCGTGGGTATCGGTGGTGGTGGTGGGAGCATGTCCAGTAGGTGTACTGATGCAGAGTAATGGAGCAGGCGAGGACAGCCAGCAACTTTACCACACTCTGTATGTCCACCTTGACAGAGACAGAGTTGAAATAAAATACATCAGAGTAACTTATTATGGATAAACAATTATTACTATTAGTATTTCAAATTTGCATTATGGGACACATTCTATCATACCATGTCGGCCTGATGGTATGTGACTGAGTCTCTGTTTGTAGACACTGGATGGGCAAGCCTGGTTTCTGGTTGACACTATGGGGACACTGTTCACTGCATGCAACTCTGCAGGAAAATGAATGAGTTAGTGAAGTGCTGATTACATCACACACATCACATTCTCAACTATCCACCACTATTCACCTTGCTTGCTGTGGTTTTTTTCCCATGACTCCCTCAGTATACCCATCTTAGGCTGGGGGCGTATAACCTGTTTCCATGGCAGCACCTCGTGGCTTCCGATGGGCGCGGTCTTTGCGACAGGCTGGGTGAATATCTGAATGGTCTCAGCTCCTTGCTGATGTGGCAGACCATGAGGCATTTTAGGGCGACGTCCAGGGCTATTAAAGGTCTTCAGGCCATTGGCCATCAGGTCCACATAAAAAGTGCCATAGACACCGCAGCTGTCGGTCACAATGGGGACAGCTGAGTCCAGGCAGCTGGAGTCCTTCTTGGATGAGACTGGGAGGCCTAATGAAACACAGAGGCGTAAGTACAGACACTGTACTATATGCTGTGCATATTTGTGGTAATGAGATTTTATGTCCTCATCTACAAGTAGTATGTCACAGTTAAGTGTCTTCATCAGAAATGAATAAATAGGAAGGCACATTGTAACAGAGTATGCTGCCTTTCACACATGGAGTTAAATTCATTTACTCCAGAACAGGATTAAAAAAAGGACCCACTGTTGCCTATTATTTCTGGTCCTCTTTGTGTTCACACTGATTTATTACAAACAAAACAAGAGCTGCAAACATGAAGTCAATGGACTGACAGGTAACTTCAACACCTCCACAATGTACCCACATGGAAAAATCTAATTCTGGAGACTGACAGCAATTCATGCCATACATTACTGTGGCTTATGGATTCATTTATGTTCTCTGGTCTCACAAAGATTTCACAAATAAATAGTTATTGTGATAATTAAGTTAGAAATATTGCAAATAGAGAATAACAGATTAAATCTTAAGATCCCGGCGGTCCCTGCACTTCACACATTTCACAAATTTTTTTTTATCAAGGAACTGGCAAAGCATGTTTCCATGGCTACCAAATGATCTTGTGTAAATATAGTCTATATATCGTTTATACACATCGGATGAAGAGTGTGTGGTTGGTCTGTTTGCATTCACATGACAAATGTGAGTCCCCTTGGAGCTGTTATTTGGTCCAACTCCACAAGAGTTTGATCGACAGCTTCGACACCAGCCTAAACCAACTGAATAAAACAACCAGACGCACCAGCATTTATTTGAACCAAACAGGTTAGGTGTGAAAGAACCCAAAGAACCTCTTACCAGTGTCTAACCAACAACTAAAGTGTTAGACCACCGATTTCCCACTCTTCAACTTCGTGACGATTTGCAAACGATACTTACTGGTGCTCCTGATCCCTGGATGTTTCTGACCTTGGGCCCATAAGTCCTGATATTTCTGGCTGAAGGCAGGTCTCCAGCCTCCAGAAATCCACGGGGAGTCTGGAGCTGCCATTCTGTAGAAGAGGTAGCACATGTCGAATACTGAAGTTTTATCATGCTACAAAGGCAACAACTTCTACATCACGTTGATTTAAGATTTTATACAGTGCTTTCGGAAAGCAATCAGTTCACTTCACTTTTTTCACATTTTGTTATGTTGCAGCCTTATGCTAAAATAAAAGATAATCTTTTTTTCCCTTTAACAATCTACCTCATCATGGCAAAGCAAAACATAATTTTTGTAACATTTGAAAATTTATTGAAAAGAGAAAAAAACTGAAATATCTCATTAACAGAAGTATTCAGACCTTTTGCTTTGACACTTTGAAATTTAGCTCAGGTTCCTATTCTCTTCATCATCTTTCCGATGTTTCTATTCCTTTTCAAAGTAAAGGGGTCTGCACTGTATTTATATCAGAGGTACCAGATTGTACATACTACAAAACAACTGTCATAACACCACATTTGGCTTCAGCAGTTTAGATTTATTCTTACCATTTCAGTGTCATTACATTTTATAGTATACCACATCTATGATCACCACGCTATGCAAGTTTTCTCCACTTTACCTGTGCTTAATAATGAGATCTTCATTCGCCAGTCTACGCAAACCTAAGGGAAAAAAAGCAATTAAATATATAGAATAGATTTTGTTCCTTTGACATGTTTAAAACTGCACCTAGGAATTAAACAGAAAATCTCCACTGTACCTACAGGACATCCAAGTATTGATGAGATTTTCTGTTATATTTTTTATCAAGAGCATCTTTTAATATACACACCTTTTGCCCTTCCATGTCCTGGTATCAGGTGACCTGTCTTGCTGTGGCGTCTGAAGAGGTAGACAGCTGCAATCATCAGAATACACCACAGGAGTGCACCAATGCTGCCGATCAACACTGGGTCCTGAAACAGGGCCAAGACCTGTGACAGATCCCGTCTTTGGCTGTCTGACTCAGGGGGACCACCCATCTGTGGGTCTGAGAAGCAAACAGGAAGCAGGTAAAATCAGTTATGAGGTCATGATGACTTCTCTTCTTTAATGTGGTTCATCTCACATTGAAGATACAGATTCCATTTTACCCATGCACTGTCCTGATACAGAAATGAGCAGCTACATTTTCCTGAAATGAAACGGTTTGCTCACTAATGACAAATCCATGAGGGTCACTCAGCATTCCTACTCCAGCTCCGTTGACAGCTGCTATGGTGAGCCAGTATCGTTTCCCTGGTTTGAGCGTCGAGATATCAAGGCTGTGTTGGTCACTGTTTACCGTCCAATTCTGGTACTGCTGCTGCTCAGACTCCACACACCACACCTGAGTGGAGAAACAACAAGGATCATTAATGTTTTTATCATATTCTTACAGTTCTGCAGCTGTATTCACGCTTTAAAATGCTCACAAACAGACATTTTAAGGGATTATGTTTTCTTGGGGTGTTTCGGAGTGTCAGGAACTGCAAACCAGCACTGTTCTCACATTATTACCTGGTAGCCCTGGATGATACCATTGTGAGTTTCATGAGGAGGAGGCTCCCAGCTCAGGTGGATGGTGTTATTCTGCTCATGGCTCACTGTTATGGACACAGCTAGTGGAGAGGCACTGGGAACTGTATAATAAAGTTAGACTGTATTATTATTTCTCAAACATGGCTTAATGTATATCATTGTTCTTTAAAATTCATGTAAGTGTTAAAAACCAAAAGAGAAGGCACAAATACTCTCAAACTGAATCATGTCTCACCTGTCTCTGGAACTCTGAGGTGCCGGGTGTTGCTCTCCCTTCCATACAAGTTGCTGCCATAGGGACGAACTTTGAACTCATACTTGTAGCCTCTCTTCAAAGGGCCCACTTGAGTCTGGAAATTGGGCAGTGTCACCTTCTTTGCCACCCAGTCTGAGCTGGCTGGCAGCAGAGAGCGACAGAGAACCTCAAAGCCATCAAGGTAATGTGGCTGGGATGGGAGGAACTGGAGCTGGTCACAGAGAAAAAACAACACAGATCACACAGCTGTTACATTCGTGCTTTCTCTGAAATTCTCTGAAACAGTTTTCCCATACCTTCCATTGTACTTGGGATATGTTGGACCCAGGGGCCATGATGGTGACATTTTCTAGAGCTACTCGCAGGGCTGACAGCTCTTTGTGAAGGTCTTTCTGTTGAGTGCTGGCAGCCTCTGGAAAGAAAATGGCTTTATTTCAATTTTTTGGACACATGGGACAAGCTTTGTTTAAAACAAACAAGTAAAATCTTGCACTCACTATTGACCAAAGAAGTTTATAAGTTTGCCATAGATGTTTTGCCAGTTATTAATCCAGTTGGTGGTATAAATGCATCCTTCCAACAAACAAAAATCTCAGATGATCTGAGCTCCTTTCTTGAGTTCATTGCTTATCCGTTAAGGGTCATGGAGGCACTGGAGCCTATCCCAGCTGAATAATAATTATATAACTTTGTAGGTATCTATAGGCTACACAATGAAACACAGAGAAAATAAACTTACATTTTATCTACTGTTAAGTTTTGTTTTGGTATGCTCTCTCTCTCTCTCTCTTTCTCTCTCTCTCTCACACTCTCTCTCATTTTCTAACTGTTATTAAGGCTTATTTGTGTGTTGGGAGGATAAATAGTGCAATCATATGTGACCCAAAACTTGAATGATTTGTGAACAGACAAGTGCAAGAAAAGATCAAGAAAAATCAGAAACCCTGTCTATCTCCCAGTGTTTGTACTGATGGGGCCTCTGAGTCAGCCAGCCTGCATGGAACCTGTCAACTGAAAAACTGTTTGTGGTGCAAAAGTGTTTGGGAATCGCTGCTTTCTCAGCCTTTATCTTACCTTCAACTCGTAGCTGTGCGCTGGCAGTGACAACACCTGCATCATTGACAGCAGTGCAGATGTACTTCCCAGCATCTTGGGCTGACACATAATGGATCTGGAGAGTCTGGTCTGGGTTTACAAGATACCTGTATGTACATATAAAGCAGTTAATATCACATTTACTGCCCCCTGTGATCTGTTATAAAATAACATTGCCTGTTTAATTTAGTGTAGCAGGCATTTTGATTGGTTTCATTTTCAACCCAGAATATCAGGAAAGAAATAAGCCCAGAGGAAATTTTCTGTCAAGTAAATACATTAAGTGTGTGTATGCCAATGTGAAATAGGATGACTGTCATGGACATTTTGAAGTCTATGTTCAACCTTATGTTTGAGCAGTTAGTAAGGGCAGCTGTCAGTTTCAAGTTAACACTGGTGCAGACTGCCAAAAGTTGACATCATATCTTCAATTAAAATAGTAAGAATTCAGGTGGCAAACTGTGAAATAAACATGTCTAGTTTCACAAATCAACACTGATCAGGTATTTAAGTGCACTTTATGAATGGAGTCTGTATTTCTGTGCTTTGTAATAATAAAGTACCTGCCGTTGGGCAGTGGCCCTTGCTCTCTGCTCCAGACCACAGAAGGTGGAGGGTCACCTTTAGCTTGGCAGTAGAACTGAGCAGACTCCCCCAGTCTCACCGACACATTCTCTGGCTTCAGCACCAGAACAGGTTTGCCTGCAGGAGGAGAGAAGAGAAACTCATTGCTGTGCTTTCCTGTATGGTATGAGGGGATGTTTTGTTTGCAGAGGGGGATCTTTTCCTGTTGGGGTAAAAATATTCATAACTGGTATTGTTAAAGCAGTAATAATTTGTTATAGGAATGTTGTCTCACCCAGCACAGAGAGTCGAGCCGCCCTGCTCTCTCTCACTCCCACAGTGTTGCTGGCCACACACACATAAGCACCAGAGTGGTTCTTCTCTGCAGGAGCAATGATAAGCTTCCCACTCAGCAACTACACCACAAGCAGTGCAGACAGGAAGTGAAAAACACAGGATGCATAATTACAATGGAACAACTTCAGATGTGTTGTGTCTTTGGGTACTCAGTGTAATATAAGATTTCCAAGCAGGTACCGCCTTAAGATCTTCACCTGCTCTACATAGTATGAACTCCTGTCTACCTCATTTCTTTACAAAAAACAAAAATCAAACAAAAAAATCTGATATGTAAAATAGCAAACAGCTCTGTGATGTGTTTTAAGAAATACCACAAAAGTCATTAACTCCAAAATTTCTGCAAAATCATTTAAAGAACTGAACAGCACATGTAAAGAGAGCTGTGTAACTCATCTCCTTCTACCTTAGGTCATTTACTTATCAATCACCCCTTGTATAGGCTGATTTAGGAAACAATATGATGACAGAAAAAATGGAAGGTGAGCAAGACACCGTAAAAGCTCAGCACTAGATTTCTTCTTTGAGTTACTTGTGTTTTAGACTACATTTGGCTTCATTTTGCCATTAAAGGTTCATGTTTGCACCGATGGATGCAAATACCACTGGATTATTCTAATACTTAAGAAAACTGAAATGGGGTGATTCTCAGTTTTTTATTTGCATCTTGCAGCATTTTCTATTTGTAGATTTAAGTGACATGTATCACACATATTTGTATATAATATCTATGATATCCTTGGGAAGTGAAAGTCACTCTGAATCTAAAAAATGTGTATCATGTCTGTGTACAGAGATGAACTCTCCAGCGCCAGCCTGGGAAGGCTTTTGTTTTTCTCTTTTGACTTTGTCCTGCTCAATGTCCATCTCTATTACAGACTGTATGCTGACCATATCACCCGGGCTAAAATGCCACCTGGAACGATGAGTTTAATCACTGAGCACATCAGTCATTACCCACTTCCCTCTGTAATGTTAATCCATTGTCAATGGGGCTAAATCCAATTTAGAGTTTATACATATCTTTACAGTGACATAAATGTATATGTACTTCAATTTTTAAAATATTTTTTTTCATTTGTTTTAATTAATAAATTAAAAATCACATTAGCTTAGATCATGAGAGAGGGGGAGAGGGCTTACAGTGTAGTGGTGGTTACTGGTGTTGATGGGCAGGCCATTATTCTTCCAGATGATGTTAGGTTCAGGGTGTCCCATTGGAGGGCCACAGTTTAAGATAGCCACCTCGCCCTCTGCCACCTCCACATCACTGGGCTGCACACTGAACTCCTCCTGCAGCACTAAAACAACACAGTCAGGGTTAATCTCAGCTGAATCAGAATTACAGGGTCTTGTCAAATCAGGATTCATTAATACACTGAACTGTTCATGGAATTTTGAGAAAACATTTCTGATTAGTTGTCTGTCTGACCATCAGCTGGGTGAAGTTATTATTAATTAATATGTCACATTAACATATATTCATTGTTATTTGCTGTGCCTGTTTGTCTATGTTTATCTACATAGTGTGTTTCCATCAAAAATCTCTCTCAAAACACTGCACATTACTGCACAAGAACAGCCCTGTGCTGCCATCTTTGGTCCGCTCCTTTCATGTTAAATCAATAAATCCCTCTCTCAAAACTAAAGCAAAAATCCCAATTTGCACATTAGTGTTCACTTTTCTAACAGTACACCAGTAAACATGCATGCAGCAGCTTCAACTGTCACATTCCTAACCACTACTCATTACCAGCTACAAAGCAGGCAGTAAACCAGTCTGTAGAACCTGTTAACCATAATTTAAGCAACAGGGTTTTTCTACAAAAATGATGGCAGCCACTGCATTTAATTAGCACTGCAACTGATGATAACTTCTATTATCCACTGATCTATTGTTTTTTTTTGTTTGTTTGTTTTTTTTCAATTAACTGATCATTTTGTCTCTAAAATGTTAGCAAAGTATGAGAAAAAGCCAAGTATGTTCATACAGTCCAAGGTAACACTTGAAACGTCTGCTCAATTGCTAACTAAAAACTAATCAATACATCAATTGACTGTTTCAGGTCTACTTCAAATCATTTTCTCCTAACTATTCATATATAATGGAAATTATGTTTCAATACATAATCAGTGACAGAAGCCAAAGCAAGTAGAGTTCTTTCCTAGAAACATTCCTAGGTTACCCTCTTGTCCATTGCAGCTTTCAGCTCTCTGTCCCATAGACTCAAAGACAAGCAGCAGCTGCTGCATGTTGGCTGCCTCATTGGGATTCAGCTAACTAAACAATGAGGGTCCGTGGTCAATTAGCACCTCAGTTTGACTCCCTTCTGTCCAGCAAACATTGACATTGTACCCCTCTGTCATTGTCACCACATACATCTTCATCAGCCACTGTGCATGTGTGCATGTGTGTGTGTGTGGGCTTTGCCTTGGGAAGATTCTAATTTTTAGTAAGTGCAGGGGTTGGACGAAATAGCTGCAGATGATCTGGTCTGCAAAAACACATATTTGTCTCCTTTGCTACTACCTCACATGTTCTGGTAACAACGAAACAGCTGGCTCTAGAAAAAGAAAAGGTAGAGCATGCACTGCCTGCCTGTATACTGTGTATACAGGGTAAAAGAAAATATTAGAAAATTAAACTGATAAACTTCAGGTGTAGAAATTTTATACTGCCACTAAATCTCTTCATTATGAGCAAGAAACCATGTCGTCACACATACAGCTTTTTATTGATAAAGTAATAATTGAGCTCTTTAAATTAAATCCTGTATCCTGCAGTTTAAGATAATGATCTGATTGTCATTATACTGTTTTAGACTGTTTTGGGAGAATATAGAGAGCACCAGTGTTAAACCAGGGTAAAACACAAATAGTACTTTTTGCTTGGCTCAACAGTGACATCATATGATGACCAATAAAAATACTTAGTAGTATTCTGGATGTTCTAGCTAACTTACTTACCCACAACTGTATAAGTTGAGGGTGTCTTCTTTACCCATGACATCAGGGGGTTCAGTGATTGTGTAATTTATAACACTCCTCATAACAGAGCAATCTGTAAACCCCCACTTTTACATCAGTGATGATATAGGATAAGAACTTCTCAACATCAGACATAAAATCTAACTGAGACAATTTGCATGGACTTCCCTCTGCTAGTGTGGTGAAATGTTTACTTTGTGTTATTGATTGATTTTTTACTCTTCAAAACACTACAAGTGACCCCTTTCATAATGTCACATTGTTTTCATGTCAGTTGGTACTTATTATTATAAAAATAGCAATTATGGAAATGTCAACAGTTCATTTTCAAGTCTTCAATAGACACTGCCGATACCTGTTGGAGGGAAAAACGGTCAATGGTACAACACACTCCAGCAGTATACCCACATATACCCCATTCATACCTGCGATATAAAGTGATGCATTACGACTGGTCGCAGTCCCCGCACTGTTCCTGGCCACACAGGTGTAGACACCCTCATGTGACTGACCTCGCCTGCCCCCTCCAACACTCAAGAAGAAGAGGCTACCCTCTGACAAAACCATGGGCTGCCACTGCCCATCTCCATTTGCTGTATCTAGGAGCTGACCATTGCGCAGCCACTCGATGGTCGGCTTCGGGTTGCCATCCACCCGGCAGGAGAGCGTGGCGGGGTCCCCAACTTTCACCACCACATCAGAGGGGTGGTGGACGACACGGGGTGGCATTTCCTCTGCATGAACTCTGGAACCTGAGGAAGATAAAGAACAAGTGTCACACTGTACGTTAAGGTTCTGTTTAATCGAATTTAGAAAGGCAGAAAAAGTTTACCTCTTGATTTCATTTGATCTTTACAATTTGCCTACATGTATGATTATTATATGATCACAAAATATTATGAAATGTACTTATCCCATGAGGTTTTTTTGCATGTGTTTGACTGTAGATCCATCCACCCATTAACTACCACTTATCCTTTGATGGGGGGGGTTAATAGATGTTAATAGATGTACATATATTCCTGTATAGGAGAGCCACACCCAAACAGCAGCCTCTGTCTCAATGCATCACCACCTTAGAGTTCATTTAGCTGGCCCTGCTACCAACAAACAATGTCTATTTGCAGCCAGCAGGAGTGGAATGCCATTGTTTGAACTTCCCATGGAGTTGGATGACCACACTGAAGGAAACGGGGAGACTGTGATCAGCTTCCTGATAGGAGAGGAGGCTCGAGGGTCTCAGGAACATCAACCACAACAAAAGCAGACTGGAACTCCCCCATCAACAGCATATCCGCAACAGAACAAAAGACACTCTCCAAGAGGAATTTTACTGCTGACTTTTTTGACTCTTTTGAAAAGTAAATATTTCATAAAATGAGGACAATTTTAGAATTAAGGTTACAGTCACATTGTGTCAAAAAGTTTTGGGACAGCTAGTTCAAACTTCAGATGCTGCTTCTTGTCTCATTCATACTTTATTTACAAGTGTTCATAAAATCTTGAACGATGCTATCTCTGGGTGTCCAACTGTTTGACAGACAAAACAAATAATCTGAATCAAGTTAGGCTCCTGACATTTCATAGACCAACCAGTTAATCGAGAAAATAATCAACAGATGAGCTAATAAGAAAAAGGAAAATGGAATCAGATTTTACCCACTAGGACGCAATTAGGTATCATCTTATTCTAACGGGACATTCAGGAGACCTACTGTAAATGTGTAGCTGTAACTGTGGAACTGTATTGAAATACATTATATGCAGCGACAACTGCGAACCTCAGTCACTGACTTATAGTTGTTAGCTAATTTCTCAGTGTTTTCAATGTTCTGGAATTATGTATATGGTATTGAATATTTTCAACCTGGTACAATTCAAACAGACAATGAGCAGACAGTAACTATTGTTCCCTGCTGGATCCCATCACGAAGTTTCAGGTTTAAAACAAACGCAGATGATGTTGTGGTGCTGAAGACAATAAGCCATCAGCGATAATAACCTCATGTGTGGCTAATTGTATGATATTTGTAGTATATGATGTAGATAATGGGCTTTAAAACTCACACAACCCTGCTTCTATCACAGTTTGTTTGCGATGTTTGCAAAGTAACATATTATCATGAATAATTCGGAAACTTAGACCTGCTTACCTGACAGAACTCCAAAAACCGTTAATAATATTCTCATGAAAACGCTTCTGTCCATCCTTCACAGCGAAGTTAACAGCTAGCTGACAAATAACATCTATTAGGCTAACGTTAGCTAAAACTAATATGCGTAATTTAACCGAATGTCCAGCTTTCACCTGTCAAACTGTTCTAACCTGTAACAAGTTCTGTTTTTAATTTAATGGCAACTTTACTTGGAAAAAATCCGCCCCATAATGTAGGCTCGGTGCCAACTTCATTCGCGCTCCTACAGACACACCGACGTCAAGGCAGCGTAGTGACATTTAGCCTCATGTCGGATGACTTTTCAAAATAAAAATCATCTTCACAAATGTACATTCCATTTAAATGCACTCTGCACATAGTCATTACGATATAAACCCAGTCATTTGATTTTGGCGCAGTAAAAGGTTTTGTCTCGCTGCACTCCTAGTAGTTTTTTTCCGCATTGTTTTACTCTTTTATTTGCTAGACAGTCTCACAATTTTAATTTGAAGGCGGTAGTGCAAACTTCCGGAATTCTTTTCGCGTTCTGTCAGAGACTTGACAGACGCAGTGGCAAAAGGTAATATGATGTCTTTCATCGATTAGCCTAATCATGGATCAGTCTGCATTTCGATCTGTCCTCTTCCGCATCTTCTTGATATAATTGTTTAATTGTTTTCTGGTAACACAGCAAACCTCTCTGGTGTTTAACAGATGTAGGATATTGTCAAACAAACCAAACTTCCACAGAGTCTAGCTATGAATCAAAATATTGTGTTTTAGTGTACTAAAATTAAATACAAATAGTTGATGTGATTGTATTGTTTTTATATTATTTTTATATTTAACACACTGTCCCGTTATGGCTGTTTTTGATTTTTGTTTTTGACAATTTGTGGCAGCAGCTCTGTCAATGCTGCCATGAGGCAGGAAGTTCTGAGTCTCCCTTGTTTCAAAACAATAGAAGGAAATTATATACCTCTCACTCATGCAATGAGTTCAGTGTTTCAGTTTGTAAGCTTCTATTGGGGTTAGGTGTCTGTCTAATGGTTTAGTATATTTTACATAAGCTGAAAGATACATAGGACATGGGTTTCTTGAATTGGTTCATCACAATCATCTGAAATCAATGAACTGCAAAGAAATTTACTTGAACTTTGTAGATATTGGCTTTGTTTATAACATACAACAAACTCTTTCAAAGCAGGTTAGATATGTGTGCTCATGCTGGAAAAGTCAATGATGATAGGAAATTCAGCTAAAAAATAAAGTAGACTAAATTTTGGTGGTACAACACAAAATAAACTTCTCTGGAAAACTTTGGTGAAAATGTTCCACTGACATCTGACGGCTTCACCTACTGTATAATTTTCTTTTAGTATAAAATGTAAATGTTGATGACTCGTTTTCTAACTGCAAAAACAATTAAATGGGTGACACACAGCCTTGGGAATAAGTTCCACTCTGTTTACTATGGTATAAAGTATAAAAAGAATAATGAAGTTTAGCTCAAATGTAACTTTGGGAAGAATAAAAAATGCTCCCAGTGCTGAGTTACTTCCAGATTCCATCACAGCAAAGGAACGGCAGCCCTGAAATAAGTGAACTACCACTAGTTCATTCCTCCCAATGGCTCACATAAATAAAGCATTGTTTAGTGAACTGTTCATTGTGAGGCTCAGAAAGAGCTGGGGCTAAGTGATGGATGTTTATATTGATCCAACAACTTGGGCTTGATGGCCCCGGCATCGGCCAGCTTTCAGTCCACAACAAAAGGTTTAGAGAGGTTGAAGGATGAGTCCCAGCTAAACACAACTCATGGGAATGGCGCTGGGCTGAGATGTGGTGAGGGAAGGAACCTCTTTCAGGCTGTGGACCAAAGGTCAGGAAAAGTGTTGGAACGGGCGAAGGGGGCGGAATCAGCTAGAGTGAGGAATGTGATAAAAAGTGACTTCAGAGTAAGTTCTGAGTGTAATTCAAGTGTGTTTGGTATAAGAATCAACAATCATTAGTGACTGAAATAATTGTATACTGAGAATGACTGCAAACATTTTTTTTCTTTTTATCAGACATGCTGTCATTACATTTCATCACAGTCACACTATTCTGTTAACACTTGATGATGATGATTCTTTCAGTAGTTTTAAGCAGATTGTCCTCTACAGCATCGAAAGGACATTTAAACATTCCAGAACTTGGAAAATGTTACACAGTACATTTTTCATTTGTCTTAAAATGCTGTCTTTAAACAGTTTAACCTCCCTTGGCCTTTTTAAACAGCCTTCACAGCTCAGAAATCATACTGAACACTGGTTTTCATATTACTATCCCTATTAGTTATGCAACAGTTGCTTATAAACATGATGCTGGATTGATGACATGTTTCAGAAAATGATATATTAGCTCTGTTTGGAGTCTCAGAGACCCCAGCTGTAGTTATATACAATAATTGTACTTATATGCAATATCAGTTATTGTTATTTGTACAGTGAGTTCTATTTCTGTGAACTGCCCATAAATGCCATATCAGATTTCTGTGTTATAAGTTTGTTCAACTCTCTGAGACTCATTGCCCAAACATCAAAATAACATACTGTACATTTCTTTGTCTGTGGATACGTTTCTGGTGAACAGAACAAATATGCATATTTGTTCATACACAGTCCATCTAATGTATAAGACAAGAACAATATTTCCCCATTTGGTGTAATAACAATACTTTATGGTCATAACTGTATTTTGTTAATTTCATCCAGTGTGCACAAGGGAAGACTTACAACTTTTCAACATCTTTGATTTCAATAAAATTACAGAAAAATATTAGAAATATTTCAGAGAGAAAAAGTTCATTTGTTATAGTTATTTAAGTTAATTTTCAACTACTATTATGATTTTTACTGATGCAGCAGTGGGGTCTGTGAGGCACCAAACAATACAGAAGTAAAGTCAGTGCTACAAAACAGAGAGGTTAAAATCCTGTTTCATATTCAGATATATTTTTATTTTAAAATGATTTCCTACTCAGACTCTGTTTAGCAGCTGATCTTAGCTAGTGAGATGTAGGTCTACCTATTATTGCATGGGTATTTACCTTTACATCTAAATGCACAGGCCTTGCATGACAACACAATGATCTGTGCCTCCGTCTGAAAAGTTGTGTGGGTGAAACGCTCACCTTTCCTGCGGTGTGGCCTGCTCCTGTGAAATGCGTGCTGGTGTCCGACGCTGTGACGAACGTGTTCCTTGACCCGAGTCTTTGACCTCTTGTCCAATCCTGGCTCTGTTGCACAGATGTCTTGGCACTTGCACCTTTGTGAAAACTCTGCCCAGGTGTAGAGCCAGGACACACAGAGAAGCCACGCACTGACTCGCATCTTCAGTCCACAAGTCAACACCTCCCGGATGCAAGACCAGAACCCTTACCACAGCTCCACTGTACCATCCATACCCTCAGCAAATTCCTTACTGTGGAGCTCCGTAAACATTCAACATGTAACCTGTCCTATGCATCAATTTTAATTTATTATTAGTTAAACAGTATGTTTTCTTCAAATTCCTCAACATGGCTGTGAGCTCCTTCCCCCTCTTTAATTTGGTTGCTCTCTGTCCTCCCAATCTCCTCCTTGGGTCCTTTTTTTCTGCCAAGGAGGGAGAAGTTGGGGGAAACAATGATCAAAAACAAGTTTCAGACTCATGCTGGAGTTTAATAGTGAGGGAAGGGGACCAAGGCACTGTCTTGTCCAACAAATATCTGTGGGTATCTATTCTGCATGGGAGCAGGGAGAGGGGAGGCGAAAGGATTGAAATAAGGGGGAGGCAATACAGAGAGGCCTGTTTCCCCAAGTCAAATCAGTTTCATTAATCAAACGCCTACCATGTGACTGATCAAATGCAGCAGAAAAGTTTCTGGAGACATCATCACATAAAAGGAAAATTACGTGATCTTGATCATTCTGAAGGAATGTATTTGCATTTGTAGCTTTATTCTTAATTAATAAAGTATTTCATCTAAAAGGAGCTAATTTATATCATGTCAAGTAATGTGTAAACCAAAAGCATATTGTTAAATGTAGGAAGAGTATTTATTTCTGCTGCATAAATAAGTTAAATTTCAGTTTATTTTGTGTTATTCGATGCTCAGATGCAAATTATCAGACTAGCGAATTTTGTTTGTCTTTTGACAAAACAACAGCTTCAAAAAGACACAAATGGATACAAAAGCTCCTCTTCTTTCACTTCATCTCGTAATGTGACAACTCGTCACACCCCCACCCCCACCACTACCCAACCTCCCACCAGTCAACTAGCCAAGCAAATTTGTAGCTGCTTTGTCTGCACAGCATGAGTCTCACATCATCTGGCTCGCCCATCAGAAGAAAACAAAAGTACCAAGTCAACCTTGTCAGAATGCTCCACTTTAATTTTGAACACAGTTGGTTTGTCTGGTTTGAGGGACCTCAGAGTGTACACAGATTACACTGATTTGGTGTGTTTAGGCTGCCTGTAAACAAAAACAAATTGATTTGTTAATAAAAAATGTAGATAGTGTGAGGCTTTGGGCTTATTTTTTTTTCAAACAGGTCCTGTATATCAGTTTGTGAAGGTTAAAGCTGGCTAATCATTGTTTTCACATTCTTCTCGCTTTATTTAATAATATTGTCTATTTTTACAACATTTTTTTTACAGTTCATGCACAAGTACAAGAGCATATTATTATATAGTATGTATCTCTGAGATTCAATAGTTCAATATCAGAGCCTCTAAGACTGCAACAATGCAGTTTATTTTGTCGCATGTATCCTACATTACATTACATACACATTATGTATTTACATCCTCCACCACTGAGTATCACCGCAGGTTTAGTTGAGGCACGCTTGATGTGCAAAACAGACCCAAAATAACATTATATAGTCTAGATCAAATGAAATTACAAACGTCAAACTTTTGCTCTAGAAACAGTTTGAACAAATGCTCAATAAGCTCTTAATACAAGCCACAGCCAGAAGGAAATTGTATGCAGAGGAGGCAATATTTATTTCTTTTCATTATAGTAAGGAAATGCCTCCAGTGGTGCTGATGCTGTGAAGAGCAGCTTTTTCATTGTTTACTGAAGTCTGTTCGCAGTAGACCTTTCACACAGCAGGCAACTTGACTTATAATAGCAGGTGTAATTCAAAACAGTAATGATGGCTCTGCCCATGTAGGTGTATTACGTTTTTATTCAGCGGCCAGCAGACATAATAGTTGTGTGCGTACTTCCTGTTTACCAAGCATGCTGCAGTCCACTGTTTTACTGTTTTATTTTGCCCCATAGCAGTGGAACCTACAATGCAATGCACTATGAGTCATAAATGTGAAATTACAGCCAGTGTGATATTATTCTATTAGTGAAACACACAATTACAATAATTAGTAACTGTGAGAAATTTCAATCTAGCAGCTGAATGGAATTCAGACGTCATTCATTGTATTATTTAGACTTTTGATTTCTTCTTAAAAGTCATCTGTGAGACATGTTACTATGCTGCCTCATTTGCATGGCCTAATATACCACATGGAACAGAACGATCAATATTGCCCAATCACTGTTTAATTTCGGTATTACTTTATTTTACTGCAGAACTTACTGCCATTACAGGAGATTCCTAAAACTGAATGCAAGTATTCAATGTTATTAATCACCCTGTGTTTAGTGATTCAATGTCTCCTGTGAGGTATGGTATTTATGTGTATCATACAACCTGAAGTTATGTCCTATTAATTCTGTAGTATATAATTCTGTAAGAATTAACAATAAATTTCAAACTAAAGTGAATAAATGTCTTAAAGAAATGGTCTACACAGTAATACATCATGCTGTTGATAGATAGATGGATGGATAGAGCATTTAAATAAGATATTGAATGAAACTTGGGTTTTTCATAGATAAACAATGTCATACAAAACTGTGCTGTTTTTATGACTTGCTAAAAAGTGTTTTACTCATAATCTCAGCCAGTATCCAAGACTGCTCTTCAAAGCATGGATCTAAATAATTTGACTTTAATGTCATACAATAGTCTACCTGAATACAATATTGACAAGCCAATGTGTTCATTTTTCTTAAAACAATCACATTGTAAGTGAAAGAGGACAAAATTCACGGTCCTTGTTCTCTGCAAAAGAGAAAAAAATGTCCATAGCCTGAATTCTGAATGCACAGCCTACTTTGATCTACCTCATCTCCTGTTTTACTTAAAAATCAAGTCATGATCTTCCAAAGTTACAGTCTTCCTCTTACTTTCCTCCACTGCAGCTCATCAAGGACAAAGGGAGTTTTGCACAAAAAAAACAGCCACTTTGGAAGAGGCTACCCACTTGTTTTGTCTGATCTAGGCTGCTGAAGCTCTCATATTAATGTCAAATAAACTGTGAATACACAGTATATTTCAACAAGGACTGTGGATTTTTTTCCACATCACTTGGATTAAATACTTATGAAATGATCTAATACCACTGAAAATATGACTTTACAGAAATATTAGTATCATCATCATTATTATCAGCACCAGCATTAAAGAGTATGAACACAATTTTCAAGTCTGTAGTAGTGGTCAGTGACCATATAAACACTGAAACCGGTCTAGCTATCTACAGCATAAACCCCAACTAACACTATTTCCATCAAAAGTTTGAACACTGTCATTGATATCCGAAATCACCTGACTATTGTTACTGCTGTTGCTCCTGTGCCAAACTGTTTTTAGGTGCCGTCCAAATGAGCATTAATGCACAGGCCAGTAGCCTACACAACAACTGAGCATGGCCTGAGGACCACTGTGGCCACCCATGTTCGAAGCACAGACCATGGTCTTTGATCAGTGTAGCCATTGCCTTCTAAGCCAGCTCAATATTCAATCGTTCTCAACTGTCAAATGGAACTCCCCATAGGGCCGAGCTTTCCGCCCACGATGGGGTGTCATGTCCAAGCAGCAGAGGGCTTATTGGTGAGCAACCTGACCTCTAATCTGGGCCTCATCGTCTCGAGAAGTGCAGAGCTTTTAAGGTAATTCCTCTGGAGAGAGAGGTAAAGGCCAAGCCAACACCAGGATTTCAGCTTGAGGATTTTGCCTCTCTAGTGTGTGTTGCCATGATAGTATCTCGGCTATATACAAAAGTGCATAATAGACCACAGTCAGCAGCGAGAAAAACTCTTCTTGGCCCCAAGACTGCATAGTTGGTCGCCCAGGATGACAAGGCCCCAGTTCATTTCCATGTTCTATCACTATCTCTCTTTCATAGCTCATAAAATACCCAATTAGTGAACCAAATATCCACTTGTTATTACACAACCTCATTACTTCAATGGGTGTAAGGATTTTAAATTAATGGTCGCACTTAGTTAGCTTCCCGCAGAGCCATCAAGTTTTATTTACTAAACATATTGAAAGGATAGCCATTGCCATCTGCTTGATTTAACATGAACTGAATCACATTCTTTTGGGATAAGGCACCAACTTTGCCCAAAATCTTTAATGGATTTCAGCGCCAGGAGCTGGGCAGGGCGGTGACGGTATCCATATCACAAACAGAGGGGCTTAGATGGCTGAGGATGGGAATGGAAAGTCAGAAGTTCTGCTTGGAGGCATCTGAATACAGGATCTACCAGAGGAGCACACCTCATCTCTCTGCGGTTTCAAACCGAGCACCTGAGCTTGTCACACTTTTGCCCTCCTTGCATTTTCTTTCTCTATCTCACCCGCCCCCATCCCTTTATATGTCCAGCTGGCTGTGCTACAAAGACTCCAGCTCCCAGTTCCAAATGATCCTCAAACCCCCACATTCTTTGTTCTGCTCATTTTCCCACTCCCCAGAGACAGAGTTTAGTAGCAAAAAATAAAATGAGGAAAGGATGGAGGGAGAGAGAAAGATGGGGGGATGACAAAGGTGAGGTAGTGTGAGAACGAGAGTAAGCCAAGGAATACTGTCAGATCTTCTAGACCCAGACTACAGGGACTGCAAAGACCTTGAGTCTGCAGACTTCAAGACAGTGAGGAGATGGTGTAAACATTTGCACTGTGAACCTGAAATATAAACTGCAGCAGGATGTTCTAAAAGAGGCCATTTTTTCTTGTCAAGTCAGAGCAAAAGAACTAAAGGGTTTCTGTTTAAATTTAAAGGAATCATTTTGCCAGGTGAACTGTCTCCTTCAGTTTCAGTGCCCTCAAAGCCACTTGTTTCTGAGTTCCACTTTCTGCAGGGACTAAGATCATGTTTTGCGGTAATCATGCGGTCAATTACAGGCAACAAGTCCCTCCAGGTTGAAAGGTTTAGATCCCCTATCCCACCCTGTTGAAATCCCCCAGTTCCCCAGCTTGTGTGAAATCATACGGTGGATTGTTGTGCAGAAAAGGGCCACAGTATGGAGATGTGGACCGGAACTAATAGGATTGATTTTGATTCATTAGATTCTCTTTCATCATCCTGGTTGGAATTCCACTCCATGTCTCCTCGGGCTTCACACTTTTAAAATGGAGGTAGGAGGGGGGCAAGTGTTTATAATTGGGCCTCTAGACTGCAAAAACTCATTACTCTCTATGGAATCATCTGCTTAGTTATACCCCATGGAATCAGCATCAGAACCATGTGAATGCAGCACTGTGTTTGTTAAAATAATGACAACACAGTGCAGGGTATGATTCAATGCTTGGCAAAATGTAGAACCAAAACGTAGGATAGCAATGCACAATAGAAAATGCACAATGATGCATGTAGCTTCTAAATGCCTTTTCACTGAGCAATCTACAACTGTTACATATCAACATCTCCTCCTCTCCTCTATGACTGAAATGGAGACAAACATTGTACCTTAGTGATAGTTACATGTTTGCTTCTTTTTCTTTTTTGTAATGTTTGGATAGAGCTCTTGCTTTTCCTTGTTGCCAGTATTTATGTTAAGCTACTGTAGGTTAGCTGGTGGTGTGTATTTCCCAACAACTACTAGCACTGAGCAAAACCTTACAAAAGAATCCAATAAGGCCTCTTAAGCAAACACCAGCATTTAACATAAGTCGCTAAAACAATGTGGTTTCCTCTGGCAGTTTTTGTCAGGTACTTAGTGGCACACCGCTGTCACCTTTTTTCACAAGAAAAACAAACAAACAAATGTGGGTAGTGTGAAGGACTAAAGGCTAGTCTATATGGTACAAACTAGATTGTCAACAGGAGTCAGCGGCCTTAAATATCCAAACAGAGGTCGACAAAATGAGTGGGAAGAGCTCAGCACACTAATGGAATGTAATGAACCAAACTAATATTCATGGTAGCACACACAGGTTTAACTGTTGTTAACAGGCAGAGAGCAGTGATGCTAAAAAAGACTTACATACTTCTATGTTATGAAGAAATAATAAGAATTAGTTATTATCAGAAATCTGCTAATATTCATCAGGATGAAAGGACCAATCAAAACGCTAAAATATGTATAATGCTTTGGTTATGTAAACAAAGTCCTTACATTTAAATGAACAGGTCAAGACAAAATACAGTAAAATATAATATTCCTCTTATACACCGAGAATGCTCTTCATCCACTCAGATAGTTTCAAATAAATGAGAATTGGAGGTAGTTGGAGGCAGACCCTACTCTGAGTTCCAGTAGCAGTTTATCTTTTTGTTTAGAGGGGTCTACTTATATTTGTCCATGTGATATTGACTTTCTGATAACAAATGAATGTGTGTATAGCAAACCCATTCAACATTTCTCTAACATGAATGACAGCCATACTGTATAAGGCTAGAGGATAGAGGACACAGATAAGGAGGGTAGATTAACCAAAAAAAACAAACAAACCTGAATTTAATTGAAGTGCCTCTTGACACCCAGCACAAATTGCAAAATGTGTGTTCTTTGGTCCATTTTTAGCATCTCAGAACAATCTAGGGAACAGTACAAACCTAGCTGTCGACTAAAATGAATAGCACATCTTGACTTTCATAACCAGCACTGCACATTAATTCACGACTGAATGTTACTAATACAAATACTGTATATCAGCTGCTTTGTTATGTCATACTAAATTATGTCATGTCTTTCTATGTCAGGCTGTAGGAAAAAAATGTCAATTGTCAGTGGTCAAGTTATCACTGAGGTGAAGTTATGCGTGTATTGGAATCATCCAAATTAGCTTCAGTAAAAACAGACCCAACAACAACAAAAAGAAAACACCAGGTATTAACCATAGCTACTCTGTCCAGTTGAAGAGCCACTAATGCTTCAGGTGTAAATGTGACGTAAGATGCATTGAGAATTTTGGTGAACAACTTTCACTTAGTGCACTGGGTCACTCTGTGTTAAATGTGTCTCATGTACTGTCACTAACACCATAACTTGTTGCTTCACCTTGCCATTACCTCTCTTCACAGTACTTCAGGAGCCAACACATTAGGACGCAGAGCAGTAAAAGAAAGACAAATCACTGTGGCTGTGTATATATTGATTTCTTTGTAAAATGGTAGATGGAGTGTGTCATTGCTGGTTGACTGGGAATTATGTCAATACTATACACAAATCAGTTTTAAAAAACTATTTATTCATCTCATGTATTAAATCATACAAAATATAAATAAACACTATGTCTGTTGGATATCTCATTTGTGTTTGTTCTGCATAAACAGTAAACAACCAGCAAACAGTTGGTCATGTAGAAAACTCTGGCTCTCCTGCTGTTTCTGTTTGGGATGCATTCTGTAGTCTGTTTCCACATGAAGCGGGGCCTCTCGCCAGGCCCTGTTTGTCTTAAGTTGTGTACATCAGTGATGTGATCCCGGTGCCAACTCTGACCCTGGCAGCTCTAGTGTGTTCTTAAGGCCTTGGCATAGACAGGCTCCAGGAAATGAAAGGGGAGCAGCATGAAGAATGCCACCAGAAAGACTGTGCTCACCACTGCCAGGAGCACATAACGACCAATGAACAAAGTGTCCACTATCTGTAGAGTAAAAAAAACAAACAGTTCAGTGTAGTGTTAGAAGTTCTTCATAATTACAGACCAGAGCATGTGTGCCTAGTCAATATTATCCAGTGCATTTGAAACACATGGCTGTCAATAAATACAGTATTGCCTCTATTAGCCACTAGATGTCATGAGAGAGCTTTCATGAAGCCTTTAGGTAGAAAGAAAAAGATTGTGTGGCATTGTGAGAGGCCTTCAAACAGACAGACACACACAAAGTAAACTCTTCAATTACATGTTGCCTTGAGAAGTTAATCCACATCAGTTGTGTTTTGCTTACTGCTACTTCAATTGGATGTTTGTGCTTGTGTTCAGAATGATGAATGTGCAAAGTTTGGGAATAAAAGACTGTTTTCAAGGGAGGGAAAGATTCCTCTGTGCTCATCTTAAATCTCTGACATGTGGATATACCAGCAGGATTTTTGGACATCACAACTCCTTTTGAAGCCAGCTGTGGTTGTCTGATTGGCGAACTTGAAAAAGGTGACATAGAGACTGGACTTTTTAGTGTAGTAAGAGACAACTTTTGAAATGAAAAATGCATATTCATGGACTTTGAATGTTCTTTTGTCTTAAACCATGACTGAGGAGGAGACTTAAGTTAAAAGGATGACAAAATAAATGTATATTAATTTCTCACCAGAAGTTGAATTGAGGTGAGTACACACTGGGAGCATCAAGGGACACTCATTCAGTATTTCTTATACAGTTTCTCAGATAGCAAGCAGTGGCCTTATGGAACTGCTGGATGTAAACTGACTTCAGCACCAGTGCTGGGACATACAGTTCCATCAGTTTGTGACTGGCCACTGATGGACAACTTTGTGTGTGGTTACCTTTTAGCTGGCCTCTTTTTTGAGAGAGGAGTGCATATTTGCCTACAAGAATGCACAGCTAGATTTAATTTGAGATAATCTGGAAATGATAAATTGCCCAACTCTGTGCTGCTTTCAGTAGACCTGCTTTCATCTGTAGTGAAAGTGACAGACATGTCAAAAACCAACTCGAACATACTGTGAACGGAACATTTGGGTTCTAAATGGTAGAAAAATGACAGAAAAATTATCAAATATACTGGTGACCTCTACATAAGTACTCTCACTTCAATTTGTATTCAAGATTATAGCTGAATATTTACTACTAGTCTACTATTTGAGTGAAACTAATCTTTACAATAAGTACTGATGCACTGATTCAATGTACTAGATGGGAATTATGTGCCAATACTGGCATATTTAACAGATCAGCCACATAAAACTTATCCATTTTAAATCTCTTTCTTAGTTTGTTGCAAATTTTTAACCCCAGGGAGTAAAATTAAAATTAGCAAAAGCCTAATAATAAAGTCAGTGTATGGACATCCCTAGTTAAAGTTAAGAGGAAATGTGTCCACCCCTTATCTTACACACAGAAAAGGTCCCAGCCAGAAAGAGAAAAACAAGCACTGATACTGGATCACTACTTGGTACAAACCAATTATCTGAGTTTAATTATCAGAAGCAGTATGAGGAGAGAGGAGGGGAAGGGGTGCATCACTATCAGTATCTGCTGACTCCAACTACATCATGACTTGATTATCAAAGCCAGTGTCAGTACAAACCTGGCTACAAGCTCTAACATAAAGCCAGGCAGAGGTTATTGATTCATGTAGGAATATGAACTGTGTGCTCAGGGAATAACGTGTGCAGTAATGTATTTGAAAACACAGCATGTTTGTTGTTTCACTGTTCTCTCACAACTGCTGAAACTAAATGCTGATTCTGGTTTCTCTCTACTTTTGAATCCTGCTGTTCTTTATCTACATGCCTAATCAGTGGGGACACAAGCCGCACTGCATTGCAGCTCGCCTGAGTATTACATCAATTAATGAATCTAAAGGAAGCGAGGCACAGGCGTTAACACAAACAACAGATCCACTACATTGGACCTTCTTTTTTCTAAAGTTAGGAGAAGTGTGGAGTTTATAACATTATCATTGATAGATATACGCAACACTTTGCTGATAGCTCTCGGTCAGTGTTAATATTTAGATCATGAGCCACACATGAATACGCAAATACAAACTGGGAAAAACGCCCTTAAGCCAGAAATACCAGAAGAGCAGCAGCCCTACTGCTGACTAAAGAGAGATTTCACAGGGACTGATGTGGAATGAGAGTAGGTGTGAGCGTGTGTGTGTGTGTTTTAATCCGTGTCTGGTAGAGGTGGGGATGATGTATGCTGTCTCTTATGGATGCATTTAACACATCTCACTTTTTAATTTGCCAATTACGAAGTAAGCAGGAACCCAAAGTATGGGCCATGTTTTATTAATGTGCCATTGAGCACACGGGTGGGAGCAGGCAGGAAGGGGGTGGAGGAGTGGGAGAGGGGGGGTTGGGGTGGGGGGGTCTGCTATAAACCACCCCCACTCCTAGTCTGGGACTGGCTTAATTGGCACTATGATATTTTACTTTTGTTTAACAGCAAGAGGTTAGACATTTCTTCACAGTCTGCACACGCACACACACACACACACACACACAGCCATTTCCCATTATCACTCTGCATGCAAGTTTTCAGGTTTTTCTCTGTTCACTAAAAATTAGTCTACACCAAACCTGATATGAATACAAATGTCACTGACTGTCCTCAGTGAAGCAGATTTTCACCAAATGCTGTTTATAACCATATATGTGAGGATTTAAATACTTATTTCATTTTTTCTAGGCCTGTATGAAAACTGTCTGTTAGCACAGATTTGTTTTGAATTTAAAAAATCAAAGACGTGTCACAGTGGAACCCTCTGTTTTCCAGGTTTGAGAGGCTAAACTCTGATAGGTGCTACAGGTTGCCTCTGGCTAGTCATTTATCCCACAGCCAACTGTCTCAATTTCTAGAGACTCAATTTTATTTTATTTTTTTCTTAAGATGCTTTTCATAAATTATGTGTATGGTCTTTTACAACTTGGAGGATTCATACTGCTGGTGTCGTTTTTATGTGCTGTGTGAGTTTTTATGTTTTATTGAATTGCTGGACGGGCCAAAAACAATTTTCCACCTATGTGCACAATAAAAGTTGTCTTCTATTCAACAATTACCTGTTAAAATAAGAAAAATATTCATGGAAAATAATAAACCACTGTGAGAAGGGTTCTTATAATTGTTGCATTCTACAATCGTGTGAACTCCTCTCTAAATTAAATATTTGTATTCTATACCCTCCAGTGTAGAATAATAAAAGGCCTCTTGACATTTAATAAAGGTTGAAAACGCTACATAAAACAAACCAATGAGTGGTGATCACTTTTTACTTGCATCATAGAGTGTCATTATTTCAAGTGATTTTATGTGCAACCTCTCTACAAAACTGGAATCAATTTCTAGAGTAGGCAAGGGTTAATTTTACTCGCAAGCCTTGTACTGAAATCCAAAAAGTCACATTTTGCTGCCTCTCTCTGTTGCTGGTCTGGTATCTGCCTTTGCACAAAGGCTATAAAACATGAGCTGGCCAGGACATGGTTCTGCTCTGCTATTTCTATGGGGTGGCAGCTTGCTTGGCAGATCTGGCCGGCTTATTGGCACGACCCGGAGGCAACATGGGGGAGTGTTTGTTCTGTGTTGCTGTTGGACTAAGATAAAGCAGAACAGGCCTTTACGACAAGCACATACACAGAAATGCATGCACAATGACACATGCTTTGTACAGGCATACAGTAGAGTTAATACTGGTTTAAATTGGCATTAAGGTTGCTTGTATGCAGCTAACTAAAACTTAAATTAGAGCCTATATCCTCAATCAGTGCAAATAAAGGAAAATAATTCTGCTCTGAATTACAACAGCACATGATCGCTATGTCTTTTGGGGTCTGGCTCACACAAAGCACACACACCCACACAAAATATATATTATCCTTTTTTAGACCATACATCTGTGGTATAGATACACATTTGTTCTACTGCAGTCTTTGATAATCGTGAAATAAGACACTAAGTTTACCTCATTAGTTACAACTTAGTTTACATTGTGCAACAAGAGAATATTACTGTGAATATGATTAAATATATTTTTTGGGAGCACAAAAATCAACATGATGTAGCTATTCATTTACATGTATCTGTTTAGTTAAGGGCTCAGAATTTTTATTTTTCACTCAGTGGTCTCTGAACCAAAAGCATTTGGTGATAATCAAAACCAAATGGCCTCACAACATCCCAAGCTTGCTTTTATTTTCAGCTGAAGTACATCATGCAGTTATTGTGCATTGGCCATATTAACAGATGATAACAACATAAGTCTCTGTGTTTTTAATGCATTACATGGTCTGATATAATCAGAATTTGAAATATTTCATTATCATGGCTTTGGCAGCAGTAGCTATAAATTTAAATAGCCTCCTCATGAAATGTCAATTCATTGTGGTTACACCTTTCAAACCCAGTTGTTTGCTTTTCTAAAACTCTCAAGTAGAAGCATTTCTATGGGGTATCTGCATTTTAATACAGTACGAGACACTCATTCATACTCTAGGATGGACAAGATATATACATTTGGGGTCAACCCATAGCCTGTCGACATTTTTAAAATTACAGATTAGAGTATTTGAGTTTCTAAATGTATGTAAAAGTGTGTGAGACCAGTGAGTAGAGTTCACCTCTATCTCTTTGAAAGGGGGAGTTGTCTCTGGGCTGCGAGGGAAAAACACCAGTGCCAGAGTGATGGTGAGAGCCAGGAGAAAAACAGGGATAACTCCTAACCTGGCAAAACAGGACAAAACACATATACACAATGTTACAACAGAGAGGATAATTCAGGTTATCCGAGTATAATGTCATTAAGAAGTAGCAATCAAAACAATGGTATTCTGTATTGTGGTTTTGAAACGTACTTAAGTCACCAATCAAGTAAATAGCACAATGTTTCACCCCATTTAAACCTTACTGCACCTAAGTGCACAGTGTTTGCTGTCACTCTGTGTTCTACACGAAAGACTTGCTGATTTACTAATGTGAGACTCTGATGTAAAGCAGTTGCACAAGTATTAATCAACAGGGACTGCAAGGTGCATGGTCCCAGCAATCAACTAGTATATTTTAAGAGTAAAATAATAATAAGAATCATAATAATAACAACAATTTGTTTAAATTTATTTTTGATGCTCTCTCTGGGTAGGCAAAGTGTTTGCGTGGCAAGATGTGTGTTATAAAAAGTGTTATAAAAATCAGTTTAAAATATTTTTCTTATCTAAATTCGATTCATATACCTACAAGAACGCACCTTGTGTAGTTGTGTAATTTGTTTTTGTTACAAATTATTTTGATATATTTATAGATATTCCTGCAAATTTCCCTCCCTGCCATATACCACTGTGGTCAACTGTATTTTTGGCATTTTATTGCAATGAAGGGCTTCTTGATTAATCTTGAACATTTTCTGGACAACCTTACTACTGCCATAGTGTATGTTTTTCATGTTCTGGAAGATGAGAACTTCGACTGACAAGAAAACTTTTACTTATGATATAAATGTGGGCTATTCTTCGTCAGTTTATATGAACATTTTCTTGTGCAATGAGTGTGTGTAGGTGCTGCTATCTCTGTTCTCACTCACTTTGCTGATCCAGATGCTCTCAGCAGCATCATCCCGAACACAAGTGCCGCAATCCAAACGATCGCAACGACGAATACGCCCGTACCGACTTCCAACACGGTACTTGCCATTTTGTTACGCGAGTTAGGTTTCAGGGTAGTTTACTCGACAGTCATAGCAGATAACCAACGAAGGGGGGTAAAACTTCACAATACAAACGATGCTCGTGCCATTATTAAGCAAAGCTGTAGCTACACTAGCTAGCGGTAACTATTCCTCCGCTGCGTGAGTAAATTCGCTGTTCTTGCTAACGCTGCTATTCTGGTACCGATAGTTGCATGTTTAGAGAAAAAAAATATTCAAGTGTTCGGTACGCAGTTTTATATGCAGCTCACAGCCGTGAGTAATCAAAGAGTAATCAGTTCGATGGATATGCTAGGCTTTTGCCATCGCGTCTTCTGCTTCCTGGTAACAGCAAACCTGAGTGTAATTGGATAAACGAAGTCAAGACTAGCCAATCAAACGCGTCGTCACTAAAACGCGAAGAGCGCGTGGGGAATATATACACAGAGCTCCAGTACACCCATCGTCTCTTCTTTTAACCGTCATAGTTTGCTCATGTTGTGTTGTCCCGCTGCCGTGGATCGAAAACCACCAAACTGCATTTCTGATAGAGTCTGTTTGTCCAGAGGAGCGGGTCATATTCTTTTCTGCTGTTTTCCAAACACACCCACGGTCATACGTTCTGCTCTGTGCTGTTGTAGCCCGGGTCGTCTTCCTCATCAAATTACAATCTGGACCAGGGCTGGTTTAAAGCAGGAAAATGACATATAAGACATATGTAGACAAGACATATAGAAATATAGAAATAAATATATACGACATACATATTTCCGTGTTACATACTGTATTACATTCAGCTTATCTGGCAGTTGGTTACAGATTTTGCATTAGGTAGTAAAATATGATGACATATAATACATGGAATAAAACAGCTGTTCCTAACCTTTTTGGTCTGGAAAAAAGCAGTGCCTGGGTGGAACGATTGCTGTGTTTTACATTTAGTTATTAGCTGTTCCATCAAAGCGTGATCCCCCCCTTAAAAGATAGAGAATAACCTTTAAAAAGAAAATTATGTATCAGAACTTCTCATGACCCCCAAGCTAACGACCAGGCTCCTCCAAAGGTTCACCAGATATGTCTGCATATCAACTTCAGTAATAATATTTAAGCAAGACTTTTGGAATGGAGTTTATTACACTGTGATAGGCCTACTTGTACTTGTACTTAGGCTACGCCAGTAAAACATTTAACTATCCTACTTGTTCCACCTCTGCAGCTGAAACTCACCCTGCCCAATTCTCAGATTATCATTAGGCTACTAGCCTACTTTATCATTTCCCATATTACTGCTCGTGATAAAGGGGATCTCTGTTGTGGTGTAAAGTTCTGTTCTTTTGATATCAAGTCGGTTCTCCTTTTGCGTTTTTGCCTTGAAACATCGAGACGAAATGGGATTTATTCAGTCTAAGATTCACAGAAATCTCTAGCCGCTCTGAGGTCTTACTCGCAACATCACCCCACCATTCTTTTTGATGTAATTATTAATGCGGACCGACAGGGGGCTGGCCAGATCCGCGATTGAAAGGCATGTGTGTTCCAGCCGTGCGTGCTTGCGCGCCTGCCCTACTGGAAGCGGTGGTGCCTCCGCGTGCTTACTGGAAGAAGACATGTTGCCTTTAAGTGACCCTCGTAAGATGCAATTATCCAGGCTTTATCAACGATTCGGATACTGTGAAAAACAGTTTTGCTTAATCAGGAAGTGTTTAGAGCAAATGAATGCCAGGAGTAAAAGAGAAACATAAGGCAAAGCCAGGCCTAATTCACAGCACACTGTGTGGAGTTTGGTGCTCTCACTGTGTTTGCCTCAACTTCCCTCAGGTGGTGTTTTCCACCACAATCTCAGAAACGTCAGTCAGGTTGAAAAGAGTGACAGTGATGGTTATATCAAGCAATGAGGCTTATGGTGCCTGTCTGGCAACCTGTCCTGACCTGACCTCACCCAATCCCCAAAAAGCCATTAGCAAATAACTGACTGTAGTGCACATATTAGATGACTAAATAGATGGATTTTACACCCATACACTGGTGTCATACATTTTTTTCTCTAGTAACTGTACTGAATTCAGTTATCTAAAATATTGACCAGAATGACTTGGATTAAAAAAGAATGACTGATGCTTAAAATAATAAATAAATAAATAAAAACTTTGTTGCATGACATCTTTTCTTTATCTCAAGTCAAAGTAGAATATAAAAGAGGCATTACTTTTGGATACAAATCCTTAATTTTGCTGTCATTCAAACTGACCAGCAACAACCAGAAAGATCAAACCTCCATGTTTTTACTTTGAACTAACAGGTACTGTCATACAAGCTGAACACAAACTGTACATTCTGTCTTTTCCCAGGTTGATGCGGCTACCTTTCTCATGGAGGTCCACACATGATTGCCGTATTTCCTATGGACACTGGAAGGCATCAGCGGCCCGGTGTTGGGAAAACGGGGAGCGGAGATGGAGATGGAGGTGGGAGGGGCCTGGTGTGGCTGACGTCACCGGCTGTGTGGAGGAGTATAGGCTGTGCTGTCAGCCCAGTGTCAGTCTGATGAAGATTGGCATGCAGGTAAGCTGTCATTCATTTTCAATGTCAGTGCATGGGAGCAGGGCTTTTCCACTTCAGCGTCCTTTTTTCCCCTTTCCCCCCCTTCATTACAAAAGGCAGGACATTATTCATACAGTCAGACAGCCAGCCAGGCCAGAGTGAGGGAGAGAGAGAGAGAGAGAGGGAGAGGGAGAGAGGGAGGGAAAGAGAGAGAGTGAGGGAGGGAGAGAGGGAGAGAGAGAGGGAGGGAGGGAAGGAGAAGTAGAGGAGGGGGAGAAAAAAGAGAGAGGGAAAGGAGAGGAGATGCATTTTTGTGCTGGACTGAAAGACCAGTGGATTTTTTTTTCTTTTGCTTGATGCGGCGTTTGGATTAAAAAAAATGTGTCGGTAATGTTTGTGATGCAAGTATCTAGGATGTGTTGTATTTTGCGGCGGATGCTGTTGTGCAAAAGGTTGTAATTTAGAGACTAGTAACAATAATAGTGACTGGATTAGACAGAATGAGCGCATAGCTGCAGGAAGCTGGCATTTTATTTCCACGGCTTTGTCAGTTAGCACCGGAATGCCACATCGTATTTAGATGATTTAAAAAATGAGCAGTGAATATCTGATGGTGTGAATCTTCCGTGAAAAAAAACCGTGTTGTGTTGTCTTTCTGCTGCTACTGCGCTTTTATTAATGCAGAAGTTACGCGGTGTGTTTTAAAAGGCTTTTATTTTTTTGACTGGATAAGTTGGCGTTTTGTAAAAAAAGATTTTCTGTGTAAAATAAATTACACTCAGTGTTTATCCAGGTTCATTCAGCATTTTTCTTTGTTCGTAATAATATAAAATATTCTAGGTTGTAGCATCTGTGTGTGTGTGTGTGTGTGTGTGTGTGTGTGTGTGTGTGTTTGTGACAAAATAAACAAATAACCCCAGTATATTTCTGTCAAACTGAAAAGAAAAAAAATCACCTGTATTTGTAGATGGAGCTTTTTTATTGATCATTCCACTAACTAAAATTTTGATTCTTCTTTTACACGTGTAACTTCTCCATTTTATGTTTGCACTTCATGAAGTAATAAGACATCTTTTCTTGTACAATGTCTTGCATTTGTTCCAGAGTCATGTAAAGCAAAGAGCTTTTTTCCCTCCTTAATCAGTATTTTAAAAGGTCAGACAGGCAGTTTAATCCTGTCGGCATTTCTTCATGAATTCCTCTGCATCTTTAATTGAAGTGTGCCTTGTGAAAACTATCTGCATCTTAGTGAGCTCTAATGTTTACTCTCAGCCCTGCTCTGGCTATACCTCTCTACACCGAACACTGGCCTTCTTTGTGTGCCACTCACCACTTTCTTTTTCAGATGACTGGTTTATTCCACAATTGCTCAAATGACTATTTCACTCATAGGAGAGTTTTGACTGGCATGAAACACGGTCAGTTTGATTTGACGGAGCCCGTGTCTCTCAGGTAGCTTGTCTGGAACACTGGGGCCCTGTTTGATTTGACTTTAATGATTTTGCAGTTAAAAGGACACTGATTTGCAGGTCACTTGATGTGGTTTGGTAGTCCTGTGAGCTAAACCATGTCCGCTCATCTGTTCAGTTGCTGTCAGCCATGATCTGAGCCCATCAAATATCTCATAACTGTACCAATACATGTCCAGCTTCGGCAAACACATGTACAATTGAAAAAAATAAACAAATGTAAAGTTCAGGAAATATAAAAACACTGTTACTTGTCTGTCACAGTTTCTTTGTTGTCATCTGTCAATGGCAAAATGTTACAACTGTATGATGCAAAGTTAAGGCCCCTCACAGCAAAGACTATACTCTGAGCATTGGGGAGTACATTAGCTTAATTAAATATGCCTGAACCATTTGTTTACTAATCATCTGCTTCCCTGAGAAATCACAATGGCGATTTGGATCACTTTAGCTCCCTCCGTCAGACACATTCGGCAGGTGCAGAGGGCTGAGCATAAAATCCCACGAGGAGCCAAACTCGCACCCCCTATGAAAGTAGATGCTTGAAAAACACTGTTGTTGCTGCTGTAAGTCCCTGTTCAAAGACCAGAAGAAGGTCTGTTACCTTTTACACTATTCAAATGAATGTGTACCTTTGTCATTGTCTCAAAGTGGATGTTTCCGCTGGGAATTAATTTTGACAGTGCACACACACACACACACACACACACACACACACACACACACACACACAAAGAGTTGAAACGCATCACCACCAATCACCCTCAGTGTTGTTTGTTCTTTGTTGTGATGTACCCCACATGGCTCTACATATTGTCAGATAGGGATAATGCCAATTTAGTTTATCCCTAAACCCTGCTGAGATCTTAATTGATGATTTGTGTCATTGGACAAGCAGCCCAGGGGCATATTTTGTGCCGCAAAATACTCTGACACTATTTGCATATTCCCATTCCTACTATATGGGTAAATTACATGATGAGGTGTGATGCTGTGCATTCCTGCAGCTTTTGGGGGGATAATCACTAATAAAGTGATTCAGTCACACTAAATGAAGGAAGTAAACAGAGCGAGGAGAGCATATGTTACAAACCAATTTAAGCATTTATGTATGACCATAAAGCAATTGAGGAAATTAAACCATGCGCAAATGTCTTGTCATTTCCTTTGCCTTTGCCTCTAATTCCACCCTGCATGGTGCCAGAGAAACCAATACATCATATCTTGAGAAGATCTAAGGTTTTTTGAGGGTCTTGTAAGACTAATAGGCCTTGCTTTGCAGGATCTCTTTCTCTTAGCGATCAGATTTTGATATGTCTAACTGTTTTTTAGGGCCTCATTTTCTTAAATCAGGCTGGAAAAAGAGCGAGGATGTTCAGAATTATTCATAAGACTTTAATCTGCAGGGAATCCTCAGCGGAGTGCATCTAGGTCCTGTTCCGGGCCTGTGAGCAAAGTGATGTTGGCTAGTTTCCTCCTGTTCAATAGTGAAGCAATCCTTAAGACAATTGTGTTGTGTTGCATGTTTTGGCCCCATCTGGGTCCTCACAGGTCATGCCCACTAAGCCCGCTTGATCCCTATTGCTCTCAAGACGAGGGAGAGGCCTGTTTATACCGTCAGACAGCTCAGCTTAAGGACAGCCCTTGCATGCTTACCCTTGCTCATTCCACAGCCAGTGCTGCATTGGCATGGCTCTAAGTAAGCCACCAGGGAGCTGGGTCAGAGAGAGATGGATTGGCTTGATTTATGCTCCAAGAGGAGCAGCAGGCAAATTTAATGATCCTCCATACTGTCAACATCACGAAGCTTTGCTTCAGGAAGGACATAGAGATGTCATGAAAATACATGCTGCATAGGGCTCTGGTATGGTTAACAAGTTTGAAAATTGCAGTCAGACAATGATGTAACTTTGTCAGCATTATTGCTCAAACATTAATAGGACACTTCAAAATAAAGTTCTTTTGTTTGAAATAGAAACAAAACTAACAAAGCTTCTCAAATCTTATAAATAGCAGAATATTAAATACAGTTTCCTTGTAATCAGTTATTTTAAGATTGCTGAAGAATGATGTGATTTCATTCTCAAATTCTCCAAAAAATGAAATGTTTTATTGCCATGGCCCTGAGATCCCTCTGATGTTAACACACTCACACTTTGTGCAGGAAATTTATGCAGGTGATTTTACTGATGTGTATAACAATGTAAGGTCTTTTAAAGCGTTCTTGATGAGCACCTTATTTTCAAAATGCTCGCAGTTTGGAACAAATCACATCTTGTGTTGCTTTACTACACAACATGTGATTACAGCAGCATCCCAATATGGCTCTGCTCATATGTCATCAGAACATCCACTGCTGAAAAAAAGAATACCTCAGTGTAAGAAAAGTCCATATTGCTCTTCTGAATGTGATTCAGTGATTGATCGGACTTGCACGTTGCACATTTGAGTCAATCTGCAGACCTGCCCTGCCCTGCAGACGGTCCACAAACAAACTTTCAGAAACGCTCTACTCCACACAATTATACGAGATGTGTGGTTTAACAGTGAATGTCGCAGCATGGAGGAAGTCATACAAAGGCTTTAGTCATTAGGTAATGATTTTAGCATCAGTACTCTGATTGCCTTCCTTTTTTCAGACAGAGGAAATGAAAACCCAGCAGGGACACATTCCATAAACTAAGTCAAAAACAGCTTAGGTTTTTCACCAGCAGGATGCACTCACATATACAGGGTTTACTATGGATGAAATGTATTTCAAAGATGTATAAGAAGTAGGCTATTTCCGTTCTCTTATGTCTTCAGTGTTCATGCTGTTAGTATAAATCTGCTTTTGATGTCATTATTTTTGCACTAAAAACAATTAAAATATATTATTTTTAGACATCAGTGGTTATTATTCAAGGATCAAGCACAAAATCAAATTAGCAACAGCTTATTATATATTCTGCATTTACAGACCTTTAACAAGACTCTAAACCTCATTGTGCCTTTGGTTCTTATCTCTGGTGGAATGTAGATAATCCTAATAAATGAGTAGAGCTTCACACAGAGAAATATGAAGCCTGCCAGTAAATCCTGAATTTATTATATTTGAGAGTCCTGGTAACAGCTGAGCTGGGTGAGGTTCAAAATATTTGATTTGAATTCAACAGCAGATCATAGCAGAGAATATCCCAGCAAGCACTGTGTGGCTGCATATTTGTGCTTCCTTTGAAAATGAATAAATGCATGGGCCAAACTGGTGTCACTGCCATTGCTAAAATCTCCCACAGTGTAATACTCTTTAAAACTTAGTTAAGAGTGAAATGTTATCAGTGCTGGTTGTCCATGCTAATAGCATGAATCTGTCGGCCATAAAAGTAACACTGCCTTTTTCTCTCCAAATACAAATGTATGTTTCCAGCTTATAGCTTGACACCTAGCAAAATTGCTATTGTACTGTTAGTATGTTTTTCTTTCTCCTAAACTCTCTCCGTACTGCAGGTACAGTACCAGCTGTTTTGCAGCACTGCAGTGCTGTTGCCAGCAGGAAGGCTGCTGTTCCTCCTCTGTGAGTCAGAGTAACTCTTATTACAAAGTTGAAGGCAAACAGAAGAACTTTTACAGCCAAGTACACATCAACAGAGGTTATTTTTGTGAACACTAAGCTAACTTATATCAGCACTGTGAAGTGCTTTTGAATCCCTGATTACCTCCTGACGCTGTTTTCTTTCACTCTTGGGTGCATTTACAGCTGCATTAATTCACAGAGGTGCTGCAGAAAGAGATAGGTTGAGTGCCCAAGACACAAGACAACGTGCACAATGTGCAATAGAGATGAAAAATTAACCTCTTTGAAATGGTGGTAGGTGGCCTTTTGAAATCACACTACTTTGATTATCGGCAGAGCGGCCTATTGAAGTCTGCTGCACTTTGAGCAGAAATGCAGCAGCGCTAAAGTTGTGACCTCCAAAGGCTATTTACTGGAACACGGTTCCATTTTTCAGAATCCTCTTGAAAGATATTATTCAAGTGTCTAACTCTGTTGTGTGCTCTGCCACTCACATCTCATCTGAATGTTTCAGCCTATTGCACTCCAGGACACCATTGATCTGAAGGACAATATTTTCACTCAGTCTATAGCTGCTCCTTTATTTTGACATTAGACTTTAACAAAAGTGGCTTTCTCTTCAAATCCATTTGTATACCGTGTTGTTAATCTCCAAGTGGTCTTTGCAGATGGCTGATGAAACACTTGTTAGTGTATAAGCTCTTGGGTGAAACAGCAGCTTATCAACAGACTTTAGTAAAAGCATTGCACAGTGGCAAGGACAGAATAATTTGCCCTAATGCATTTTAGTGATCGCACTTATTAGCTGCAAATGACTTCCTTTATGTAGTCCTGTCCCCTGCTATAAAAGTGCCATGATTTTATGACAGCAAAGGCTTCAGTCAAAGTGCATTTCGTTTTCCCGTGGAAGGCTACATCTTTTATGATGTTTCACAAGAATTGTCGCTCTTAAAATATTAAAGGAAGACTACACGGTTTTATTCCTGTATAATATTTCATTAAGGCTTTTGGCATCCCCGATGTCTCAGTGCTGGATTCATATCAGTTCTTATCAGTGCCCAAAGGTTCTAAATGCCTCTGATACTGTAATAATGCTGCTAATGCTACATAGTGTGGTACAATACAAAATAACAAAAGACACATTTTGGGACAGGAAGTGTATAGTGACCAGACACAACAAGCTGATAATAATATGGATATCATGTTATCTATATAGAATTCCAATGTGACTATCACTTGTAAATATACTGCTTTGCTGGTTTTACACTTCTAATTCAGTTATGATGCGTCGCACATAGTACTGCATTAGTGCTGCATAGTATTACAGGTACATGTTATATTTGAAGCCTCTTTAACAAACTGTAAGTCTCTAACTAATTTTATAGACCCACCATTAAGTTATTTGGAACAGCAGGGACATCCATTGTACTTCAGTTGATCTCACTTTAATGTTTTTCACTTCATCTGCCATGTTGTCTGAACTTTAAAGCAAATTAAGACAGCCTTAATACTTTTATGTCTCTCACATTGTTTTTTGTAAAACCAGTTGAGTGTATTGTGGATGTAGTGAATCCCAAACTTTTTCAATAGTTTACTACAATTTACAGAGTTTATAAGAAACTAATTAGCTTGGTTAATGTGTTTCCTTTTTTTTTCTTCTGTCAGTGATATGAGGGACATAGCTTAATATCCAAATAAACCCATCTGTGAAAAAGTCATTTCTGCATAATCATACAGTAGCTTAGTTATTCTGAACATCAGCTGTTCGAACAAACCACATGGAATACAGCGATTGCCGTCTTGGCTGTGTTCATCGTCCTTGCTTTCTCTTCTCCTCACTTCATTACATTCAGAACATTATGACTTTGCTGAGAGTGTAAGGTAACACGAGCACCACTGACATTAACCTCCAGTTTAAAGCTACAGAGCACATGAAGAGCCAACGGTTAGTTAAGTTGCTTTCCTCGCATTCTTATTTGTGTCTTCTTTTTTTTTCCTGTTTTGAAGTGCCTGCTGGATCAACACCTACGTAAAAACATCTCTTTCAAGAAAATGTTCCCCATTGTGCTGATGTTTGGTGTGAATTTGGAAATCTGGCAGTCCTGTTAACCATGGTTTGGTATTGTTTGTGAGAGATATCTTCTGTACAACGCTTTGTTTTTGTTGTCTGAGAGTACCTTGTTTGGCCTGAAGCTTAGGGTCTGCAAGTAATCATGAGTCAACTACAGCAGTCCAAGGGAGACTTGGATGGGGTAATGGGTGACAGAGGTTTCCGGATGAGTGTGAAGATGACGTGTGTACGCCTGAGTCAGATAAATGTGGTTTTAGTTAGACGTCAGTAAGACAATCTTCCCTCAGATAATACTTGTTTATATTGTACAAATTTGGCATTGGTATATAATATGTCTTTGTTCATATGGTCTTGCATAACCCTCATTTGCTCTGTTTATTAATTATGTTCCTTTTTCTTCCCTCCGTCCTTTTACTGTTTGCTGCAGCAATGACTCAAGTTTGCATCTTATCCAAAGTATCCAAGAGCAGCCGTGAAATATGTCTTTCCTCCCCTACGAGCAGAATGCATGCCGACATATTAAGCCCAGTTAAACTCTGTTTCCAGGCTGCCACATTCCATCACATAAAAGTTTGATTTACAACAAATTTCAAGCCAAAACAGTCCAAGAAAAATTAAATTACTGTGGAGTTTCCTGTGATTTGCAGTGGCAGGCACATAATTTGTTAAAGAAAGCTGTGCTGTGTTAAGTATGTTTGTACAGTGGTGCGGGCTAACCGCACGCCAACTCTGATTTTAGAAGTGGTAATATTTAATGACTCTACACACGTCTGATTTGCGAGCGCTCGACTTTAAGCACCACTCCTTCCTTTTAGTGTCCTTTCTGATTTGCTGTTGCTGACAAGACCCAAAGCATTGAGTCGCGTTGCCTTTCAAGTCATAATGTAAACATGTCAGGTTTCTGGGGTGTGTGAAGAGACTCGCAAGCGCGCACAATTATCATAACAGACACATGGCTGTAAATGAATTTATGCAGAAAAGAGTTTATTTCAGTAGCCGTTTTACAAACTTTTCCTAAGCAGGTTCTGTACTATTATTGATTTGTTTTTACACTCACTGACTCACTGACATGCTTTTATATCCTTAAATACTTAAAACGACAAGGCACAGTTTCTGTGTTACTGTATTCTTAATCAAGAAAATATTCCTTAAACATTATCAGGGAGTGCAGACGTGATTCCACATGTTAATTGCAGCACTGTGAACTGAGTGAAAAAAGCAGACCGAATCCTCTTTTTCCAAAGCAAGACTTCTTTCCACTACAAAGAATAATTACTTTTCCCAACTCCTGCGCCATAATTGGTTACTACTCTTTTATCTTATCTATTTGCGCATAATTATCACAGTCATCATATTAGATTATTTCATGCATAATAAATGAACTCAAACTGTGTGTGGGGTAATTAGCATGTTAGGATATGTGCCACGATAAGAGGTTTGCTCTCGCAAAGATTGTATTGTTCAAGACATTCCTGAAAAGTGAGAAATGCAGGAAAAAAGGGAGCTTTTCATGTCACTCCACTGTCTCAACAAATATTCCTCTTTAAATTTATTTTGTGGTGTGTGTGTGTGTGTGTGTATTTGCATGTATGTCCACTTCCCCTGTCTGTTTTGGGGGAAATTCCTCATGTGAAGAAATGTGCCTTGCAATGTATTTTACCTTTGATTTGGGGTCTGGAGCAGGCAGTAGTTTATATGCAGAAGACATAACAAGACGTAAGAGCATAATAGAGACTATTGTGAAAGACAGACCAGTATACTAGACTTTGGCAGCTGTCTGCTACATAGATCTTGTCCAATCCAAATGACAGATGTGCTTTGTTTCAGTGGAGATATCACAAGTAAGCAGGTTTTGGTGGTCTGCTGTTAATACAATGGACTGAGCATGCCCTTAAATTTTTATGGAATGATTCTGACATATTCAAGGATTTACAGGTTGCCATCAAAGGCTCCATCATGTTCACATATGTTCAGATTTCAAATGTAAAATATCTCCAGATAAGAAACATCTCATTAATTCATTTTACCAATACTGTAAATGAAGCTCAGTCATATTGTGATTTGAACTACTTAAACTGAGGTGAGAGCAGACCAGGCCTAATATGGCTATTATGCACCACCAACAACAACTCTTCCAATTTAAATTAGGTAAACCTGCTTCTGGATGCATTTCCAGTTTAATGCTGCCCTGCTTGGAAACATTTCAGTTGCTATTTAATGAAGGGAGCCAATCAGGACCAAGTCCAGTTGTGATGTCTTGCCTGGAGTTAGTCTGAACTGCCTATAAAGGTATAGGGATTTTTGAAAATGCAATAACTTCAAATTTTACAACCCAATTAACGTCCAATTTTCACAGCGTCTTTATTAAACACCAGTGAAAAGTGATGTATATAAATAGAGGGAATGTGAACCTCAAACATGGTGTTCTTTCTGCTCTGGTGAGAAATAAGCAGTGATGTCCACAGTTTCATTTAAAGGCTTTAAAAAGTTTTATATTTAACTTGAGGAAACTTGCAGCCACCAAACTGATTTTAATGCCTTAGTACTTCTTAAACATTTGTTCATAAATTACCCCCACAGATTATAGTTATATAGTTTGGTCACACCGCAGAATTATCTTTCACCAGAGAAAGCAGCCAGCAGCATCTCAGTCGCTTTTTTTCCTCCACCAATAACAAGAACAACTTCTTTGACGCCAAATGTTTCAGTTGCAGGTTTTTTTGTTTTTTTTTGGTCCTGCATTTTTGGCAGTTCCACCTTTCACTAACCTGTGCCAAAAGCCTGTAAAACACAAACATAATGAGCTATTTTCAGCATTGAGATTTTTTATAATTCAGGGAGTTGTTAAGAGACAAAAAAGAAATAAAAACTCATTTTCAGAATGTGATGACAGCCATTATTTAGAAAAAAGATGGTTGTCAGAGTTTATGTAATTAAATTCAATGTGATTTCTGCTATTGTCAATAAATGCCATGGGCACATGCAACTGTAATTATAGACCAGAGATGGTTTGCAGAATTTTTGGGTAAAATACAGTAATACTCACTGCGCTATATCCTTTACATCTGTGTTGCCTAGCAGACACAGCATGACAGAGTACAGGCACATTGTTCTCTCCATAGATTCGTCAGTTATTCATATAACCCACACAATTTCTAAATAAAAATACCAGTAGACTCTGAAAATGATCAAAACCCTGTTTAGATTCCTCCAAATAGAAGAGTTTGCAGCCAAAGATGTGACAAAGCATCTCTGAGGAATTGATAACGAAGTTTAGAGGACTTTAATTATCACAGACTGAGAAATATTGTGTAAAAGAATAAAAAAATAAGACACAGAATCATGCACCCACACACACACACATCCCACTCCCTGTATAACTTCATAAAGGTTTATCTCCAAAGAGTGATGGCAGCTCTGTGCTAAAACAGCTGCCGAGCCGGTGTGCGGGATAAATACGGCAGCTTGGAGGCGGTACAGTGTCATGTCTGCTGCTATGTGGCAAAGCTCTCACTGGGAGAGCAGAGACAGCCTTTCAACTGCCCTTCCCCCCTCCTCCGCCACACTCCACCCTCAGCCCGCTTTCCTCCGGTCAAGGTCTCCATACCCCTGTGGTATGCCTGTGCCCGTCTCCCTGCTGGCACCGTTTAGGCATTGCTACAGTGTCAGTGTGGTGCAAATGGGAGTGAAATGTGATAGTGCTGATTGCAGGTCAGATTTGTTTGTTAAGCTTTAAAGGAAAAGTTTTTTGAGGGTGGAAAAGTTCATCTCGTCAGTGAATCTTTGTGTTCTAAGTAGATTGCTCAAGTGCTCCATGCTGATACTTCAAGATTAATGTATTTTAGGTTATAGCAAGGTCCATGCTAAGAGTTCAGCATGCACGACAATTATACTATGTTATTAGCCCTTGAAATGTGACCTGATATTAAATGAATTAATGAAAAGAAATAACTGCATGTTATCAGTAAGGGTACACAGTCGGGCGTTCATTATTTGCAGCATTCATTGTTTACACATTCATCAAGTAGTTTCCAGTGATGGTAATTGCTTGTGTACATCTAATTTGTTTTTCCTACCCATATTCCCTATGGGTAGGAAAGAGACAGTTGTCACTTAAGTGACATAGTATCAATCACATAGCACACAAGGGAAGTAACACACAGGCATGCCATTGTTTTTTTTTTTTTTTTAAAGAACTTTAATAATTAATTATACACAGAATTAATTCAATCACCTACATAGAAACTGTGACACATCAAAAACAAGATGCCAGTGTTACTGAAGCGTCTGACTGCTCAGTCTAATCCAGTAACTCCAGCCACCTCCGTCCTCAGAAGCAGCTTTTTTTTTCCACCAGGCTGAGAAATATCACAGATTTACTGTACAAAAAGTTATCAAGTCAGCTATTTGAACAGTGCACAAGAAGAAAACTTGTTTTTATTAATTCATTGAGTCACTTCAGTGAGACCAGAAAGCTCAAATGAGGGCCTTGAGCAACCATTTTGCATACTGTTAATAAGTTCATAACATAGAAACAGCTGGAGATCTCTATGATTTGAACAGCTGCCTGTGGAGATTATGCTTCACTTTGTGTGCCAAAGAAAAAGGAATTGACTCAGAGCTTTCAAAAGCACAGGATGTCCTGTAGTGATGTGTGTCTTTGACTCAGAGTGGATTGATAAGATTTGAGAAAATAAAAGCATATCTGTTCCATTAGACAGGTGAGTGATGGACGCTGAAATGTGAAATAGTTATACATCAACTTCAGTTTCTTACTTCTTTATTAGACCTTACGTCAGTTTATTACTATCTACCCTAACACAGTGTATACGTAAGTTTTAATTTGACAAATGGACCAACCTCCCAAAAACTTGGTGTACTTCTTTAACGGGTAGGGTTAACACAGAGGTGTGGAGGTGCCTCGCTGAAAGTCATGGCTATCAGTCAGACTGTGACAGTGAGACGTACCGTGGCAAGAGATGAGGGATGACTGAAACCTGTCCTCTTGATGCCCACTTCAAAACAGGCTTGCTTATATGATTGTGTATGAGTGAGATAGCGTAAGGACGGAGAAAGAGGATGGAGAAATTGATTGAGAATATGCTGTCTGAGTTTTTGTCACTTTGACTCTTTTCCAAAAGCCTGTGTAAATTGCTCTCTCCATCTCAGTGAGCTGGCGTGCTGCTGTCCCTCTTTCCCCCACGGTCAGTAGTATACATAAACTGCCACAGACATTTAATACAGATGGCAGAGCACCTTAGTTTTAACGACACTATTTTCTGTCCTGGGAAATGGACAGAAAGTACTTTGTATTTAACTACCTGGATATGGAGCTGAGGGGGCCCTGTGAAATAAGTGGTGCATTCCTAATGTGTGGAAATGCATAGGCGAGACCACAGAGAAAACCTGTATCAGTAAATCCTGTACGGTCAGTCCATGTAATGCATTCTTCTGAGGAACTGTGTGCAGTGAGCAAACAACTGAAGCAGACATCCAGCATGTCAGTGAAAGAGTTAAGTTTCTTCCTTTGGATTCTCACCAGGAGGGAAGAGTCAGAAAGAAGAAAAAAAAAAGGTTAGCTCACTTCAGACACTGATGGGGAATTCCTCACTGTCTGTTCTGCCTCGGCCGTCTCTGCCAAGTCCATTGTGTTTCCGTCTTCCCGGCCTTCCCTGTCTGATTCATGCCCAGACAATGAAAGTGTTTAAATTCAATGCAAAAAAACAAAACAAAAAAAAAAAACATTGCCTTTTTTTACACTTTATAATTGTTACTTATATATTAATGCCATAATGAAAGCGATTGGTAAACAATCTTTTTATGGTACATGTTTTCCTGAAGGAAACAGAAAGCCTCAGCTGTGTCCAGCTGTGTTCACTGATTTGCTGCTCTTATATAACAGACAGTAAGTAGTTTACTTATAGTGAGCTGCAAATTTTGATTTCAGACACTTATAGTATGAATAATCATTTTGTGCATTACTGATGTGTCGAGTCACACAATGTTTTTCTCCCTTCTATAAAATCCATTGTGGAATTGTTAACAGTATACATGCTGTATACACTACAGATTTTGTTCCATTGTGAGAATTTTTGAGGGCTATATAGTGAATATATTTCACAGTCTCACACTCACAGAGTTTGAACACTCAAGTAAAATGGTAGAGGGTGGCATAGTGCACTAAATAGTAACAAGGGGGTGATTTTAGACACAGCCCTCGTATTCATTTGAAGAGCAGCTTCCTGTTTTGTGCCAGTGTAAAGTAATCCAGCATGTCCTACCACTATGTCTCATCTGTTTGCATATAATTCAAAGAGATATAAAGAGGCAGGATAATGCAGTATTGATTATAATTGTTAAGATGTCACCTTGTCCTGACCTGTAATTGTAGTTGCTCTCTATGGGTTTTTCAGTACAACATTGATTCCAATCAGTCTTCAATAGACAAAAGAACAAAATAATCAGTCTCAGATTAATTTTTCATTGTCCATTCCATCGTGCCCTATTATGTAATCTCACTGTTTCATCATAGAGACCATAACTATGAAAAAAGGGTTGATTAAGTTCTCTCACTTTCACATTATTTTAGGAACTTTCCCAAGATTTAAATGTCTTTTTTGTGAGACTTTTTTGCGCAAAAAATTCCCCTCATCAATGATCAGTGGAGGATGGACACTACATTGAAAGACTTGAGGTGGATATCGCATAGCACTATAGCCCAGAGGACTGGCCTACCTGTCTGTCTGGACTGTTCTGTGTTTTGGAGAATCAAGGGAGGATTCTGTGTCAAATACAAAAAATAGTCTGTCACAGTATTTTCTTTGACATAACATTTCTAAATTTCTAATAAAAACTACATTTTAATTTCATGCATTTTAAAGGGCCCTGGTTACTTAGTTCTACTGTTCCACTCACTGGTACACCCCTGCATACATGGTTAATATCAGTTAATATCAAGAAAATATTTAATTAATTGATGGGTTTGTGCCTGCTAGCACAATAGAAATCTGTAATGGCAAACTATTTAAAAAGGTGAATTAAAAAGAGTAAACCAGTGTCACTGTTTTCTTCTGTTCTGATATACTTCCTGTGCTGCAAAAAATATCTCATTAGTCATTTAGACAACTACTATTTTTTTGTTTTTTTCAATACAATTAAAGCATTTGTCACCAGGTTAACATAATTTAAGCTGCTTCCGTTGTCTGTTGTGAAAATACTGACTCCATTGTTAGACTTACTTTCAAGGTATTTTGGTCATTGAGAAATCTCTTCAATTGTTTGAAGAAACAAAGAAAATGGTGTAAAATGACTTGGGTTGATGAGCTGAGATGGTATGATAGCTTGTAGTAATAACGGTGCATAGTTAATAGCAACAAAGAATAACATGCTTTAAAGTGAAACAGAGCTACTCAGATACTCTGCACAGAGAGCCTGCTGAGGCCCACCTGAAAACAGACCCTTGTAGTTGCCTTTGTTTAAGTGAAAGAGCACATGAGTGCAAGAGCCTCACTGGAGCCTAAAGGGGTTTGAGGAGCATGGTTCAGATGACAGATGCTATGTGCAGTAGCTCACTACTTACCTGATTTTTTATTGAATTTGGGAAGTTAGGTTGAAACATAATACCTGTACTGGATAGTGAGAAAACTGTAATTTTGAGAATCATGCTGAATGTTAGCCGTGTTGAAAGGTTGATACAAGGAGAGCTGATGTTGGTATGAACAATCAGGCTTAAACTGACATATCTATGATGAACTCCATGTAAGGAGGATCTATGATATGTGTATATATCCCTGTAAAGTATTAGTCAATATTGAGCAATTCAGTGTCACTGAACACCCCCAAACATCTCAGTACAAAATACTTTTATGTTCCTGCACCTTTATTCTCTTTAAGTCTGTGATTCTTTTTCACATCATTAACCTCCATTTGGATAATCTCTTTTTATCCCACTAGTCTGCAGATTCTTTTTTTTCTCTCTTCTTGATGCAGCTTGATTCATTAAATAGAGGAATCCACTGGTGGCACAGAGGATTGGAACTTCTTTTCCTAAAGTCTGGAGGAAATTAGACTGGTCTCTTTTTGTTTGCTCAATCCATCCTGACTCATCACGACATGGGTATTTTTAGCAGTGGATTCCTGTTTGGCTTTCCCCCACTGTTCACAAGGGGCTATCATATTCTGTGAGACAGAGAGGAATAATCAATGTCAAATATCAGCCAAGAGTCGATTAGTGGCACAGACACAAAGTTATAGAACCTTGTGTCATGCTACAAGTTAGATGTTGTGTGTGTAGCAGCTGGACAAAGTGCTCATGTTGATGTGTGTAGACTAAATGTAAGTGTTTGTGCTGTGTTTTGTCTGGCACAGCTGCCTGTGTCAGCTGCATGCTCGTTAAACGTTGGGCTTAAACCCGTGGCGACGCCACGCCTGCTCCAGTTACTCCTGTGGGAATACCTGCCATTGTCATCGTGAGCCCCTTGTAATTTGCAGGAATTAGCCTCAAATGGTTGAAGTTTTGCCGGCTGGATTAAAGCCGCAGGAACTAAGCTTTTACTAACTGTTAAATGCATGAAAATGAATAGTGATGCACTATAATGCAGGTTTTCAGTCATAAAGAGGTCACTTCTGCCTTTCCAGAGTCACCAGAAACATTTGAGGAGTCTGTCTGTGATACGTCACCTGAGATTTTGCTGTCCCACATGTGTAGACATCAAGTACAGCTGAGCGTGGTTCTTGTACAATAGTGTAAATCCCCCCCACAGTGTCTGATTCCTCACTGTTAAGGTGGCCAAGTGACCCGATATCCTGTTTGTCAGGAGAACAGAAATATTTCTGATTGTTGCACATCCTGCCGGTCAGTGATCTGTGGCACATACAGCTGCCGGGCATGAGGACTTATTTAGATTCTATTGTATGAGCCTGGAAACAATCACACTCTGTACGGAGTTAATCTTCAATGCCAGGGAATGAATTTGAAGTGTGAGGTTGCTGGGTTGGTTGTCAATATGCGTGGGAGATTCCTGCTAGTTTTGGGCGCGTGAGCCACTCACATTATCATGCAAAATTAATTATTTGCCTCCTTTTTATGTCCTCCTGAATCTTAGTGCAGTAAAAAACCTGCCTGTGTTTTATTGAAATGAAATTATGGCATAATGTCACTTTCGCTATTAGCACTGAGAGTCTGTGCATGCCAATTGATCCTGCTGTTGTCATAGCAACATGAACCACTAAACCTCTGCGCAGCTGTTGTTATGGAAGCCCTTGAACAGCTGGGGGGCTATAGCTGTGGAGGGATTGTGGGAAACGGGTCTTTTGGTCCTCCCCTCACACCTTGACCCCAAAACTCCTGCTAGCGAAAAGAGGAGGATTTGGGAATCTTAAAGATGTCCATCTGGAGTTTTCTCTCTCCTGTACAGAGCGTCCATATGATCAGAGAGAAACTTTAAGCAGGAAGTTGTGAATATTCAATCATGTCTGTGTCTTCTCCAAACCTGCTTTGCCGCAAATGCGAGTGAAATCAGATGAGTCAAATGAGACTAGATTCTCTCCTAGGGGTTGGCTGATGCATTGGAGCATATCCCATTCTTAATATGAGCAAATGTTGTACACGGTGCAACAATAAAACAATCATTTCACAAGAAGCACAACTTGTCCGGGGAGTAGCACTCTCTGAGCCCAATTCTGAAATGTAACCCAGGAGCAAGGACTCATCCTCTGTTTGATTTGATGCAGAATTTTCTTTTTATTTTATCGACTGGTCTTTAAAATGTCAGAATTTAGTTGCAAATGTCAATCATTATTTCCCTGTCCCTGTCAAAATCCCCAAGTTATTGAATTTACAATGATAGAAAACAGCAAAAAGCTTAACTCAAACTCACAAATGACACAATTTTGCTGCCAAACACTGAGGATCTGAACTAACTGTCTTATAAATGCTTTGGATTTTAGAAGCTGGTCCCATGTTTTGCCTTTAAAATCTTAATCACCATAGGTGTCAGATAAAAAATCAATGAAAAATGAATGATATTTGCCTGAGTAGATGTTACTTTCCTCCACCGACTGTATATGTGTACCTGTGTACATATGCAGAGGCTGCAGTGTGAGTGATGGTGGGCAGATTCAGGAATGCTAATGTTTCCTCTGTGGCTTTTGTGAGGAACACGGTGATTAGACCTCCAGCCCCCTGGGTGGAGCCCCTCACTTGCACCGGCTCCCGCTCTTGATTTACTTTGACGTCAACAGGAAGGTCAGCTTGGTCCCTGAGGGGTCATGGAGAGATGGTGAATGGTGTGTGTGCTGGGCTTCAGTATACAGAGACGCTCCTCGAGGATCCCAGACGGGGCTGGAGGGATGGCCGAGGGAGGAAGGGCCCTTGGAGCTTAGGGAGGGCTTCAGGAAGGATTACTGAGAGGCTAAAATGTTTTCTTTGTGGCTGAAAGAAACCTAAGAAATTCTCTCAACCAAATCTCCCATGGTTGAGGGGGATGTTTGGCAGGGAAACTCAAGCTACATCTTAAAGACGTCTTCGTTTTCTCAGGCTTGGAGCTTGTCTTTACTATCATTAACATGCCCTACTTTCTTTCACAGTCTTGAGCGCCAAATCTTTTATCATTGAAATATTAAACCCAGGTTCAACCAATACTATAGCCTGATTTCCCCCCAAATAAAGAATATTTATCTGAATTATGATGGGAGGAATTGAGTGTATGATATGGGAATGGAAAGGCTTTTTGTTGATAAACACCGTGTGAGATCTATAGAATTAGATAATTTGTTCAGTAAATCACAGTTTCAACCAAAGTCTGTCTCCAAGGCACCCTGACATCAAATACATTTCTTGTGTGCTGCAGCTCTCAAATTATTATATTAGAATAATCATCATGCTTCTTTTCGCTTCCACTTGAAAGCATAAAAAATGGCAGACAACAAAGACCAATAATTTTTGAAAACAATCTTCAAAAAATGACTGTTAACATGCAGAATGTTTTGATGATTGTCCATTTTGTATTAACTGTTATTAACTGTGCATTTGTTTTGACTTTCTGTGTATTTAATGACATTGACAAAACCAAAAAAAGAAAAACATTCACATTCACAGCTTATCCCCCATCATGCGGGGCCTCTGGTAGTACCTACCACACACACAGTAGTCCCCACTGAGCTGTGCAGGACTGGATAAATACCATCCCTTCAGAGGCTCTGTGTTAGCAGATTGCTGGAGGTAGGCAGCCTGCTGTGAGGCCCAACCACACTCCCACTGTTCTGGAGGAGCTTTAAGTGAAAGATCAGGTGTCCAGCCCTGAATGCTTGATTGAACTTAAATCTTTTGCATGTGCGCCATAACTCTCTCTGCTGCACTATGCTCTGTGTGGCTCAGACATGGCCAGCCAGTCAGTTGCTTAGAGGAATTTGAGTCATGGCAGCTTTCTAACCTCCTTGTTTTCATCTTTGCTATTTGAGATTATAATCAGAAGCATTTTGTTTGCAGGAGAGTTACATAAAAATGGAGGATTAACTGTAAATCAAATGAAAAGGTCATTATAGGGCAGTAATAAACTGATTTAAGCAAAGAAAGCATGAATGTATTTATTTATTTCTTAAAAAGCGCTACATTTTGATTGACTGTGATTTACACTACAAACCTACAAGTACTGTGCCAATCCAAATACAGACTTCTTTTTTGCATGATGAATTACTTCTGTCATTTTTAGAATCTACTCGCACACTCAAAAAAGAAGAAGAGAATGAATGTTCAGTCTTGACCCAGGAAACTGATGTCTCTTACATTTTTTAAAAATTCTACTCACTAGCTTTGTCCATCACTTCTTCTGAGTAAGACTGTAAGAAGCTTTTGACAGATTTGTTTGGTTAAATATTTGGTCTCAGGTGCAGATTACCATACTGTCCCTATACTCTGAATCCACTGGTTGTCCTTTGTTGCGTGTTACACCATCAGCCCAGCCCTTCCTGTCTCTTACCAAACACAAGCAAAACACCTAAAAGTGGTGTTTTAATTTAAATGTTGGACTTAAAACCTGTCTGTTTGTCTGAACTCATCTTTGCTTAGGCTTCTGCTTTTGCTATGTCTTCAGATCTAGACAATCAAAGTGGAAGGATTTTTGAGTTGATGCCATTGTGATTAGGAAAGAGTCAAATGAAATAATAACACAAATTTGTGTGTCAGTGACAATTAGTTATACTGTAGGCTATTCTTAACAAAATACTGTCATATAACAGACTATGACTGAGGTAATGTATAAATTCAGGTAATATGAATTTCTAGTTTGTTGTTGGCATTCAGTTTCCAACACACAGACATAGTCTCCAGCAAATGCACTATTTATTCCTGTTTGAATAGTGTTTACTAAAAGATACAGTGGCTGACCAAAAAAATGAAACTATTCACAGTATGTGTCAGGATACTTGTAGATTTGCATCCTCAGTAGGAACAAGTGGGCTGGTACCTGAGAGCCACACACATAGAAATAAAGTCATAAGGGACTGAGCAATGGACTCATTGTTTTTATCTATTTATGGTATTGTTGACATTCAGAAAAATATAGAATAACACCAGCTATCTGTCCTTCCAGTAAAAAAAAAGTTGACCATGTGCTACGTCCCTGTGACATTTTGTTACTGAGCTTTTACATGCCACCATCTTAATGTATTTTTCAGTGATACTGATGCCTTTATTAAATTGCATACATTTAGACCTTGTCATCTGTCAACAGGCTTTGTGTGGAGAGTTGGATACTGGGCAACGGAGCAGACAACAACACTGAAAGCTGCTGCGTTGCTGTGGACAAGCTAACTGTAAGTTGTCAGTTGCCTTCATACAAACCATATTATATAGCCTGGTTGTATAAGCTTGTGTTTGTTTATACATGTCATTAACAAAGCTGTGTGCAGCTTTAACTATGTGTTAGAGTGAACAGAATGTTCATTTTGTCTTGATAGACTTTCAGTAACAAAATATCTGGCAGAGCTAATCTGTTTCTTCAGAGGCCAGCACCAGTCTGTGATTTAATTTAAGAGCACACAATCAAATGTAATTCATGCTATAAACACGTTGGCATGCCAGAGTACACAGTTAATGATTGCCCTGCTGCAGTTCACTCAAGCAGGTTGAGACCAAACAATCATTTCAATCACTTGAGCATATTTTCTCTATGTCTCTTCAACCCCTAAATGAAAATGTGAATTCCTGTGCTCAGCTCTTGCTGGAACTTCAATCTATAGCTGTGTTTTTAATGAGTTGTTGATTCAGTCTAAACAAACACAAACACAATTTGCATCTTGGACCAGGATGAAAATGAATGTGACCTGATGGGAATTGAGGATGTGGTTGTTCTCCTCTATATGGCTAATTTGATTCTATGTCTTTTATTTATTTTCCTTTACACATACTATGATATTATTTTTCTGTACATACTGTACAGAGTTCAGATTTTAGCTGATTTGGTTAACTATCATCATGTTTTCCTCAGAGGTTCTCTTCATGAACAATGGGAACCAAAAGTGAATTTAAGTAAACTTAAATGAGAGATGGCAGCCATTCCTCTCTAATGACACCTGGTGCTTCCAGAGACTAAGACTAGAGCAGTATACTGGTTTCTAATAAGCACTTGTCTGGCTATTCAGTGTTGCTTTGGAGTGGATAGTGGTTCTATATTGTATTGCCATGACAGAATGGGCCATTAATGTCCCCAAATGGTTTTTGGATGCCCATGACTGGAACTTGAGTTCTTCCCACAAAAACACAGTGAGGTAGAGTTTGCTGCTGAGTCACTGAGACAGTGAGATAACCATGTAGTCCTCTACTTTAAAGTAAATTATAGGTACCCATTAGTGCAGATATATGTCTGGCTTTACAAATGGAAGTTTTATTGTATTCTGGTTGTACGTACATACGTACTATAGCAGTTTAGCAAAACAGTTTTACTTTTCATAGCACAAATTAGCTTGATGTGTCTCACAAGATAGTTATTCCATGAAATTTGACCATTTTAAGAAGCTACTTTCTGCAGTAGAAAAGATCTATTAGCTCTTATATTATTTGTGTGACAAGATTATTAAGTTAAGTGTTATTAAGTGTTAATGTTGCTGTATGATAACTATCAACATGTGCTGTGATGGCTTTAGCTAACACAGCAGCTAATAATGCTGTCACAATACACAACTGGTTATTATTACTATTTACTACTGTTGTGATTTGAATACAGTAATAAGGTGGTCAGAAGGGTTAGATCATGCACCAGTTATTGTTTGCCAGAATTGTCTTCTTGTTGTTGCCCATATCCACCTGAGTTGTTCCAGAAACAATGATATTAGAAATAAGGAGGAAATTGCTGTCTTGGAGCATTTGAATATTATTGCCTGTCCCTATGGTTCAGACTGAAATGAGCTAAAGGACGTCTACGTCCTCTGCTCCCCTATGTTTGCAACTAATTGCAAATTGATTTGAAGAGCTGAAAAAGTTGTGATTGTTCCTGCCGAACTGAAAATGTTTTTTTTTTATCCCAAGGCCTAATGAAAACCTGTTTCTTTCTTCTAATTTATCTGTTTTAGCTTGAATTGTTTCTAATTGTTTTAGCTTGGTTCTCATGGTAAGACACACAGCTACTGTTTAAACTGGTGTTTTACTGGTGTTTGTGTTTGTGCACTGGAGATCCACTTGGTTCCCATCAGTCCTTCCTGTCAGTTGTTTTTGCTGTTTTCTCTTTATTTGGTTGGGTTGGGCCTAGCTGTGCTTGGTTCAATTCTCTTTCTTGAAAAAATAATTTATGTTTGGGTTTGGGTTGGGTTTTCATGGTCCCATTTTGGATGGCATCCAAAATTTTGAAACCATTAAAAACTTCCACCACACAGTTCTTTAGTAGTCATCTGCATTTGGCAGCTGCCCACTGTAACAAGCACTGTTTAGTTCACACAGGATCATTAAATATTTTTTTCTCAAGGGTATCCTGACAGTCACATTGTTGAACGATGGGTGTTACCCATTCACTTTCAACTCTGTATCACTGTTGGTTGATTCTCAGATTCATGATTTACATCCAAAGTCAACGTTTAATGCCAGCGTAGAAGGTAGTGTGTACTTTACGTAGTGAGGCAAAACATAAGAGTTTGGAGGTCAATGAGATGGATGGATGGGTGTGTAGTGCTTCTAACTTTCATGCAGGAGAGCTAGCATCCTGTCACACACCTGTAATTAGCATTGGTGTTTATTAAGCATAACCACAATCTTTTTGTTGTAGATGCCTAACCTTAATGACATATTTTTTTATAACAGCAGTATTTCCCTTATCCTAGCCATAGCTGCCATGTTCAGGTAATATAAAAAGTTTGAATCAAAAACAAACAAACAAAGCAAACAAAAAATATTTGCACTGGATATTAAAAATGTCATGACTAAATGTAAGTTTTACAGAACTGACATTCTTGTTTACAGATAGGGTTGTGCCACAACAACATTTTTGTCATTCTCCTACTCTTGTAACATCAACCATATAACGTTAAGTGTTGCTTTTATCACATTTCCGCAGTTGAAAATATGCTTCTAAATCCGTTTTAATATTTATAGTTAAATTCCGTAAATGCCCTTATGCTGGGAAAGAGGCACAGACAAAATAAGAGCAAAGACAATGGAGGATCTGTACACCCATGGCAGTCAGTCTCTAGTTGATTGCCAGAGGAGGTCTGGTTATACTAAGACACTTGTCTCTTCCTACACACAGGCCAGACTAATCGCACAGCCAGTCTCTGTGTCCTCTCAGCCCCTAAGTGTGCCCCACACCATGTTCCCTCCCCCCACCCAAAAATCCTCCACCACGATTCCCCACCAAGGATTGTTTTACGCTTAATTTTGTTAGACTTAATGAGATTTCACTAATTAAATCTCCTCCTGGTTGGAACCCCCCCCGCATGCACACACAGCATGCACACATACACCCCCTTACATCCCCCCCTGCCCCTCCCCCTTCCATTAAGAATCATTCCAGCCCGTGGAGTGATTGCTTATAGAGCTATTTTAGACAAATAAACTTTTTCATGAAGATCAGAGACTGTGGGTTGCACAAGGACATGTCTGTGCTACTCTGAGGATTTCCAATTTCGCGCCAAGATGCTCCGCTGCACTTGTGATAGCCAATAGGTTTTCAAATCTGATTTGGTGTGTAAGGGCAGGAAGTAGTTGTCAAGTACATCTAGATATCATTGCATCATAAAGATGAGGTGCTACAGACGGTGTCAAAAGTTCTTTGTAACATGTCATTCTCAGTTTTGATGATATTTGTATTTTAACTTGAATTGAGGTAAAAGAGTTTATGATCCTCAACATGGCTTAAAAATGTGTTAAAGCTGGAGCTTCTCTTCATACAATAATATATTCTTAATCTCCCCATAAAAAAACCCACTACCCTCTACTATATATCACTGCTGTGAATCAGTCATATATTGTAGCACAGTAGCCAAAGCTCAAAAGCAAATCCATGAGACAGGACTTCACTGACGAAATGCACACATGCTCCAGATACATGTCCCTAATAATAATCCCAGTATTAGCTGTATGGCAGCGCTAAAAGGGAAGTGATGAAGGGTGGGACCATCTCAGTTCAAGCAGTGAGGCCTTGGAGGTTATTGTTGACAGTAGCCGCTTGCCCTGCTATTGTGGACGACCCTCTGGGACTCTCTGGCTGACTATTGTGGGAGCCAGCCTCCCGTTTCCCGTTTGAGCCCTGGACACCCGCTGCCAACTCCACTGCTCGGTTCTTGAGCCAAAAAGTCCATTATACCCCCCCCCCCCCCCCCATGTCCCTGTGTCCATTGTAGCCCAGCCCCAGCCCCCACCCCAAAGCTCTGCCTCATTTATGCACACACACACACATACACACGAACACACACCCTGTCCAGCCCCTGTGCTGTGGCCCTGGTGGTGTGGGCAGTGTGCACGTTTCAGAAGGGAGTGCTTCCTTGATGAAGGCCCATGCTGATCAGGTTTCTGCCACCTGTCATTCAGCTTAGGAGGCAGGAAAGGGGGCAAGAGTGGTTGTGAGTGGTGGGAGTGAGGGGGTGGGGTGAAGTGGGGTGGGGGTGAACGAGAGATGCATGGCAATCTGGCACCATGCCTGCAGCCTGTTGTTCAGTGTAGCCTCCCGGGCCTCCGTGGTCCATTTAGTTCAAGCAGTCCGGAACCATTTAATCTAATAATAAAATAATATAATTATTCACATAGTCATTTAATTTTTTTTCCCCTAAATTTATAGTTATTTAAAATCATGAACTTTCCTAGTAATAACGGTCATCCTTTCCCACATTTTTAAACAACATTGCTACATTAACTACTGCAAATGAGGTCAAAAGCCCAGTCTTAAATTTTCTAATAATTTATTTGAACTTATTAACAGAAAAATTATGGGTATGGATCTACATCAGAATATTGAAAATTAACAGTTCTTATAAGTCATATTGAAGTTTAGTCTTGATGATCAGTTGTGCAAAATTCAAGTGAGTCAATCCGTTATTCCTGACTTTGTCCGTTTCATTTAATGTTGTAACCTTTAGTAATGTCACAACGTATATCAAATAAGTCATGTCGGTAACCTGTTGTAGCATATAAGAACATTAAAAAATGAGGTTCATAACAACAGACTTGGTGAAGATTGGACAGGGAGTGTTGATATAGGTTTTCTACAAGGTTCAGCTCAGTCAAAATGGTGGAAAGTAGCTGAATGGAAATGAGCATGAAATATGTACAGATTCATGCTGGACTGAAGACTCCAGCAAAAAAAAAATCATCATTATTTACAGTTCAGGGGATATAACAAAACCTTGTGAAAATCCCAAAAATACACATCTGGTTTTATTAGTGATATTGTGTTGTATTTCTTTTCTACCGAAATCTATTGAGTAATTTTGACATGTCTACTAACTAACACACCAATAAACATATCAACTAAACCATAAACTCCTTCTGGTGTTAACAAAATAATATGACCTGCTACGTCAGAATTCATCACTGCAACACAGCATGTTATTACAAATCAGATACTAGTGGAATTACAACTTGATAAAGTGTTCAAACTCATTTAGCCGTGTTCATGGAGAGAAATTCATTTGCCTTTTCCTCTTGAATTAGAGTAGCAGGTTTCAGACATGATTTAGCCTGCCAGGCTCATGTGCTCATTCTGGTTTTAATTAAATCAAGACATCTGAAAGTGCATATTTATGTAATGCTAACTTTGAGGGTGGGCTCAATTAGTTGTTGCTAATATGCATATTGATATGCTGCATCTGCTGTCTGCTATAGCCATAGCATGCTTATTTCCAGCTTATGATTTTAGCAGACTTGTAGGCTGCCATTTCAAGTCCACAAAGGACATCCAGAGCTGTTGTGGAACGTTGCTTCTCCTCTGCCTAGTAAATATCACCATCTTTTATGAAGTTTGTCCAGATTCTATAGCTTTCTTGATCTGACTTTTGGTTGGGATTATCCAAGGTAATGAAATGATCTTAGGGTCAATCATAACAACAGTCAAATCTATCTTTAATCAAAGAGGTTGAAAGCAAAACACCCTTTGATCCTTCTGACCTCTCTTTTACCGCAGTTTAAGGGGCAGACTTGTATATTCATTATTAACTTCTGTGATCCCATTTCTCATGCCTACCTCTGTGTAACAATATTCTCAAGTCATCTAATATCTTCCTCTTGGACTCTTTACCCCCACCAACCTAATTATACATGGTTCTTGGTAATAATCTCATCATCTGAATGAAGCTTATTAGTTGGAATATTTTTTATATTTATTTATTCCATTTCTCAGGGTCCCTGTCGGCATTTCAATTACTCTTGTAGATGCGTGTGGTATACTGCTAATAGCATGAATAATAGGTGCTAAAATAGGTGAGGCCGAGGCTGAGGGAACCCGACTTCATTAAGAGCTAATGGGATTTTATAAAGAGGACACAGACCCAGCTCATCAAAAAGAGATGGAAGAAAACAAAACAGATGGAGGAGAGCCAAATCACCACTATTCTAACTTAGCCTGCTCCTTTTCCTGTTCTGATGAAAAGACCAGGTTACTCTTCCCTAAGACTACTACTAATTATAGAGAAGACAATACGACTGAAAGACTCCGCTCTATAGTGAGAACTACACAGTGATAAATGGATAAGTTTGCATAAACTGCTCTGACTTGTCCAGTCGAACATAGAAAAGCAGTTATTTATATCAGGCTCTTGAAACAGTCTCCAAGGCAGCTATTTCATTTTTGGCAAAAGTAACAGCAATAGATATGTATAAATTATATATTTAGAGTGAGTGGACAGTCCAATTGATCTCCACCTCTTCACACTTCATTTAGACAGGGGAGACTTAGACTCATGCAAACATAGATAGATGGATGTGAATACCACATGGCTTGAACACAATAAAACTGAGCCAATAATACATACTGTAAATCTGCATATGGGTTGAGGCCAACAAACCACCACCAGACGCTACTAGAAATAATTCCAAGCTATTTAATCACAGTATTCCTGTTTCTAGTGAGCATACATTTTAATTACTAGGAAGGCATCGTTCTTATACACATTATAATGTAAATTCTGCTTGTGTATGAATAACTCCTGTAATGTGGTCCTTGTAGAAATGTGATCGTTCAAATGCAGTATATAATGTGGATTTCAACCAAACAGAAGAACAGAAAGAATGTGAGACAAAATAGTAGAATGTGAGTGTCTATAATTGGAAGAAATAGCTGCTGAAAGCCTTTTCAAAGAAATATTTTTTGGTATTTTGAACAACAGAACAAATGAGAATCTGCTCACAGGCATTTCAACATAGCTTAATAACCTATGTCAATGCATTCTTTTTCTGTCACATTAAAAAATGTTCTCCATTCAGAACACTAAAGCCAACGCTCACTTAAATATTGTTATACTGATCTGTCGCCCTTGAAACACATTGAAAGGCAGCCATCCATCTTGGTGTAATCGCTGTTCTTGGACATTGTGTTCTCTGCAGTTGCAAGATCAGTTGCCTTATACTTTAATTTGCTGCACATCTTAAAAAGCTGACAGGTTTGTCTGCGATTGGTTTCAGCTCAGTTGCCTTTTGGCTCCCGTAGATGAGGGCCTATGAAATTCTATCTGCGCTAAATAAACCAACGTGTTCACCTGAGCTGAAAGCATTATAAGTCAGTGGGGTAATGGATACTGTAAAGTGGGGGTACTACTGCATAACCCTGATGCGGGTTCATGCTCTGACTGTTGGTATCTGCTGGTTTGTTCACGGGGCGTGGGAAGAATCGGTGTGTTACAGTTTTATGTGCTAATGTGGTTCAAAGCAATAGCAGAAACATTTCTTGACTTTTTGCACCACTAGCAAGACAGTGCCCATTAAGTTCATGTTTGTATCATCACCCTGTCTCCTAGAAATTATGTTTATATTGAACTAATTTGCAAAAATCTAAGCGTTCAATAGCGTATAATTTTCTAAACCAAATCTCTGTCCAAATGGCAGACTTCTGCTGATTAATCAGTACAAAGTTTAGGGCTCTGGCGACTTCCTCACAGTGAGGCCAAATGGGAATAATTATCTCTTTTGGGGACGCTGCAAATAGGAATCTAGAGTCAGTATCAAGGGAAATTCGATATAAACAACTAGGAAGTGCTGTGGCCTGTCTGGACACACAGTGGAAGTATTGGTATCACAAGCTATTGTGGGCAGTGAGCAGAGGTAAAATATTGTTTGATAGAAAGTACAGAAGTAAAACACGCACAAGTAAAACAAAGACCACCCTGAGTAAAGTTGCAATCCATAATATACATGTTTAAAGTACTGTAAAGATAAAGAGCACCGAACTCTTTGTGAAACTGACAAAATATCATCGAAATGTCACTGAATTACCATATAATAAAAAATGTGAATATACATTCACTGAACTGTGGTAACATGACTGCCAACCATTTCATCCAAAAACAAAAAAACAAAACATGTTTTCAGAACATTTTCATGATCATGCCTCTTGCTGCTGTGATCAGCATTTGTAACCCTATTACTTTTAATTAGACTGAGCACATTACTCCAGGATTTTAAATAGCATTGACTATATGTGTTACTACTAAATAGTAGTACTACTACTAATCATTCTAATCATCAGAATAATATATCAAGCCAAAGATCTAAACAAGTCAAAGCTTAGACTAACTATTACAAAAAATGGACCACAGCTCTCTACAATGTAAATGTAAATATTATAGACATACAGTGTGATGTTAAAAATAATATAAATCTATATTATACTTTACCTGTCTTATAAATCTTCATTCAACCCAGTTGTTATGTTACATTAAGTATGGTAACTTTACATTAGATAAACAAACCCTAACATAACTGTATTGCCATAGAAAGAAATTAAGAAATGAAGTCAACCCACTAGCTAATGGGAAGGTGAAATCATATTGAAATATCCAATAAAGCTCAGTCAGATCTTTATTGCTCTGTGCAGAATCTGCCTCCTGTTCTTTCCAGACTTTTTCTGAAGAATCTGCTAAGTAGGCAGATGTGTCTAATCATTTTGGGCTGGGGGTGTTTTTGTCTAAAAATGCTGTTCAGGCTGCTCTGACGGTGGGATGATGGTTGTGGTCTAGAGCTCGAGCCTGGTAGGAACAGCTGTCTTACAGCTGCCATCTCTTGCTTTGAGGGGATGGTGGGGGTTGAAAAACAGTCCCAAACCTCCTGGGTCCAAGCCCTGGTATAACAGTCTCCCTAGCAGCTGGAGCTTTGTGGTGGTGTGCGTATGTGTCTGTGTGTACAGTATGGTGTGTGTGTGTGTGTGTGTGTGTGTGTGTGTGGCAGTGGGAAACAATCGGCCAGTGAGAAGCAGAGTACTGGGGGTTAAGGTGGTCGATCTTCCTTTATCTGTATTTCCTTCAGTTCAGAGACTAGTGGCTTTGACTGTTTCCCTAAAGATAATAGGACATGGCCAAAGTAGAGCTGATGTCTTTTTGTTTGTTTTGTAGAACCAACAAAACAACCACTTTCAAACCACTGAGATGATTAATGATGTCTCTCCTCTTTTCTCTAACTACTCTCTAAGCTCAACACGAGGGAATGTGAAACCGGCCCCAGAACAAAGATGTTGAAGGAAGAAGGGGGGCAGGAGAGGAGATCAGTGAAAAGGGAGAGCCGTATGGGTTTCGGGAAAAAGAAGGTAATGAAATGAAGATGGGGATGGAGGAGGGACAGGGAGGCTCTGGAGATGGAAAAGCAAGGAGGACAGGGGATGAATAGAGGTGGAGCCTTGGCTTTGGCCCCATCAAAATAGCGGGTTGTCATGCTGCTCAACCTCCTCTCTCTACTGGACTCTCTTCATTTAAACCTCTAGGAAAGTGTCTAATGGTACCATTTATTAAAACTGGTTGTCTTAACATAAAAAGTATGGTTGTTTAATAATCCTTCCATCACATTAGAGTCCTGCATTAACATAATATCAAGGTCATTTTCAAGTCCTTAATCATTATTTTTTTAAACTTTTGATTTACGTCCAAGCTGCCTTTGCATACTCTTCCAGCCATTGTATATGGATACAGTGGTTGCTCAGTCCTGGCAATTATCATATACAGTGTACAGTATTCTCACTGTTTGAATTCTGGCGCCCTGTAACTTCTGTGCAAGCATTTGATGGAAACAGCCTGAGTTTGTGTTGTGCTTAGTGAGAAGTACTGTACAGTGCATTACAATAAGCTCGCAAGACAAAAGCACAGTAACAGGTGTTAGCTATGACACATGAGCAGTCAGTGTGTATTGGCTGAACAAAGTGTGAGGAGGGTGTGTGTTTGTGTGGCATGTGTTTACAGAGGAGAGTTTTAATGACATCATGCTAGTTTGAATTTTAATTCCCTCTCATGGTTTTTTTTAAAGTGGTGAGTTATAAAACTATTTGAAAATTTTTGAGGAACTGTTTTGAGTAAGTTTTGAGGCAAAAATGCCAAAATCCTACTGGTTCCTCATTGTCAAATGTGAATATTTGCTAGTTCCTCAATTAGGAGTTTTAGAGTGTCAGATGAATAAAACGACTGATGTCAACAAGGTCTGTGAAATTGAGATTTTTGACCATTTGATATCCCGATATTCTGTAATCAAAATTAATGGACAAAATTTCCTGATAAAATGATTAGTAGACTAATTGGTGATGGAATCTATTAATTAGAAAGTATTGTTCTGTTCTGACTTTCCCTATAAAATGTGTAACTAAAATGTTTTGGAATATAGTATACTAGTTATAAAATAATATGCATAATCAAAATGATTCTCTCAAGTGACTTTTCAGTGGTTTGAGTTGTCAAATACAAAAAATCATAAAATCAAAAAAGTTGAATATGATTTAATGGTTGAAGTAGACTTCATCCATATCTCACAGCAGTAGATGCTGTCTGTTTCTTCCCAGGCCTGTGAATGCACACGAGTGGAAACATGAAAGACGCACAGACAAATCTTTAAACGTGATACATTCTTCCTCTCAGTCACAAGTGGGCCAGTTTTGGCCGCCCGATGACAGGAAAACACCAAACACAGAGGGGCTGGACGGTGTTTCCATAGAAACAGACCTCATGCGAAAAGGTCACTGTCAGAGGTTTTTCTGAGAAAAAGGCAAAAGGATTATAGGAGGGGGGAGTCAGACAAGAACAAAAGAAAACAAAAAAAAAGGTTTTATTATCCATTTTTATACATTCCTCTTCCCCCCAATGAATATTCTCACAATAATAAAAAATGTAGGATTTAAATAGCACAATTACATGGCTGCAAATGGTGAGAGCCCCCTCTCACTTTTTTATTATTATTTCTTTATTCTCTTTTGAAGTCGGGAATTGAAAAGGGAGAGTGGCCGACAGCCTGCGAGATGCCTGAGCTTTGTGTTTCAGTGCAGATACGTCGCCTTCCTACCCCCTCAATCACTGGCAGCTCCTTTCTCTCTCCCCTCCCTCTCAAGTCATTTTAATTAAGTCAGTCTCGCTGGCATGGTAGGCAAAGATAATTGGAGAGGGTTTTTGGATGCCATTTACTCTAAATGATGCCTGTTTCTTCCCATTCTCTCGCCTTTTCTCCACTCCCACAGCTTCTCCCGCCACCCCTCCCCTCCCACTCCTCATCTCCTGGCAAAGAGTTACCTATCTTCCCTTTCCTTCCCTTTTTCTCCTCTTCCATCTTATATTCAAACGTGAAATATGGATTAACCTCTTCTGTGTGGCTGAGGGGACGACTTCCTGTGAATTGCAAATTTTGGCCAACACTGCAATTTATTTGAAATGGCAAATCAGGCAAAGCAATTTGCTGGAAATGAGGAGTTCTTTGAACTTTCCTCTTTGAAAAAGTTTGTGTTTCCTCATTGCATGGGGAGCATCTGCCGAAAAAAACCTTATAGAAATGTCTATTGCATGCTTTAATGAAGTACAATTCGGAGAAACAAGATGGGCTTTGATTTGCATCTTTATTTCTATGAATGAAGTGTGAGGGAACACTTTGAATATCTTTAGGCACTGAGGAAATGGCATGTTGTCGATGAAGTTCAGAGTTGTATTCATGTTCCCATATTACTAGCATATGCTCGGAGTTGCTTGCATTCAGACCAAGACAGTTTCTAGATTACAAACTTGTATTATGATGCACTTCAACACGGCAGGTTTAAGTTCACTTGTAATATATGGGGGAGCATTACAGAAGTGTATAGCATATTAAATGTATCAAGTACTCCATGGATGATTGATAGGCCAAACTACACACAGAAAAAGGTGGAAGTACACATGTCCATACTAATCCATATTAGCAGCAGCACCAGTGTTTCAGTGCTCCACGCTGTATGTCAACCGTGTGGGATTTGTCAGTGTGTGTGAGTGTTAAGTGTGCGTGTGGGGCTCCTTCTATCAATCAGGTAGGGCTGGGCCTTGCTGCTGAAAGGGGGCTACAGTGGGCCACCCATCCAGTCGGGCGCTCTGGGGAGATCCAATGTCCTTAGTGCTTTAATGCGCTCCAGATGTCCCTTCAGCTGAGAGAGAAAGAGAGAGAGAGGGGAACTGAGAGGGAGAATGTGAGCACCTTAAAGCAGATCTCAGTCTGGCTCACGGACTGTAGCTCTGGTTTGTCAGTCCCTCTCCTCAGGGGGGTTGTTGTTGATGCACCTGCAGTGTTGTGTTGTTTAATAGCTGAAGAGACTTATTTCCCATTTAAAATATGATAAATAGTGTTTGTTTTTGTCTCTTGAATGAGTGTGTATACTGTCTTTGTGTATTTCTTGCAGTCTGGTGTGGCTTTGTCTTTGTTGCCTCTGTCTTTCTCCCCCTGTTGGAGTGGAGGAAGACAGAGGCAACTACACCAAATCCATGTTTTTTTGAGTAGTAAACTTGTATTTATCACTTGTATCTTTTATCACATAGAATAAAACAGTGCTTGTCAGTTTTGCAACAGTTTATACATACATGTACAGTGTGTGTTGTACAGTGGTAGATGAAAACCAGGCTCAATGCACCACCCAAAGAATGAAAAATACTGTTACTACGATTGATATATCATCAGAGAGAAAAAAAAAATATCCTCAGTATTGATCTTTTGGTGTCCCACCCATTTTTTCTGTTGTTCCATTTCCAGTTCTCTTGCTGTTGCTGGCCATAATAAACTCACATCAGAAGTCTTGATCTTTGTCAGTTCACACAAGCTACTTGCATACATTATAAAACTGGTTAGATATATACTAAAATATCAATATACACAATTTGACACATCCCCACTTTCGATGTGGGCAGGAAGGTAAAAGACAGAATTGTTGGTGAAATGCATCTGTGTCAGTATATTTTGCAAGATCACAATCTGCTCTCACCTTCAAATGCCACAGAGAGAGGGATCAGATTTGGAGTAGCAGAGTTATACTTTTAATAAATGGTGTTGACCAATCATATTTTTTCACTTTTGTGTTGTTTTTGCTCTGTCAGTTTGTTAGAGCTGTGGTAACAGAGATTTCACAGACACTGTTGCACACAAACAAAAGATTGATTTATCTTCTCTGGCAGTAAAAACTACACATGGGCCTGTGGACAATTCTGCTATATTCAGCTTCAATACATATTTTGACTTGACCATGTTAATCACTGTAACAGCAGGGTTATGGCTGTGTACCGGCATTTCTCCACAGACAGGCAGAGCCTCTTGTAGGAGAGATGCTAGCTGAGCTACAGCGCAGGTACCCACACAGTAACTCTCTCAAAGGGACATAAACATGCTTCTAGTGACTGCCAAAGTTCTACCAGCCTTCTGACTTTTCAGCAGCATCCAACAGTAAGCTCCAAACTGTCAAACACTGTGTAGCCTAGAAGCTACAGCTCATGCCTCTGTTGCATTTTTAAAAGTAACTGGAAGGGAATGTCCTTGCAGAATTTGATGCTGGACTTACTCTTTAAACCCATGTTCTCATGTTTGGTTGATATGTCCTCCTCCTACTGCCACCCATACTTTCTTCTCCCCTCTGACAGCGTCTTCTTTACCTCCAGCATGACATTGCACTCTCCATTTCCCTCTCGACTTTTCCCATGTCCTCCCTACAGCCTGCAAACATCTCTCTCTGCCTCTCCTCATCTTCCTGTCCCTTTCCTCTCCCACATTCTCTTTTATTTTGAGCTCTCTACCCACCCACCCACCCATCCCTCTCCTCACAATATGCCTACCCCTGTCCCTCGTTTTCCTGCTTGTGTCTCTATACCTCTGCTGTCCACCTCTCTGTCCACCCTCCCCCTGCCACGCACGCTCCATGCCTTTCCCCATGGCATTTCAGGGGAAATTTAATATGGGTTTGTTTGGTGTTTCCTAGAATTCCATTCAGCTGCCGGCTCTCTTTGCCCCCCGACACTAAGACAAACAGAGCCCGTCCAGCCAAGAGCAGCAAACACCGCTGATGTTGGCCTCACTATTTGGTCTTCACATTTCAGATGACTCCAGCTCCACTTAACTTTTTGTTTATTCCCCTCTGCCTGAGTTCTTTTCTAGATAGCTTCAGTCTACTGCACCTGCATGTCTGAAGTGAAAGCTTTTGTCTTTTGTCTAAAAGTATTCAGTTACATTTAAGAAGCATTTGACAGCTTCTTATGACACCTGCTGGGGATGTAAACAAATGTGATTACATCATTTATATACAATGAGCTCTGAACAGGTACACACAGCATCCAAATTTTTGCATTGATATACAGCACTATGCAAAAGTCTTAGGACTTAATAGGAAATACCATATTTTAGATTTCCAAAAATGTGTTAAACATTTCAGTGAAATTTGCATGATGTTAAAGACAGTAACAAATTAACATACAGATAAAACAATGAGTGCATGCTAATGAACAAAATAGTATTAAGTCTGTACTGGAACAGAAACAGTGGCGAAGAGGAAATAAAACTGGGTGAGGGACAGCCACACTAAAAAAGGTGAGGTTATGAAAAAGTGGCAGATTCATCCAAAATTGTACATCATGGCAAGAGTGAGCATAGCAACAGCACAGAAGGTGGTCACTATGCATCAGCAAGGTCTCTCACTGAGATGAATTTTGCAGCAGACTTTTATTTCCAGATGTGCTTCTCTCCAGAAGCACAAAGAAACGGGCAAGGTTGAGGACCAGAAACACAGTGGTCGGTCAAGGCAACAGTGTAGCAGATGAAAGACACGTGAAGCTGACTTCCCTTTGAGGTTGGGAGATGTCCAACAGTGGCATCAGCTCAGAACTGGCAGAAACTGGTGGGACCCTGACACACCCATCTACAAAGTTGAGTGTCTGCAGGCAACACTGAAGCATGGTGGAGGTTCTTTGCAGGTTTGCAGATACATTTCTACGTATGGAGCCGAGGATTTGGTCAGAATTACTGAGAGGTATCCATCACACAGTCTCATCAAGGAGGTGTCTGATCATGGTCTGGCCCCCACAGAGCCCTGATCTCAACATCATGGAGTCAGTGAGAGACAGACAGAAGACACAGAGACAGCCAATTCCTAACTTCAGACTTGATTGTTGCCATGTGAACACAAACTGCTGAGAGCCAAACCAACAGGACTTTCCATGATGCAGATTTGACAGTTTTGAAATAAATAGGCTATTGGCTTATAACGTGGAGGTGTAGATCATTTTAAGTTCGACATTCAGACATTCAGCAAGGTTCATCCTCAACTTTTCCATTAGTTTACATCAGATTTGTTGTGCAGTGTGGAATAAATCTTGACTGGTGTTGCAGAGCTGTTCTTTTTACTTCATGATCTGATATTGGCGCCTGACACCTTGTGCAATCTACATGGAGACTGATGAGCTGAAGTGCCAAAGAAGAAGAAAAAAAATGGCAGAAAAACAGCTTTTCTGATTTTTTTTCAAAGCAACTTTATTTTCATTTTGACCTCCTCCCACTGAATACACAAACTCTTTTATAATCAAATTAACTGCTATTGTCCATATTTTGTCATTAGCTTTCTCATATTTTACCACAGACATTTCAGACCAACTTTACATTCATCTGGGTCTCCTCTCATTATTTACACATCTCCAGTTTGCAGTATAGTACAATGTGTTTACTGTATATTTGATATTAATATAATTCATTATTATTCAATATTATTTTGTTTTCAGTGTAACGTATGCATACACACATGAAGAGGACAAATAACAGAAAATCATTTAACACAAAAAATTATATGGAGCAGACTAGATGATCTCTTACAAGTGTGAGCATTCTCCAAGCTTTGTGTCACACCTCTACTACCACCCTGCATGGTATATCTCAGTTTTGATGCATTGACAGCTTTTTGGAACATCTAAACTACATTAGACACCTTTAGAAGTATGGAACCATCTTATTCTTCATGATATAGATATGGCTTTTAGCTTTTTGCAAATTGTTGGACAGTTTTGCTTCAAGTAACATCCCTGCTTTGTATGCTCAAAGAGTCTGACCTGTCATTACTCTGGCTGAGCTCCTCAGTGCACACTTGTTGTACATGCCAGTCTGCTCAGTCATCCTCTGGTTCTGTCTGGCCTGCAGCAGCTCTTTTTGAACAGACTCCGGACTGCCTGTCTGCCTTGTCCCGCCAAGACAAACTCACCAAAACCCCCTCCCCAACCAGAGCTCTGTTAACACTCAAGTGGCCAACACTACAGACACACAGACATGTGTAAGTGTGCATGCACACGCACGCACACGCACGCACACACACACATACAGAGAGAGCCACCCACCCACCTGCTAATCCCCTTCTCATTAATCCCCCACCACTCTCCTCAAATATTCCCTTCTGCTGATCTCATTGTGAGGGTGTGTGTGTGTATGTGTGTGTGTGTGTGTGTGTGTGTGTGTGTGTATGTAGTGGTGGCTGTGGTGTTGGTGGGTCACTTTCAGTTTGGTAGAATATTTCAAATTTTCAACATATACACATCTTCACAGAAGTTCAAGAGAATTCAGTCATTCAGCAGAGCAGCCCAGGGGGGATGTGCTGTAACACTGTTCAGGGTTTTCTACCCAGTTGTTACTGGACTATAGATAATTGGAAACATGTTAAACTATCTGTTTAAAAGGCAGATCCAAGATAAACAGAAAACATTACTACCTACGGGTTCATTTTCTGTTGTATGTAACTGTATTGAGGATTCAAATTTCCAAAATTAAGACCGCAACCAGTTTTAGTGGATAAAAAGCAGTCCTGCAGAAGTATGTGTATTTTGGCTGAACCCAGCTGACTTCTAGGTTTAACATGCTGCAGCATCTCTTGAGATAAATAACCAGTCCATCTTAAGCAGTGTATTAGTTTCATATGAATTCCAACCCAATCTGAATCCACAGTGTTTACAGGAAGGTTGTGCTATGTAGACTATAAAAAAACCCTAAATGTGACATCTCATAATATTATCTGGAGCTTCTTTCCCTGAGACATGTATATACCTGAACCCACTTACTGTTGTTCATAATGTGCATTAACTATGTTTCGATAATACAAACCTGCTCATACAGGCTATTCATGATACGGATATAAAGACAATATCAACAAGTTAAATGGATGATTTTCTGGGATATTGGATTGGATAGCTTACATGCTATTGTTAGCATCCTTATGAGCTGAGTACTCTATAAACATAATTTCTAGGAGTCAGGGTTGGACTTAGAACTGAGCCTGATGAGCTGAGTCTGAGATATGAGAGAATAAACCCTGTGGCGCCACCCTCAGGACAAACTTTACAATCTTTACCCAAATAATGATAAGGATGGAAGAACAGGTTTGTAACGAGCATTTGGTTTTTCTATTGATAAGAAAAAAACACTGGTGTTGTTGTATGAGGATTGGCCACAGCATGCATGTGTCAGGAGAAAGTGACAAGAAACAGCTGAAACATGTCTGAGGGCATGTTTAAGTGTGCATGAACTGCAATCTAAAGCAATGCCATGACAAACTACAGCCTCAACTGACCTAGAGTTAACATCTCACTGGCATAGCGCCAGAAGTGTATAGTTCAGGTTTCTTATTTAAATGAAATACACCAAGACTATGGCAACTAGTTTGAGAAGCATCAGCTGATGATGTGCTTACATTGTTCTCTGTGTACTGCTCTGTGCTTGTTTGAAACCCTCTGCCCCTTTGGCCACAGTAATGAATTCTTACACTAAAACTGTACTACCTTCTCCACCACATGACCAAATATGCCACTTCACTTTATCAGTTCAGTTCAGCAAGATTTACTGGCATTAATGCAAGCAAAAGGTGAATTAGTGTTACCTGTGTCCCTTAGTCAATAATTCTCTTATTCTGTAAGTGACTATGTTACCCTGCATCCTGTCTTATTCACTTGTCGGGCACGTCGCCCCAGCAGTAGCTAAAGTTGTTCCAGAGTGTCATGGATGGCACTCACTCACTGTGATATGCTATCCATTTTATAAAAGAAACCTTGCAGATGCAACAGCAGATAAGCTGCACAATGTATGTGCCAGGAAACATGGAGGTGAAGGAAGTGGTAGACTGAAGTGGTGGTGGTGGGAGAGATAGAAAGAGAAGCAGAGCAAAGTGTCTAGAAAGGATTCAGCGGGGGAAACTCTTGTAGATTGCATTTCCTCTCCATGAACTTGGCCATTCCAATTTCGCTTGAATTTTTCTACCTTCAGTGTTCTGATGGTTATCAGCTTAGCAGAGGAAATGCTCCTCCTGTGTGTGTGTGTGTGTGTGTGTCAACTGCAGGACGTAGACACTCTGCCCCGCACTACCTTTCAACATTAAAATGCTTTAGCTGCTATTCTTGGAGATGGCTGAACACAGCTGAATGGATCACAAGGTACACGCAAAAAAACATGTGTATGTGTATGTAGAGACGGGAAGACTTGAATAAAACATCAGTTGACTCTTATGTGTTCCCAATCTTGGGACTTGACACTGTTAATCAAGAGATAATTAATGAAGCTATACATCCCAATGTGCTGATGGCAAGATGAGGATGAGGATGTGAAGGTGAGCTGCCAGTTCATCTCATATGATCACCACACCTAACATTCACTCCAGCTTTTAAAGACTGGTAATCAATATTTTTCTTATTGTCAAAATCTTACGAAAGTACCAAAACTAATAATGTGTTAGTTCATCTTTTTCTTTTTTTCTGACTTTCTTACCCTGTCTGAGGCATCAGCCCTATGCCCCTGATTCTCACTGAAAAACTAGTCATAAATATCCATTCAGTTACTCAGTTGGACCACCTTGGACAAGACTCTCTTGGATACACTGACACAATACATAAGGCAGTTGTGGTCCCCAGAGGATGAATCCCACTGACCATGGTGATCTCCTGACTTTTCCCTAGGACCACAATGAGGTTAATGTTTTTGTTTTGAGAGATATATCACAACAGCTATTGGATGGATTGACATGAAATTTGGTGCAGACTTCCATGTACCTCTCAGAGTGAGCTCTAATAATAATAAAATAGGCAGCAGCCTGTTATGTCCTACAGTTACATTTTGATTTTAAGAGATATCCAGCAGCCATTGTAGTTATGATTGAAACAAAGTAGATGAAGAAGTATAAAGAGCAACACAGTCTGTGTTATATAATGCTGCAGGGATGACACACAGTGCATTCAGACCGTTTCACTTTTTTCACTTTTTTATACTAAAAAAAATCCCTCATCAATCTACACTCAATACCCTATCAATGACAATGCAAAGTTTCTGTAAATCTTAATATTTGGAAAGGCACACACCTGTCTATATAAGGTCTCACAGCTGAAGGTTCAAAGGAAATGTCTGCAGATCTCAGAGACAGAATTGTATTGAGGCACAGATCTGGGAAAGGCTACAAAAAACTTTCTGTTGCATTGATGGTTCCAAGAGCACAGTGGTCCCTCCATAAGTTTTACATGCAGAAACTGTGGAAGAACTAGGACTCTTCCCAGTGCTCGCTGCATGGCCAAATTGAGCGATCAGGAGGGACAGCCTTGGTAAGACAGGTGACCAAGAACCCGATGGTCACTCTGGCTGAGCTCCAGAGATCCTGTGTGGAGATGGGAGAAACTTGCAGACCTTCCAATTCCATCATGTCTGGTTTTCTCCAGTCATGATGGATGGGTCAACAAAATTTTGGACTTTCACACAGGAGACCTCTGTTCAGTGCCTGTTTGAAGCCAGTAGTCTTTGCTCTTTCTTTATTTCATGACTGTTCCACAACCAATTTTAATCCAAGCCACAATCTTTTCCTAAACCTAACAGTCATTTTTGCGCCTAAACATAACCAAACAGAGACCATTCCACAGCATTAAACCATGTCTTTATTATTGTTCCCATGACGGCAAAGCTCCTATACCAGACCATTCCACAATGTTAACTGAGTGTTTATTATTGTTACCATGACAACAAAATGATCTGGTACACCTGCTGTTGAGGTTGTATACAAGGGAGGGGACTAGCGACCTCTTTGCTCTTTAAAGGTTGGAGGACTTGTTGGCCAAACATTAGCTTGTTAACATTGTGATGGTGAGCATGTGAGCAAGCTGATAGCTGACAGTCCCACAGAGCAGTAACCATGTCTGTAGACTCATAAGCAGATACTTCAGTTAGCACACTTACATGTAGAACACTGTGTAGACAGTAGACTCACTGACGTAGTGGGTGAATTTCAACAGGGTAGTCTCAAATTACGATTGGAAATGACAATTTCACTGTGTGATGACAATTGTCACCCACCAAAATATCTGCAGAACATTTTACTTTCTTGTTTGTGCCCCCTGTTTCATGTGACATGCAAATTACACTGCAGCACCAAAGACATGTCCTCCTTACTCGGCCTTCTTTACAAGTTTGAAAACACATTGGTGGTCCCTCCTCTTCTGCTTAGTAGCCAACATGGCGAGGGTGTATGTCATTCTATGCTCAACTTTTAAATGCAACATCCAAGTACTTAAAACACACTGCATGCTTCTATATCTTTCAGTGTGATTGCTTTTAGGCACTCAAAATAGCAAGTGTGAGTATGGAAGCACATGAATTGAAACATACCAATAGTCTTGTTAGAAAAGATTAATTTTCAACTCTAGTTTTTGTAAATGTTGGGGATGCATTTTTACCAACAGATTTGGTGCTACTGAGTATTTAGGGCCACAGGACGGTGTTTGTGGTACTGACTCAGAATAAACAGTTAATTGTAATAGTTGAACGTGTGGCTCAGTGATATGTTTTAATAGTTTTTGGTCAACAATGGAGATCTATGGCAAAGAGGAAGATACTGGATACTCAGTACTACAGTACTTATTAGTAGAATCGATTCACTGTTGACTTTGGTGTGTTTATAGTCAGTAAAGATATAGAACATTTACAGACCTATCATTTAATTGAGTTGAGTATGTCTTGAGATCCACATTCTACTTAACATCCTCTCATCCACGGTTTTCTGAGCCTTTTGCACCATACAGACACTGTTGCAGTGCTATTTTTGTTGGTGAAGGGGAGTGCACTGTTGGCACTCTCCACCCCCCCCCCCCCCCCCCCCCCCCCGAGGGTGTGTTCATGTGCCCGTACATGTGTATGTGTGTTTGTTTTAGGAAATGATGCAGCGCCAGTTTGTGTAAATTTATCCACGACAGAGCTGAAACAAAAATAAGTTCACTGAAGCAGGTCCGACAACCATTTGGTCGCTGCACTGCCGTGTGTGTCGTACATGTAGCAGAGCATTTCCATGTTCTTATTATTATTTTTTATGTGGGAGGATTTAGGAGCATGCTGCAGCCTACTGGGAGGAAACAAACCTCCATGCTGGCACATTTGAGCTGTAGCCAATGAGAAGCTGGTTTCACATTAATGAGTGCTCACTCTGATGTTTTGGCATTTTAATTTAAAATCATGGAAGTCCATTTATTGTTAAAATCACTTGACACGGTAATCAATCAGAAACCTCACTTGCTGTTGAGAACATAGCACCACATTCATAAATATGCATCAATCGATACATAAATTTGAAACTTGCATCCTAAAATCTTTAATGCAAAAGAACATTGTAGTACTTTATGCAGTATGCACTGTTAAATATTTTTGTTTGAAAAAAAATCTTGATTCTTGTGGCACTTTTACACATTTAGTTACAATATCAATTCAGTGCTTTGTATGTGTATTCAATATGAATATTAAAAGGAAAGCAAACAGAAAATAATATTAATATAAAAATAAATTGTTAGTTAAAGCCCAAATTTTGTGGGGGGGTTCGATAGTTTTGACACATGAAGAATATGCAGTTGAAGAAGCATCAGTAGGATCAAGTGGGAACTCCTGCTTACCCTCTTACTTTTTTTTTTAGTAAAGTAAAAGAGAAAAGGTTAAAAATCAGGTACTTCTTGATACAGATGCTGCAGTCATTTACCTGCATCCTGAATATTCTTTTCATCTTCGTCTTATATGTTTAACCTCTTCAGAAAAAAAAAAAAACAAAAACAAAAAAACCTCACCTCATTATAATAAGGGCTTTTAGCTATGCTAATAAGGTTATTTGCTCTTGTCCTCTGGGAGTTACAAAAATTTTCCACTGTACTATAATTTCACCGCTATCCATTTTACTTGAGACTTTAATCTAATTTTTAAAAGCAGGAAGGAAGACAATCAAACCGGAATCCGTAATATCCAAACAAACATTTGCATAAATACAAAGAAGACAAGAATTGCAGTCAGATTGGAGCACGGACGCCATTGTCAGCAGTTAGAAAGAAAGAGATGAATCTCGCAAACTGTTACACCCAAGGGAAATCCTTGTGTCTTCATTTTGGCTGTGGGGCATATTTGAATATGTGAAGGACGTTCATTAAGAAGTTCAGTGTGAAAGAATAAACTGAAAAGGTTATAAATTTAAATGTCACTGGAAATTGACAAGGACAAGTCAGTGGAGCCTTTGGAGTAAAGTCAGTCCAACGAGTATGAAGAGGGAAACGCTGACGACTTCATCATGTTCATCAGCATGTCAGCAGTGCTGATGCAGCTTATTGGGGTTATTTAAAATAAATAAATGTAAAAAAAATGAATAAAAGTAAAATTTTTCCTCCTGCTGAGCTGCTGAACGTTGAAGTTGCCTTGAGAAGATTTAACCTCGTAAGATTCTGAGCATTGCATTTTGTTTATAGCTGACTCCAACTTGTGTGTCGTTAGTTCAATAGCTAACTCAGTAGTGGAAATTCATTAAGCAGTAGGTAACACAACATTGACCTTATTTAGTGCAAATTGTATGTGGATGAGTTTTTTTCTGCTTTTTGTGACTGACCACGCTCAGCCAAACAGTGACCACAGACTCACTTTTCTTTGAGAATCTTATTTCAACAACAGAGTATCTATGTCTGTATCCCCAGCTGTAAGCAATATGGTAACAATGAGCAACTTCGAGAAACACAGCAGAGATATGAAATCACATAGAAACTTCTTTCCTTCCACCCTTGAGATGAAGTCTTTCAACAGTGTACATTAATCCACCATGTCTCGCCACGTTCACTGTGATCTTGCTGAACCCACAGTTAACAATGTTCACAACAATGTTGAAACGTCCTTCACCAAGCTTCAAATCCATGCCTTATCTATCTTGTGGGCGAGGATGAGTCCAATCAACAAGAGCAGATGAATAAATGATACTAGTATGAATTGTAAGCGTGGGCTGGTGAGGAGCAGGGTGTTGCAAGGCTGGCTGAAGGGAGGGCTGCTGGTTCAGGTTAATGAGGTGGTCTGGGAGTGTGGACTGGGTCCTGACTGCAGTATGTGTGGAGCTCTCTTTAGCCTGGGGCGTATTTGTAGCCCTAAGACCACTGGTGAGACTATCTTTGCCTGCGGCTGTGTATGCACTCACGCCTTTGAGTGTGCGTGTACAGATGTATGTGTGCTTGTGTGTAAGGGCGTGACATAGTGTGTGTGTGTGTGTAAGTGATATTGCCCTCAGGATGACACTGGTTGAAGCTTTGCTATCTCTGTGTTTAGTGTTGGCACTTGTGCATTAATATACAGTACATGCATGTGTTTGCATGCATGCCCATTCCCGCGTGTGTGGGGGGTGTTTGCGCTCTGATCTGTGTGTTTTCCGATTTCTGTGTTGAGTCCAACCACAAATGTGTGCACAGGGCCCCCCTCCCCTGCCCCAGTCTCATTACCATTCCGCCCTTCCCTCAACCAGTTTACTCAACGCCATCAAGGCCTTGCCTCCTGGTGTTTGCATTGTAAATCAGGCCTGACAATAAGGCGATGATTAGATCCCACTCATATTCAAAAACACCTGATTTATTTATTCATCTTCCTCTCTTGCAAGGCATCAAGATGCATAATGTCTGACCAAGGTGACATACCCACTTCCAAATGTTATTCATCGCATCTCCAGGTCAACCTTTTAACCAGCAAACTCAAACAGGACAGATTAAATGAGATTTTGATGGGAGACTTTGCAAATGACGGCATATCCACTGAAAGCTGGTTTTCTACTTTAGGCAAGTACACGAGATATCACATCAGGTATCCAAATAAGTGCTGCAATCATCAACATTTGGAGAATGGATTTGAATCTAGCTTTGAGTATAAAACACTTTCTGTTTAATGAATATGCTCAAGATATTATTTATGGAACACTTCAGGATTCTGAGAAGCAGATCCAATTGATCACTAGCTAAGTCAGACAAGCCTTTGCACTGTTGTTGTTGTGGTTTTTAAGAAATTGGTATCATCGGGATTGGGCTAATTTGTCTCAGAATTGCAGACTGCCCTTGGAAAATTATTTAATAATTTTTCCTAAGCAGTTTCAAATGGACTGTCTTGCATGTGATATTGAGAGGCTTTTACTAGTTTGTTGAAAACAGCATGGAGAAATTTGAATGCCCTGAGAAGACCTTGGTTGGTAATCAATAGTAAGTGAAGTAAATATCAGCATGCTTTATTTTAAGGTCTAGTTGTTGGCTCAGTGCCTTAATGAAGAGTCAAGTTGATGAGAATCCACAGGGTTCAGATGAGCTATCAGTTGTCTGTCCATGTATTCCTGCAACCATTTATCAACACATCCTTCCATGCATACATATAGTGCATGCTGACATACTGCAAGTACATCAGTAAAACTTGATAAAATCAAAAAATGAAACAAAGAAAAGACCTCAAAAGTGCCTATTCACTTACACATTTTATGAGTGTTTTTACTCTAACTAGCAATATGAATGCTCTGTGGATCGCCATGTCAGTCTGTTTGTTTGGTTCTCTTTGTTTGGTAGGTCAGGTGGTCAGTTGAGCCACTATTTTTGTTCAGACTGAAAAATCTATTGGATGGTTGCAAATAAATTTGATACATATATCTGTGGTGTCCAGAGGATGAATTCTAATGACTCTGATGATCCCCTGACTTCATTTCTAGCACCACCATGAGGTTGACATTTGTGGTTTAAGTAAAACATCTCAATAACTACCGGACAGATTCCCAAGAAAGTTGGCTCTGACATTTAGGTTCCCCTCAGGATGAACTGTGCTCACTTTGGTGATTCCATAAAATTGTACTCTACACATCTACCATTGCACTTCTATAACACCGTCAGACTTGCAATGGACAAAAGGATCAAAATCAATACAGAAACTTGGTGCCTATGTTATCCACAATGCAACTCAACCACTGATTGGCTGGAGATTCGTGCTATAGCAGCTAATAGGCTGTAAACACTCATAATACTATGTTCCCTCCACTCCAGTCATCACCTGTCTTTGGTTTGGTAGGAGAGTGAGTTGAATTGTGTTTGAGAGAGCTATAAAAATCAGAATATCACAGTCTCTGCAGTATCAAACAGCCAACTCAACAACATGGTTATTTTCAGTTTTACATGTGAGGAATGAATCCATTACCTGTGTTCAAAAATGTGTGTGACTATGGCAGCCCTGGCACCTCTGTTCACTACCTTGTTACCCTGATTTTGTAGTCAGTGAAGTGTTGATAATTTCACATGAGAGAAGATCACATCTTTATCTACTATCAAGTCTGCTTTTAATGATGTGGTGCCAAACCCCTCCCAGGTCACGATCTAAAGTGCAAGACATGTGCTACATGATGTTGCTCTCTGTGTTTAAATCACAAGGAGGATCCGCTTTCTTTTTATCACCTTGGCTTGTAGCAGGAAGCATTCCCATTTCACATTTAATAGAAGTTCAACACTGGCCAATGAATTCACCTTCAAACCAAAGCAGACAAGGTTGAAGTGTGGAGGCCAGAGGCAGTGATCACGTCATATGTGACCAGATATGGATTTTCATTTCAATGCTGGTGGTAAACGGAGTGAAACTGCAGCTATGCCACTGACTAACCTTACATCAATACAGCAAAGGCCCATTCTATGCCTGAGAATTGCTGGAAAATTGAATACTGAATAGAAGCGTTTCTTACTGCACAGAATCCGATGAAAGAGTGCAAGTGCCTCCAATCCAAATTCACAAAACCCTTTGATGTTTGTTGGAATAATTTTATGCCTACTTCTCATTTTCCATTTTATGCTTGCTTTTGAATTTTGATTGCGACTACAGGCACTTTTCAATTGATATGCATTATGAACACCGTAATAATTCAAAGGCCTTTGTTGAGGAACAAACATGTCATTTGTCCTCAAAATGAATTTTACGACTTATTGTGTAACCATACACCTTTGGTGAGTTCAGAGAGAGAGTTGGTTATTGTCTCCTTTTTCAAGATGATTTTGAAAGATATCTGTAGTTTTAGTTTAGGCAAGTTTATTTGGTGTGTTTGATTTTATTGTTGAAATTAAATGTCTTGTCTTTTGGTGTTTTTGCAGTGTTCTTGTCTGTGTCTGTATGTACATTCACGCTTCAGCAGCCATGGTATGGCATGTGTTTGTGCATGTTATGTGTCTCTGTGTATTTATTTATGGATGCACGATTGCCTTTGCAAATTTGGCGTTTGGTGGCTCATTCCTTCGAGGGATGGCAAAACTTGAGAGGCCGCCTAAAATACAGTGCAGTAATTGGAATTGCTTTATCTTCAGTCTCATCAATTAATGTGCAATTTTCCATTTAATCACTAACACGCTCGCCGCATTTGCAATTAAAATGAGGACTGATAACAGAGAAGATGCCTTTCAGCTGATACCAGTTGGAATGAGAACAGAAACCAGAAGACACAATCAGTACACAAAATGGCTCGCAGAGACATACACATGGTACACAAACAAATGTGAACACACACAGTGCAAACAGTCATACTCATATAATGCTGCACTGGATACATACACACACATGCGTACAAGGCACACGCAGACACAGTATGACATGATAAAACATGCAGATTTGCAACTAAAACCCCAAATTAGAACTCATCAATGAAACTAAACCAGCATTTAACATCAGACTGTTGGCAGCAGTGGTGGGTTCAGATGCCACTCACTTAGAGTTGGGTCTCAGCTGGTTGTCTTGTCTCTGACTTTCCCAGTCAGAGACATTGCCAGGGTCTGGGTCTCAGTGGGGGATGAGCTCACAGTCTGGGAACATCTGTCATGTATTGTCCTGATTCTGAAGGAAAGGATGAGATGTTTGCATCACTTCCTGTATGGCAGCAGGATCCTGAAAACAACCCAAAGAGAGTCTTTTTATTCAAGGAGCGTGGGGCTCAACACACAGATGTGTGAGACTATAGGAGGAGCATACAGCAGAGGCTTTGTAGCAGTGAGGGCAGGAGTGATGTGTAATACTGCTGTAATACTGCTAGCACAATTAACCACAGAATCACATCCTGTAATATTCTCTCTTAGTGTGTCTGCGGTATTAAGTTATACATTTATTGTAAGCTCACTGTACATTGTGGTATATTTTAAATTTGTATGATATTCCCTATGATATTCAGGTAGTAGTCTTTCTAAAATCCTTGCATGGCATTCTTGTAAAAGTTATTATATGATCGTTATAGTATCTTTTCATCAGGCCATAACCTCACAACTCAGAATCACATACCGCAAATCCTTGGCTTTAGTGGTCAGGCGGATTTACAGCACATTTTTATTTCCTGAGGCGGTAGCTCTGAACGGATGTTGCAACCGGTGCAGAGATTTTGCTCAGATGTTCCAGTTCCATTTCACTAGCTTATAATCAAGCATTTTCCTCCAGGTCAATACCATTCTGTCCAAGTGCACCAGTCCATTGTAATTGCTGCCTGCCTTTCATGACCACACAAGGCTTTATGTGGCATTATGAGGCATTTTTCCAATAAGTCCAGTATATCAAGGTATCCAGTGAACATTTGGACTTTGAAGAAATATTCATTGATGATAAAGCACCAAACTGAACTTTGAAGTATGTGCATTTATCAGTTCAGATCAGATCAGGGCTCACGCTGGTTAAAAACAAATTTTGATCAATTAAAGGTTTAATGAAGTCTACTGTCACATTTGTCATAACACCCCTTTCCCCCCTCAGGTCAAATAGGTAATTTACAAGACATTTTCATGCAGTGTATACACATAGGTTATATGTAGCTTCAGGATGGAAAACCTGCTGTGCTTGCCTATAGTAAGTTGGGGCAATGGTAGGGGTCTATGTGTGTGTGTGTGTTTGTGTGTGTAGCACAATTAGCTCCTTCACTAGGGGTGGAAGGCGATGGTTACAGTGGCATTCCACAGGGTACAGCCCTCAGCCCTGTGGGGTTCCGGCCAATAGCAATTAGCCCATCAACAAGAGCCCTAATTAGCCCTCTTGATTGGCTTGGTAACAGCACAACACCACCACCAGCAGCCAACACATAGAGACGACCAAGGTGACTCCACCATGATGCGTTGCTTTAAAGCCAGCTGTAATTAGTAAACAAGCATAGCTGTCTGTAATTGGTAAACAAGTAGTCGGGTTTGTTTGCGGTGTCATTATGAACCTGCTGGTATGTAAAGTATTTCTGCGAAGGGCTCCGTGATTGAGTTTGTGTTGCTTTGTTTTCTTTCTGCTTGGTAGCATTGTAGATCACTCAGTATTAATACATCATTGCCGGTTTCTCTGTCAGCGCTATGCAATACATGCAGAGGGGAGACTGAAAAAAAATTAGTAAAAGGAGAGGTGGGAAATAAGTGGGTGAGGGAAGAGAGTGAGATGCTGTGTGAGAATCCCATCTCCTATTATTTAATCATAGCAGCACCTGGTGGCTGCTGCTATAATAGAATTTACAATCACTACTTGCACTGGATTCATGTTTTCTCTATTTTCTCTTTCTTTCCCAGTCTCGATGTGAAGCTATCCCATGATGCAACATGTGTCCCCAGCACCTGCAGTGACAATGATGGCCACCCAGAGTGTTCCTCCACCATCGTATCAGGAGAGCCAACAGGTCAGAGGTTTCATCACAGTTTACTTCAGTGCCTGATGAACCAACTCATCTTATACTAGAGAGTGCAAGAGTGACACATATTGTAGGTCAAAGTATAACAATAAAAGGTTGATCCCTAGCCTGCAGTGTTCAACACAACCTGTGACGCCACCAACAGGTCATTGTAATTAATGTAACCTAACTGTGGCTGGACACAAGCTTTGTCTAACACTGCAGACCATCCCATGGAGGTGAAGTAGAGCAGGTTCATCTGACTGCCTAACCCTCCTCGTCCACACCACCTCTGTCTGCTTTCGCCCAGAGGATTAGTGCCAGGGGAGAGCTCCCGAGCTGCAGTCTGCGCACTCGGCAAATGCAAATGAGAGCTAGTTAAGTGTGAAGAAGCTAATTTATTTCCCATTTGGTGCTAGGATTAAGACTTGAAGCTTCCTCCCACCCCACCCCGACTCAAAAAAAATAAATAAAATAAAATAAAAAATAAATGGAAGGCAGGGGGAATGGGGGTTGTTAGACTCATTTCCCCAGAGGGAACAAATCAGAGAGAGGAAAGTGGGGTAAAGGATAAGGAAGACAATGGGCTGTGTTTGTAAAGCATGTCACTCTTCTGCCCGCACCATAGCACAAATAACACCAGGAGAAGTTAACAGATTCTCTGATTCCAAGTTGAACCAGCAGTAATCTTGTGGTTCACAGCAAAAGAATACAGGATGTGAACACACTTACTGAAGTGTCACTGTTCTGTTGCTAAATACAAATTGAATATTTATCATTTAACAGGAATCTATATATGACCTGAGCATGCCTTGTTCAATTACTGAATCTATCCTGTCTCATTCATTTTGCTTAATAGCTTCATTACAAGGCTACTGACCTGTCAAGCAACAATTATTCATTCCTGCTTCATCCTCATTTGTAGTCTGCCAGAGTCAGATGCATGTTGCACTGTACTGCTCTTGAAAAGTGATTTAAAAATTATGTAGACCTTGCAAGCAGCTGTGTGCACATGTTCATGAGATAAACCAGTGATCACGTGATCAGGTGAGGCTCATACTAAAGCTAATAAAAAATCATGGTTTGTTTTCGAGTTTCCAGTCAGTTTAGATCATTTTAATCAACATAAATACAGTAGCTATATTGAAACACCTGAATTTATGTTTAATGTTGATTTGCTCAAACACCTGATGATCAAATGTAAATGTCATTTTTTAGCCATGCTAGTGACATGACTAGTGACGTGGCATGACTGTTGGTCCGCCATTTTGGTCCAGACTAAAATGTCTCAATAATTACAGAGATGGATGCCACGAAATTTGGTGCAGAAAATCACAGTTCCCTGAATATCCAGAGCTAACTTGCATTAGCAAATGTTTGCATGCTTACATGCTAAACTGGGACGGGAGCACGATTAACGTTATACGTACTAAACTTTAACATGCTAGTGTTGTCACTGTGAGCATGCTCGCATGCTGATGGTGGCATTTAGCTCAAAGCACAACTGTGCCTAAGTGCAGAACCATAAGAAAACCTCTGTTCTGTAGACTTCTGAAGGCAAACCAAAGTTTTTCACTCTCACCTGATAATACGTCTATATAATGAAAATATTTTCATGTTAAATAATTTTGTGATTATTTTTTGTGCCCCCAGATGACGGGCACCACTCAGCAGAACGTCAAGACCCCACAGGTCCATATCCCAGCAGCCACTGCAGCAGGAAATACCTCTGTTAGTGTGACCCTTGACCCTCAAGCCCAGCTTGAGTCTGACAAGAGGGCTGTTTACAGGTTGGTTCAATCTCCCATGAGACACGTATATGTTATTATTGGGTCTATATGTCTGTCTTGGGTGAACAATGCACATCTGAACTCCAAAATAGTTGCAAGATCACCATAGTTAACATAGAGCGCTTACCATGGTCAACCAGCAGTGAAACACCATTTTGTTTATGCAAATGGTAATCACTTTGCCTCTTGGTAATAAATGTCATTATTTGGCCCAATATTTGTCCCACTAGCTTTGGCAAAATGCGTTATTCTGCCCTTGAGTTTCCCTCGTTACTTGTTCCTCCTTTGAAATAATTATTGCATTTTCTCTCTAGCCTCATGCTGGCTTTAAGAAATTGTGCTAAATTGACTTGATGTGCTACTCTTAGATGAAGGCCACTAGCAGTGATGCTGTTTTTAATGTGCTCTCTTAAACTAGCCATGACATAAAAGCTTTTGAAAATTGTACTTGAAGGGTGCATCCTTCAATTTTCACTTAGTATCGTTCTTAAACCAAAGAGCACCTTCAGTAAATGCTTTCACTCATCAAAGGCGAGCAGAAGCACCCTCAATTTTCTCTTTGAATGTAATAAATTTACTTTTAAATAAGTATGTGATATAGCAGCCATAGTCTGGCTGTTTCTCTGACTTCTGCACAGTGTATACTGACTCTAGGCTCTTATGTCTCTCATTATTAGGCTGAGACAATGAACAAATGAATTGCTTTCTAATGCTTTCCATTTTTGTATTGGATTATAACCCCCTATCTGCGCTTAAAAAAAACAACAACAATAAAACAGAAAACATACTTAAATCACAAAATATTGTCAAAATGATATCTGGAATTTCATTGGGAAGAGTTGCTTTGTGTAAGATTTTAGTATGACTCCAGACTTTAATTTAAAAATTCATTTCTCTTTCACGCCAACAGTAATTTTCAAAGGTAAGCACCACTCTTCAAGTCATAGAGACCTCATTTTCAAATCAAACTATTTGTTCGGGCAAAGTCACTCAATATAGAAATGAACCATACTGAGGGAGACACCACATTTTATGACTGATTACAACTAAACCATCCACATTCATCGAAGACCATGTGTAAATTTTGAGATAATCCTTCCTCACTCCTAAAAAAAATATTAGTGCACTTTCTTTAGCACATTACAATCAGTTTGCACCGAGCTCTGAGTAAAATTACTGTGAAATGTTGTCTGACAATTTCCACACTAAACTGTAGATACTCTTTTTGCCTTTTTTTCTTTTTTTCTTTATTTTAGGATGTTTATATATCACCCTACTGACATTTGCTCGAAATGTCATGCTTTTATTTACCATGTAGAAACTCTCTAAGGCACCACCTTGTTAGGTGTACAAAATAAGAAAAGAAAAAAAATCATTGCTGAGTGAAACCCAAAACACCAGTAAAAAAATAAAATAAAAAATACACCTCATCCCTCTCTCAGCTTATCACTAGAATATTGATGCACCCCTATAATGAGCTTGTATTATCTATTTATGAAGTAAATTATTCAAAATACAGTCATTTTTAATCGCGCTTGGTGATCTCCTGGTGTAGGCAGCACACCAATAACTAACTAGATTTGTTGAGCCAAATGAGGCACAAGCTGCCCTGCACTGTCTGGTGCAGCCCGTAAAGTAACGATGACACTGCAGACTGTGTTGGGCCGCCTGTCCCGGCTCCTCAGGTCCCACCCGCGGGTATCCGCCACTGCTGTCTGAGGAGGTGTGAGCCCCCGCTCTCAGGCCTGAGGCGAGCTTCTGTAGTCTTTAGCAGCTCCTCTGAGATACAAGGCTGCCTTTGATGTGAGCAGCTATGTTTGGAGCAGCTTGGTTTGGTGGTTGGGGGTGGGGTGGAGGAGCGGTCCAAATCAGTAAATCAGCCCCTCTTCCACTTCCACATGGGTTTTTTTTTAACCTCCAGTTTCTCCTCTTCCCTCCCTATACAGTATATAGAGGAGAGTAAAGGAGGAGCTCATTGAAGCAACAAAAGAATGATCGTCTCAAAGACATGTGGACCTTATTATTTATAAGTGTATTTAAATGTGATTTAGAGAATACATTAATGTTAATAGTGCTCATGTACTTTTCATGTACTTCCATTCTTCATTGTCTTCATTAATGTAAAACAATTTTTCACTTGCAAAGTAGGTAAGTAGAAAAACACCTAGACACCTTTACTCTGTCCAGAGTGGGACAGGTCACCAGTCTATCATAGGGCCGTCATATAGACAGAAGAAAACCATTCACCCCCACGTTCACACCTATGTGCAATTTAGAGAATACCCTAAACTGCATATCTTTGGACTGCGGGAAGAAGCTAGAGTAAACCCACACAGGCAATGCAAAGAACATGCAAAGCACACACCGAAAAGCCTTGGGCTTATCTTAACTATGTGTTTACCAATGTAACTATGATGATGCAGGTCCTTAACCTTAAGGAAGTGCTTATTTTAACCCAAACCACAATCTTTTCCTATGCTCCTATGGCTGAGGGTAGGGACGTATTTAAGGTGACATTTAGTGCCTGGTGGCAGAATGAAGTCTAGTATACCTACAAAATAAATAACACATACTGTGATATAATCTATTTCATTCAAATGAAAGAAGCACTCCTTGAATTCAAACAGAGTTTTAATTCCATGACGATGACTATTTGACTACAACATTAACATTTCCTTCTCACAAATCCGAATAGGTGTAGTCTAACACTGTTTTTCCAAAGGGAACAATTATAACAGCAGCACTTAAATTCAACCATAAATGAAGCAAGCTGCTGTTTATTGTGTACAGATAATCTCATGAGTCTTTGCTGAGTCTTAAATGAATGGAAATAATACTTAAACAAACACAACTGAAAGCGTACACACCTAGATCTACACCATACTTGTAAAACTACAGTGGCCCTAATTCAATAGTGATAGACAGAAACAGTCCGTGGTTGGACTTAATTGGCAACCTTGACCAAGACACTGAATAATTGCTCCTGATAGTTAGACCAGCACCTTGCATGGTAGCTTTCTCCTCCAGTTTGTAAAACAGGCTTTCTGTTCTGTGTGTCCTCCTGACCCACAGAATACATCATACTGCTGTTTTCACATGCTGAGTAGTTCTAGCCTTAACAAGTAAACTTAATTTCATATGTAAAATTGGTGGAGTGCCCCCTTAACTACAGATTTGCTATCATTATGTAGATGAAGGTTTAATATCTGTCCACTAAGCAACCCTTTGAAGAGTATAAAGGTCTGTATCATTACGTTTTACAGATACAGCTGTATATTATCAGTGTCTTTATGTGACACAACAGGGGCACAAGGGTAGAGTAATAAGATGGGAATTTGAGTTACCTCCCAGTTAAATGGGGCTATGGAGAATATAGAGCCAGCTGAGTCTGTAAATGTGCGTGATGGCCAATTAAAATGTTGTGATCAACAGTGTCAGAGGCAGCACTGAGCTCAGGGAGCAACAAGAGCTGAGGGTTCACCAGCATGTGCTGTTAAATATGATTATTTGTAGCTCTTAAGTGAAATCCTTGCTGTTCTGTATTCAGAGGAGGCAGAGCAGATTAGATTTTTGGAATTATTTTTGTCCATGCAAGGAGCTAATGACTAAACACACCTTGTTACCTTGTTATAAACGCAATTAAATTTGACTTCACAAGTCACTGTCTCCCACAGTGAGTCAAATTATGCAAAAAGACACAAATAGCACTCTTATTTTAAAAGAAGTCTGATCTGCCAGTGTTCCTGCCTCTACACTGTGTTCATATGGGGGCTGTAGACTTTGAAAAGCAAAAAAGCACAGAGAATCAGTATCTCTGCCATTTTTCTTTAATTATTTCGCTCAGGAAGTGTGTGTGGGCTTTAATGTTTCTTTTCACTAATTGCTAGAATGCCAACTTTATGAGGAGATGTGTGGTTTCCTCTCTCCCTCTCTCTGTCTCTCTGCCTACTTTGTTATTAGCAGCGGAGTAAATGTGTGATAGGGTAATTAGCCTAATGAGTTGTGGCATTTACTATAAAGATCCTTCTGGATTCTCTGCATCTTATTAAAAAGCCGGTAAGGGTTTTGTTTTTCAGGTTGTGGATGTAGTGTTCGCAGCTGATGGGAGCTGATTCTGCGCTGAGATGGAAACATGCACTTAATTGAAAGAGACATCATAATAGTCTTTTTTCTTTTTAACAGAAATGTCCTTGTGATGCTTAGAAACAAGGTAGAAGAGCTGTGTTTACCAGGACATGCTGTTTTAAGGTCACACTTTTGCTTAAGTTAACTGCTTGCTTGCTTTACATGTAGAGGAAATCAGTGATGAATAATGGGACGAGTGTGTTTTTTAAAAGTCCTCAAAGTATTACACATCTGTTGTATACAGTTAAAGTCATATTTGCTAAATCTCCATCGATTCATGCACTATTCCAGAAAGAAAGCTATTACCTAGATAGTCCAGAATAAAAACACAATCTGTCCTTTTGATCTAGTTCTTACAAGAACCTAGTCATCAAACACATTGAACTATACTTGGCTTTAAAAAGCAGTTGTTCATGATATGTAACATGTTTTATATGCATCACAAAGGCGGAGAAAACATGAATAAAATTGGATTTATTCTGTGTTTTGACAGTGGTGGGATCTCTTGACAAAGATGCCAGTGTTTCAGTGCAGAGCCCTGTATGGTGCATATTATCATTCACTCCCCTCCATAGTGGGTCTTTGCTGAAAGCCTCTATCATGCTGGTCAGCCTGGATATTTTGCATTGAAACTGGATTTAAGGGTTTTTGTGTATTTGTGGGGAGGTTAACATGCTGTCATGCAAACAATCACCTAACTCTAAGAGATACAAGAATTTATTCAGCCTCGGGTGTGTTTATGCTTGTATACGCACTTCTTGTTAATGGCATAAAAAAAGTGATTTTAGAGACCTCTTGTGTCGTACACAACGGGAGGGAGGGCTTTTAATTTTACACATCCAAGGACAGCATTGGCCACATTTGAGCTCGCCTGTGTGTTTGTCTGCCTCTGTAATGCACCATAAAGTCTGTTTATCCTCACTGTCACAATGCATCAATGCATCCTCGACCACTGCGCCGCTGGAAGAGCGGCGCAAAGACTCGCCGTCTGACGGGCTTAAAACAGGCCGTCCCTCCACCATTTAGCAGGTCAGCGTGTGTTGGTGCTCAGTCGCTGCTGAATGCAGGAAACTGTGTCAAAGCTCAAGTGGTTTTATTGGCTGTTTCTTTCAGATACCCGTTTTTACGAGTTCCCTCACCGCTTGACTTTGGATGAGAAAGGAAGTCCACAATTCTTTCTTTCTTTTTTTAAATTATTTGGGCAACTTTGTAATCCCCTTCACTTCTCATAATCCTGTTACTAAACTCTCTAAACATTGTTGTCTTACTGCACCATCACCATCATCCAAATGAGAGAAGATCTGCATTGATGAAAATGCTGATACACTCATTCTTCTTCTCATTCGTGTATATATACATATACATATATATATGTGTGTGTGTGTGTCTGTGTGTGTGTGTGTGTGTGTGTGTACATACACTAAATACACACATCTGTATACACCTGCTGTGGACGTCTTGTTGAGCCCCCAAGTGAAGTACAGGACCAGACATGAGAATAAAAAGAGTCAAGAAAAGGAGACAGGGTTTATTCAGATTGTGCCGGGGGGTTCTTTGTGTGTGTGCACATGTGTACAGTACGTTTGTGTGCGTACCGCAACCCCGCACACAGGGTGTGCTTCAGACATGTAGCCTGGGGAAACTGGGGCCTTGTTGGGAGCAAACGCAGCAGGACTCCACCACAAACTGGCTTCTAAAATACGTGGGTACAGCAGGCCTGATTAGCTGGCAAACAGTGGGGAGCAGAGGGAGCGAGGGAGGGACCTCCATCTCTCTCTCTCTCCAACTCACACACACACACGATCACATAAACACATACCTTCAAACCCCACCCCCACCTCTTTCTGTACCCCCTTGGTGGCCTGCCAGATTATTGCGAAAACAGGCAAACATGACTTGTTCCTTAGATGACTGTGCTGCTTTGATTTGAGCTTTTTTTTCATGCACAGCTCTGCACTGCAGGGTTAACATTTTTTGTTTTTGTGAGAAAACCTGACAACTCCGATTTGAGTGATAAAACTCAGATTTAGAGGATAATTCCAGTTGACACTGAAAGTTCATTCTCGATCTCAGAAACAGTATTGCACAAAAAATCTCACCACATGGTCCATTGACTAGCTGTTCTGGAGCTTTTGCTCAAATCAAGTTGTGTTGTGATGCGATTTTCCTCTATTTATGCATGTGTTGTAGAGTTTAGGTTAACCTAGAAAAAATGTTTTAGGTTCTTGATTAAGCCTGACAGCAACAGCCTCATAGCCCCACCCACAATAAACAACACAACAAACACGTTCTTACAGTGGCTAAGATTAATATTACAATATAACTTGCAATGTGAAAGCAAGTGAAAAAAATGGTTACTGATGAACCTATAGGGAATTATCACCTGAATCTTCAGCTTCCCTCAGCTTTATGGGACTATAATGTGCTTTACCTCATTTTATATGTATCCCACCGCAAATGAATTTTTGTGCTTTACTTTCTCTCGTAGTGTAGTTTTTGGCCACAGTGGAAGTTAAAAAGCCACTTTACCTGCTCAGCAGCAAACAGCAGATAGACACAGTTAGAGACTAGCTGGTAAACATAGTGGAGAATTTAGCAGCTAAAAGCTAACTATCTCTATCTCTACTTAGATTACTATAACAGCCTGATGGGGGTTACAGCCAAGCATGACAGCTCATCATAACTCATTTTGCTAGTAATGGGCAGGGATATTGACATGTTAGTTGACAGTGAGAGAGAGGTCATGTGCAAGCATCATTTGAACAATAGATTTAACAGTATTCTGCTGAGCTAGAGGGCTCCTTGTCATGTTGCCTTGTGTGTTGAGACTGAAATAAAAAAATTAAAATTAAAAAAAAAAGAATCTCATCCCAAGCTCATTTCAGCTCCAGAACAGTTGAATGATGATAGGTGTTGCAATAGCTTTTAGCCTCTCTAAGACATGTCATATTTTACCTTTTTGCATAAGGTGGACTGCGCTCTAATCAAACATCAAACGTCAAGTGGCACCTTATTTCCCCCCCTCATCCTCAGACTCACTGACCATAAAGCAGATGCCACGAGAGCTGCCACGTCCCTCACCTTCATGTTTAAGTCATCACGTTCCCTGCTGGCCTCTGATTCTCTGTTTTGGGCTTGTCGTTGGTGACCCAGCACGGTGCATGCTGGAGGGTGGGGGACCGTGCTGACTCCACTCACTGGCCGTCCTGTAAATCGCTCTTTTATGGCCCTTGTAATGATCCCCCAGCCAGCAATCTCCACTCCGTCGCACTGCAGATAGAACCTGCTGCTTCTGGCAGCCAACATGGGGGGGCTCAGGATGGTTGGAGGAGGTAGTAGGAGACTGGAAAACACACATCGCGTGACCATGAACTTAGCCACACACACACACACACACACACAAGCAGACACATGCAGCTATGTTCTCGTTCATAAAAATGCATGCCTTTTCACACCCCATCTACCTTAATCCCAACTTCCTGTGTAAAGGTCATAGATAGCGCTGAAGGCTAGTGTTTTTACCTCGCTCCAAGTTGGCGAGGTTCAACTGTGCTCAGTGGTATGTCGTCAAGGATAGACATTTCCCCATGTAAAACCCTGATTGCCTTGATAGCATTAGCCTTTACATAATTTATTCCAAACTGGTGACAAGTTAGAGCTCACAATTCCCATAGAAGAGCAACACTGAAGCTAATTTCAAAAACTCATAATGTTCTTACACATGACCACAGAGTACTTACTGTCAGATTTTCTAAGCCTAGTAAGAAAGGAGAGAACACGACAAAGACTTTTTCCTCCCAGCTTTCTGTCACAGTGGCTCCATTGAGGCTAAATACAAAATACAGCAAACCTTTTACCCTGTCAAACAGCAGAAAGACGGATTGATAAAATTTCTTTACATAAGTTTAATTTTAGGACTTTTGTTTTAATGGCTCCACAAAACCTGTTGAATAATAAGATGATAAATAAGATAAAATGCAAATAAGATTTTACATGCAAATGCATCCACATTTTACAAAATCATTTTATGTCAAAGTTCTTTGTCTAGATAAAATTCTCACCATGTACTTGAACAAGATGTTTACAGATTTTAGTTACATTTCAGCTCAGCAAAGTCTGCTGTGCAAATGCAGTATCATTTTAATGTACTTTATTGTTTCTGATTGTTAATTAGACTCAGTGTCATTATACAAGACACACTTTATTGTTTCAGTTTAAGAAAAGAAGCAACCGACAGAACATGGCTGATAAATGAGCAGTTTCATTCAGTAGCTGAATTGTTTGCTGTAAAAGCTGTACAAATGAAGAATTTGACTCAAGTTGGCCAGAATTAAAGATGTATAATGTGAGACGTAGTAGTCTGGATTCTGTGGAGATGATTGTGCATTAGCATACCAATCTGCAATTCTAATAAAACAGAGATTCAAGTTTCACTTGATTCCCTTTCAGTTCTCAGATCAGGTAAATGTCACATGAAATTAAGTATGTAACAGTAAACATCAGGACAGAGTATGCTGATTTAGAGCTTATATTGTAGTTTGCCAGCTGTAGTCTCACTGGACAGAGTTAACCTCTTCAGTCTGATTCATATTCAGTGACAGGGTGGCAAATCAGCGTTATTATCCAAGCACTGTAATCTGACATGCATGTTTTACTGAGTGATCCTAGAGCCATACAATGGCAGTGTGTTGCTGCCACCTACATCACAAAAGTCTCATTATTACAGCACTCATTAACCCCTACTGATTATAACATGATAATTTAGTGGGTTTTTTTCAGTACGTTGATAAAATTAGAAAAAATTGGGACTAGCACTAGGCTGTCAAGAGATATGCATACATCATGCTTTCTACTGAATGCCATCATGATACAACCTCTTTAAGCACCAACTTGACTTTTTTTTTCTATTTTAACAACACATGGAAGTTTTGTTATCATACATAACTTCATCTTATTATGTCATAGAAAGATTTTCTGGTTTTAACGAGTTACAGGATTTTGTGAATCAATGGAAAAGTGTTGTAAAAGTGATATGATGTTATAACAGGAAACAATTTTATTAAAAAGGAAACATGGCTTTTTATAATATGACAAAGATCTTATTGAAATGAGGACATTTTCTTGGTGTAATGTAAACTGAGAAATTGGGATTTTTAATGTTATGGTGTCAGTACATTGCCATAACTAATAAGATTTTTATTCTGGAACTACATGCAAATCATATGAACTCGACTTGTGTGTATACGAATCTTCGGTGACAAAGCCTGATCATCTTTTAGGGTTTGTGAGGCAACATCTTGATGCACACTGAATCAACATCATTTGTTTATAGTTTGGCTGTAGGTGTTAGTTTTGTAATACCCATATTATGTGTATTCAGAGCAGTTGTCTTCAGCTCTACTCCACAATGCACTCAGTCCTCAGGCCCTGTAGTGCCTTGACAGCAGATGTCTGTGAATAGATGTAAGAAGTAGTGTACGCGTATGGCTAAATCAACTTGTTTCATTACTGTAATTAGTGTAATTTTGTTATTGTAGTTGGGTCAATATGTTATATTCCTGCCTTGTTCATAGATGCCGCACACTATAGAAAAAAAAATAGTTGGTTAGGATGATCTCACCCTCACTGGCAGTAATTCAATCACCTCTGTAATAAAAATAATACAGAGAATGAGTGTGAAAGTAACAACTTGTTACATTATCTGTGCTGAGAGTGACCCTTGTTTGCTCTCAGTTATAGTCACCCATTTCTTCACCCCACCCAGATTCTCCCCACCCCACAAGCAGACATTAAACAGACAAGGTAGAAGTTTTCACTCTGCACGTGACCCCCCTGTTTAGTATTCCTGCCACGCCTGGCTGAGGGAGCGCATTAAATTGGGATCAGGGCAGATTAGAGCAATATAGATGACTATTAAAGGCTGCAAACAGAGCCATGGGTTAGAGCCTGAGCAGGGCCCAGCTCGCCACTATGCAAGTGCACCACACACATACACACATTTACATGTCGACAACAATGACACTGTGTGAATTGAAAATGCAAGTAAATTATGACCTCCAGTAAGAAATCATGTAGACTCGCTGAAAAAACTACACTCTTTAACTGGGTCAGTAACATGTATTCTATATGTCTATTTAACCTTTATTTATCCAGCCGATTATTGAGGGGTTTACGCAGGTGCAGTGGTTAGCACTGGCACTTCTACAGCAAGAAGGTTCTGGGCTCCAACTTTGGTCTTCAAATTTGGTTTCTTGTGTGGAGTTTGCATGTTCTCTTTGTGCCTGTGCAGGTACTCCAGCTTCCCCCCGACAGTCCAAAGACATACAGGTTAGGTTAAATAAGGATTTATTTGGCCACCAAGCAGCTCCACTGAGACAGTTAAGGAGTTATGCCCTTATTGAGCAGCACTCGATAGTAAGGGGAGAGGAAGAACAAGTGCTGATCACCTGCTATTTCCAGAGCCAAAGAAACAAAATGTTATAGAAATGGAAGAACAATTACCTACCTACACCTAATCTTTTGGATCTGAAACAAACTCTAGCACATCTTCCTGTTCGTGTGGTTCATTTAGGCTGTAAGACCACAATCAAACTCAGAGAACTGGACTGAGAACACTGAAAATGTGAGTTTACAATGAAACTTTTGTGTGGGACTGTTTGTGAAAGCAAACAGATCAACCCCCAGGATTTTATAACAGCTGATATGAGGTTTTAAATGAATTAAAAAGCTAAACTACTATTTAATCTATCTGCTAACTGGCAGCTGTAAAGGAAGCAATCCTATAAGTCATCTCTGCTAACAGCATATATAGTTACAGGCATCAGAATAGTGCATGTGTGATTGATACATTCTTCAAAAAAGTCAGGTGTATTTTACACCTTTGTACTTAAATTGAGTTGCAGTCTTGACACAAATAACAACTCATGGCCAGTTATTTCCTCATGACCTCTTTGTAACATAAAAGGACATACACTTAAAAGACAGTTAAACACCACACGACTCACCAGTCGAACACTACCACCAACAAGTTGATTTACATGAACCTAAATTAGGTATAAAAGGGACCAAACATACACACATACAACCTCTAATAGGTGAAAAAGTTCAGTCTGCACCCTTAAAAATCTTTTTAGTTTTACTAACTAAAATTGTACTGTGTGTAGAATAAAGAAATTCTAACACTGGCACTCCCAAGAGTCACATGGCAGAAACATACCTTCTTTCCTCACCATCTGGCCTGGGGACACTGACATAAATGGCTGAAGCAACATAAATTACACCAGATGTCACCTGATCAAGCCACTTTTCAAAAACAGAAACTTGTGCAATCAGAAGTTAGTGTTGAAAGCTGTCATAATGATTAAAATTCCACATGCAGGGCTTTGATTTAACCCAGAATCAGGACAGAAAATGCTTGACTTTTTAAGAATTGTGAGTACAGCCTTGCATAAATTTGGTTTCATTCCTTTAAAATACCTTTCTGTATACACTGCACAGCTAAAACCACTGGATTGAAAATAATGAAGTATGCCATCTGGTAACCAGCTTACAGGGTTTATATATAACTTAGTGTTGAGAGTCCTTATCATAATTCATTTGACATGGACACAGTTTAAGAAGCTCCCTTGGATTTCTCTGTGAGTCAAAAGGTAACAAAAGGTCAGTGTGTGATGAAACGCCAGAGTGTAGAGAACAGTCTTACGGAATAGGGAATGGGGAGAAAAGAGATCACCACTGTGAATTACAGTTCTTTGGGGTACAAACATTCATATCTTCACTAAACCTTTTTTTTTTTTTCCTCACTGTCTTCTGTCCAACTCTTCCAATTTTATTGCTTTATAGATTCTGCTGCCATTAGGGCAGCAGCTTCCTTCCAAGAGAAAATTTTCATTACTTGGTATGTACTACACAGCAGTGCAGCATGGACCATTGCACAGTGTATCTGGTGGATCTTATGAGTGACATCTCATGAGATGTTAACAATGTAGGTGACACTGTGAAGCCTGGCGCTGTCACTGACCATATCCTATCCACTTAAAGATCTTTTTATCTCTTGCTGAACCTTTGAGCTTATTTTTGAGCATGTCCTTTAGGGAAATGTCATGGGAGCTGCCAGCACTATTAAAAGTACACTGAGGAGGGAGAAGTGCTTTGGAGGATTTCATATTATATCTTGAATTCTCTCTCTCTATTGATAGCCCACATTATGAGAACCATGGACAGATTACAGTAGAAATATGTGTAAAAGGATCATTACATGAGAGCAGATGAGAGGTTCACAAGGTAAATAATGGACTGAAAGCCACACTGCTAAAATCGAAAGACATTTGAAGAATGTATTAAATCGTGTGATGAGTGGAAATAAAGTATAAATGGGAAACAAATGTAAACTTATTAAACAAAGAAACAAACAAAGAAGAAGAAGTTAGAGACAGACTTTTGTGCTTTGTGATTTGACAAAAGTCTCTGATGAGCTGATACATTTCAGATCTGACAGATAGATAGAGCACAGCTCAGAGCTACTGCATGGTGGTTTACAGTTAACATTTCCCACCATGTTCATTTGTCTGCCACCACCGTCAGAGAGAATGGTACTTTTCTCAAATGTAAAGGATTGAAAGAAATGGGTCAGATTACATTAATGCTGTCACCCCTGGTAGGAATATGAATATAAATCTGTTCTCTTGGATCCATGACTGATCTGGCGACTTCATAGAAGGGCAGAAGAAAGCAGGTGGTCTTGATAGACCATTTGTCACTGCAGCTTCCTGCTGTATTTAGCTGTTAAAGTTCTGGCTGCATTTGATTTTCAATATGTTTGCCTATAATTGTTAAGAGGATGTTTCATTTCCATTTTTCACATAGATTCTGTTTAGCTCTAAAGATAAATAATACTGCATCAGTATGTGTAGAGTAAAATAGAACAAATCCATTATGTCAAACTAATCAACATAATGCAGGCTGTAGTTTATTTGGTCCTGTACTACAAAAGGAGAGGATGCGTTGTATGTGTGTGTATAAAGGGTAAGGCCCCCTTTGCACATTTGTGCCCTGGGCCTGTCATGATAATCTTTCACAAAAGCATCAAGTGATTGTAAGATTTGAAGGTGTTGAGTATGGTAAATCTGTAATTATTTTAGTCTTTACTTAATGTACCGAAGATTGACAATGTAAATTGGCTTGTAAATATATTATGCTGCAAGGAAAAGTCCATCATAAAACGTTTGTACCTGGGGGCTATTTGTTGTATTCTCAAAGGAAACTGAGCAAACTAAAGCACTGCCTCATCAGGTCAAATAATCCAGCGAGATTCATTGCAGAACAATTTAAAGCTTTGTATAAAATATTAGCAGCAGATTTTTGGTGTTAGACCTTAAATCAAGGAGCAAGTCCTTTTTCTAGATGTGAAATGTATCTTATTTACAACTCAAGCTAATGTTATGGAAATGCATTCTTGGAAATTCAGGAATTTAATAGTTGAGATTAACATTAACATGTTAGAGAGACAGATTAGAGGCTTAACAACAAGAATCAACAGTAAATACACAAAATTCCAAAACACCCACAAGGCATTAATTAATCTTCCTGTTTTGGCTTGACAACATTTACTACTTATACACATTGAATAATTTAAATTAAATCAATAATACAAACTATTGCTCCATCTCTTTCTCCTCAGACATCCGTTGTTCCCCTGCTGGCATTGTTGTTTGAGAAATGTGAGCAGGCCAATAGGGATCTGGAATGCATCACGCCAACAGCTTGTGGACATAGAAAACTTCTAGCACCAGCAGGAGCGAGAACACGTTTTCTTCAGTGAAGATCCAGAGCTGGACAACTTGGTGAGTCAACTTCTGTGAGAAAAAGTACACATGGAAATCATTAACATTTGAAAAAATAAGAGATGAAAATTATAACATAGCTGTAGAAATGCCATCTTGTCTCTTTGCAGTGCATCCCATCATTGCTTGTCTCAATCATTCCCTCCTTTTCATGTAATCTACCCTTGCACTTCCCTTTGTACGACACCCAACAGTAATTACAAATTAAGAGAGGGAGGATGCTGACTATGTTCACTGGAGAAAAGAGGGGGAGGAGCTGAAGCCAGACAAAGACAGTAGACAAGAAAAAAAGTGCACTTTAATATAGTACTTGGGATGACAGGCTGACAAGTGCTGAACAGTCAATTAACCCTGCATTCAGTGTTTTATGAGGCACTGTGCCGCATCCTTCCCAGAGGGCACTAACCTTCCACAGGCAGTAATGTTACACTGGGCTTGACTGGCTGCGATGGGTGCAAGAGTTACTGGGTCCCTTTGATTGCCGAGTGCAGTTTAATTAGCTGATTTAGATCTCCTCCTTGGCCAAGCACTTTCCTGTCCATTCTGGACCTTGAGTGGTGATCTTTGAGGAGTGCACCACCACAGCAGCACAGAGTAGAGAAAGCCAGGCTATTGATGGCCAGATAACTGTTGGAAGAGATGAAAATATAAGGACACTGTACTTTTAACTAAATGATTCCTGTCATTCTCGTTAACTATATACATCTTACATATTTGCTCTTTCATTATCATTAGATCTCAGGAAACAAACCCAACTTCTTAGCTGTTTCCTTTACAACAACTCCAGTAGTGGTCTGTTAAATATCAGACATTTGTCCGTCAGTGTCATCTACCTCCAATATTATTATAGTTCCTCTGGCCCCCTGCTATTGCATTCATTCAAATTATTTGAAAATGTCTGAGCATAGCAATAATTCCATAGTGGCAGGAGGATTCAGGTCATCTGTTCAAAGCTTGCACCAAGACCTCCCATAAGAAGCTTCTACAACATTTTATAGGCCATATTTCACTTGAGACTCTTTAATGCCCCATCTCTTGCTTTCATGCCAGGAACACAATTGAGTAAAACACTGAACTGCATAATTAGGGGGGACACAGGCATAACAACAGTTAAACCTTTATATATTATACAGAATGTTATTTTTATTACTCCTGTCTTGGTGATGTACACCTTTTGGTACCAGTGTTTGGTCTTTGACAGCACGCATCTCTTATCGGTTATCATGTTTTTTTTTCCTCTTTTCACTTTGCAAGTACAATAAGTGGCTACACTATTAAAGCAATACTTTTGTTGTCTCCCTCCAAAGTCAAAATGGGATGTCTAGTCTAGTTCCTAGTCTGTAGTCTGGCAAATACACCCATCAATCAATAATCAAAATTAATATAGTAAAAAAATAAATAGAATAGAAAAATAACTATGTTGTGGGAGTTCGAACCAGAGGCTTTTTACTTAGAGTTAAACCCTCTGAGTTTAGGTGACATTGTTAGAGTCAAACTAGAAGAAACATTCCAGGAGTTGAAAGAAAGGTAAGGTTACAAGGATGAGAGGGTTTTAAGATTAAACCATCAATGTGGTGCTTTCTCTCACAAGAAAAGACCCTCCTGAAGTACATTCAATATGTTTAAACAAGATTTTTGCAACTAATAAAAGAAATGCATTACAGACAAAACCTCAAACTAGACATAACATTTTACTGTTCTGAGGAAAATAATCTATTTTATTAGTTTTAACACTGAAGCCAATAAAGCCAGTCCTAAAGACACTGTGGAGAAGCTTCAAGTTTGACCTCTCAGCATTGCATATTAGAGGACTGGTATTGATTCCTGCTTTGGGAGAATGAGATGAAAGGATTACAGCCCTCTGTATACTCTCTGTAACTATATGCATCTCTGGAATAAACATTAAAATTGAATGTCACTCCCTGCTCATCAATAAAAGAAGCCACTGCATGTTACTTCCTCTCATCACATCTCACCCTTTAAATCTGACTGTAAACACCTCAGCTCACTTTTCCACATCTAGCGTCCTGATGGTCTGGTTCTGGATTTTGTTTTACTTAATGTGATCTGTGTGTTTTTGAGTATGCCCGATGTGAGTATGCTGATGTGGTGATCATTTATGCATCTGTATATTTAGAACAGTCTATCCAGTAACTCAGCACCCATGTAGCTGTCTGAATAACCTGCATAAAATCCATTAAAATGCATTCAATTGACGATTCTATAATCCCCCTAAAACACATTGAAAATGTTAATAACATCATTGTTACTGATAAAATGATGTATTCAACAAGTACAATATTAAGTACTGATAAAATCCCTCACCAATACATAATACCCCTTTTAGAATCATTAAACCCAATACAGGGACTCAGTTTGTAGTCTGTTGTGAATGTGATCAGTTTTGTTATTTTTTTTATTTTTTTCTGTTTCCTTCCAGATGGTCAAGGCCATTCAGGTGTTGAGTGGATCCACCTTGGAATTAGAGAAAGTCAATGAGCTCTGTGGGCATTTCTGCAACCTCATATTACCTGTCTGAAGACCAAGATGCACAGCCACAACTCCTCCAGAATGACCTGATAATCTTACCTCCATCACACACCAGTCTCAGTGCATGCAGCAGGTCAGTCACAGACAATGTGGGACTTTAAAGTTCCTACTTGCATTCTCTGATATTTCAAGATGCCAATCATTTCATTCATCAACAGGTAGATTTTGCTGTTGGGAGTTTTTCAGCTCAAACACAGTAGCACGATCTTCTTACATTTGCTCACCAGTGTCTCTCTGTGATCCCCCAGGAACTAATTCAGACCTCCTCTCCATCCATGACCTCTGTCTCCAGCCTGTTAACCCTTCAGGGATTGTGGTGCTCGCCGGGGTCTGCAACAGGCAATGTCGCCAAGGACTACCATCAATCTCTCAAGTGGTTTCAGGTGCTAATGAGATTACACATACAAACACTCCGAAACATTATGACCTCACATACACATAGAAGATTCAATAGTAGTACTTTTTTAACCATCATTCACTTAATAGTCAAATTTGCTAATAACTTCGACATCCAAGGATACTTGGATTGCTCCAGCTGTTCTGCTGACAAGCACTTTTATTTAATATACTGTGGAGCTTCCACATTAAAAGTATATTATAATTTTTTCTGTTTCATGTGGACACACACGTTCCTATTTTAGTATTATCAGTGTGTGGAAATATTGTCTAAAATAAATAAGTCTAAAATGGAACCTTTCTTTTCCGTGGACATCATTTAATAATTGCATTTCCAGCATAGATCTGTAGTACTTTAAACCGTTATTTAATGTGAATAGAATTTTTGCTTGCCTGAATTCATTGTGTAAATATCATGACATTCTGATATTCAAACCAGTGGGGGTAAGAGATCATGTTGTGTCTGATAGGGAAAACACATGATAAGAATATAGAGAAATAACATTTGATACATTTAGAAATGAATAAAGATGACATGATTGATATGCAGTTTGCAAGAAAATGGTAACCACAGTGACATGCATACAGTCTAAGTTTCCTTTCACGATACATATATGTTCATCGTGATTCTGGCTCTAAAGTAGTTTTGTTCCTATCTTTATCAGTAGAAGTTTGTCTGCTACCACCAGAGAGGCATCTTACCTGCATCAGCCTGCATTGTCCTCAAGGAAACTATTTTGGTACCACTCTTTAGTTTTATATATGCTGCCATTTAACAGTCATCTGATGTTACAATTCCACTCATGCCTGTGAGAATACAGTTGTAGGTCCCTGGTAGATCTGGTGATATTAATGTAACTCAGATCTAAATTAAGCTGGATGTCACAAAATGTTTTATAATTTAATTAATATGTGTTCTGTCATTCTGTTTTCCTCACCGCTCATCACCTCTCTTGTACTGGGCTACGTACATCATCTGTCAATCACTATTGAGGACAGCTTAGGGAGAGATATTTCAATTTTTGTGTTCTTTTGACCAGGATGATTCTCCAGCTGAGGATGTTAGTCCAAAATAGTCCATTTTAAATCTTCCTGCCTAGATACTGCAGTCCTCTTTTATTCAGATCATTAACACAAATCAGCTTTCGTCATCTCCACCTTTTTCAAAATGCTGATGCTCAACTTTACCAAATCATTTTAAAATAATAATCAATATTTTTTAAATTTTTAATGACTTTGATTTATTAATATTCTTCTTTGTGTTTTTAACCAAAATTTCTCTGCTTATTTATTTATTTAAATTTTAGCTGTAAAATCACTTGACACTATATAAAACAAACTATTACTATAGTTATTATTCAGACTTAAAATGACGTGACAAAAGATGTTGTCTGTTAAGACCATAATAAGTCAAGTTGCACCAATTAGTATTTACTGCGATTTTCAATAATAATTCATTTTTGTAAAATTAAGTGTATGGTTATATGTTGCTGATCACAACCATACATCACCAGCCCAAGCACTCCTTACTTTATATTAGCATTTTGAAATGAACTGTAACATTTAACTGCTATTATATTAGTTTAACTTGTCACAGCCATAGTAACGGGTTTTTGTGTATGTGTATCAGAGAGCTATGGTATGCATCCTTCACAGAGTGTCACATCTGAAGGTTCTGCATGTCAAGCCTCTAAGAAAGTGAAACAAGTAACTGCCTCTTGGAAACTCTTTAACCTGTAATAAATCAATGTCTGCCTTTGATCACTACACACTGAAGAGCCCAAACAGACTGCATATAGTGTCTTGATCAAGGCCACTGTCAGCACTAAAAACACTCACTTTTTCTAGGTTAAAGGATACTAATGCACCTTTTGAATTTAATCATTTCTTGCCTCTTGTTTGCCATGTGTTTTGTTTGTGGGGCTGACAAGAAGTTAATAATAGGCTTCTAGGTGGTGCGGATGTGGCTGCCAGTGGCTGCTGAGGCCACTTGACACTATGACGGCAAATTATCCCCTCAGGTGGGACCCTACCAGCTGCTGCTATGGTGACATCACAAGGGTGGTTAACGTGGCGCCGCCAGGAACCATCCAGATCCAGAACTCAGGTAGTCAGCACAGGATGCCTTGGCCAAAACATTGGCTCCTCCTGTGCCTGCACCACCCACTGTCTCTATTTGTTGTTATTAAACGGCCTCTACATCTCCCAGAATCCTCTGGGTGTCTTTTTTCATTGTCTCTGTCTGAACACCACCTCCTCAATGAGACACAAATGGAAATTATTTGTCTCTACGATGTTTAGGAAGCTTATGTAATCCTGTCAGATACGACTGCAGGTGAGACAGTCATTTACTTAGTCATTTAACACTAATCTTGTTTAGTAGATCAAGTTTTTTTGATGATGTGATTTGGCACATGAGAGACATTTTGTATCTATTTTGCCCGCTTTTGAGAAAGAGGAAATATTGTGGAAATTCTTTGACAGGAAATATTATGGCCACAAATATTTTATCTCCTTCCCATGAAAGGCTTTAGAACAGTTCTAATCTCTAATGAACAAATGCCTGAATTGGATTTTATGACACATTTGTGGTTTTAATATTTTCATTCTAGTTCAATTTTTACACTCACTGTATCTTTTCTCTTTAAATGTTAGGTTGTTGTGAGATGAATGAGTCTCATACTTATTCCTACTGATCAATGAAATTAATTATCTATCTATCTATTCATCTATCTATTCATCTATCTATCTATCTATAGCTTAATTAAGCTGGTCGGAGTAATGGATTACATTTAGTTAGCAGAGTTGTATGACTGAAGAACAAAAACAGTTTTTATCAAAAACGCTCCTTCCTGAAGGTTGTGTTTACACTTCGCTGCTGTAAGGCAAACAGTCAAGTTATAGAACCACTACGCTAGCCTAGACTCATATCCCAAGACAGTACATTTTCAATTTTAAAGTCATTAACTCTGCTATCTCTATGATGACTTGATAAGACACTTGTTTATTTATCCAGCCCATCCTAAACATATCACACAGTGAATTTAAACTGAGCATCATCACAGTTGAAAATATACTGCAACCATAACATATTAAAAACTTTTTGGGTCATGCTGGGACAATAGACAGTCTGTCATAACTTTATTCATTCTGTAATTTAGCTGTGCTGTTTGTTGCCTTCATGTTTTTAAGGCAAGCAGTCAGCCATCAGAAAGTGTCATTTGCTTTTTGTCAAAGGTTAATTCAAGTAGAAGAGGACTGTTGGCATCCAAAACCATGGCGTCTTTCCCTCCATTGCACACAGACCCTTCCCTGGTGGGAAAGAGAGGTGCAAGGGTAGAGACCCTCTAAAGTAGAGAACATCAGGCACTTCCTCGTTAGGTCTGCTCACCGGACACAGGATCTTTTCAGAGTCAGAATGTCTTTATTGCTGTACAACGGAAGCATGAAGAATCTGACCTGATAATTGGTGCTGAATCATTAAAAGACAGTCACAACACAGGACTGAGAATAATTCTCGCGAAGGCAAATAATTGACCAAATAAAATGTTGAGCAGACAAAATATCTTGTGAAAGTTATTAAATATTGCAGTACGCTGTGTTTTTAATTTACAGTAGTTAGTAAATAAATAACAGCTTTTGTTTTATTTTACAGTTTTGTTTACTGCAAACATAAAGGACCATTAAGTTCATATGTAATGGTGGCCTGATAACTTGATGGTCATCTGCAGACTTCGTAGCAGGGTCTGTTGTTAAGAGAGCACAGATTTGAAATATAAAAGACCAGGGTTTTATTGAGTGCAATGCACTATTAAAATATGCAAATCTAAGGTAATGAATTTGTTGGAACCAATTTTCCTTTTAAATGTAATACTGCTCTTAAATTGAAGTCTAAAGACATTAGGTAGAAATGTGCCCATACATTTTGAAAGAAATGAATTATTATAGAATAAACTTAGTCTAAATTTATTCAAATTTCTATTCTAGGACTTACTTACAATCACTGTTGTCTGTCGGTTCTTTTCTAGACATTTCAAACATAGTGCATCCATTACCCACAAAAGCAGCAGGCTATGTAGATTTAACCGTGGTCAGGATGAGCTGTGTACTTGTCTGGCCTTGATACTTGGCTTCATAGATATGAATAATAAATGTGGAGGTGTCTATGCACAGCAGTCCTGGCTGAGAGCAGCTCAGTTTCAGGTGGGTAATCGTTCTTTTGATAGTTAGAGGCCTCGTGAATAATCACACTGTGCCGAGGCAGAGTGTTATATGTGAGCTGGAGTGAACACAGCCTGGCTACTATTTTTGCTGACAAGTTTCAGTAATCACACTCTTGAGCTTGTCAATTAATTCATCCTTGCTTCCCCCAGAACACACACACACTCCCATGGCTGAGGGGATAAGAGGAGGGTCGTCCACGTGACACCCAGCTGCAACTGTAATGAGTCTTGTTTTGTGTGGGGAGTCTTAGGGGGTGTGAGTGTATATAGGTTTGTCTGTTATTTATTGCAGTTTTTACTTATTCATGCATTTTGTCCTACATGATTATGCATAGAAATTTTCACACAGCAGGTTATGCTTAATTTCAAATAGAGATACCCTTATTCAAAAGAATCATAAAAATCTTAAAGCCACTGGTACTGCCTATATGTTAATAATGACAGATTTAAATGATTGGTTCATATATTATACATTATATATATATATATATATATATATATATATATATATATATATATATATATATATTACATATTTAGGAATATGCAGACATTGAAAGACAGCGTGTGTGTGTGTGTGTGTGTGTGTGTGTGTGTAGTGTGTGTGTGTGTACATTTTTGTATAGTATGTGTTTTTATGTAGTATAGTTCTTTGCAGGTGGTGTCAAACAGGGTTTGCTAATGGTTGCTTAAAGGGACCATTGTGTTCCACATTATCTGCCTCAGAGCCCACATGCACTTTTATCTCTACAATGAAATAAACACACAGACAGCTGTACACACACTTTTTTTCACTTAGGATCACATTGCATTGACTTACATTCTTTCTTTATTTGTTTGGATTAACTAACCTTCAACCCAAACTAATGCATGCTTAACTCTAACCTTTGCCTTCCCAAAACCTTAAACCCTTAAACCCTAACCTAAGACTTACCCTCAAATGAACAAAAATCAAGTCTTAAATCTTGTGTGAAAACATTTTACTGAACACATGAGGAACATAGGCTATATATATGTTAATTTCACACTCAAGAAAGTACATTAAATGTGTTTTTCTTCATGGATGTTTGCTTTACTGTGCTATTTTCAAATTCACATAATAGGATCTTGGCACCAATAAACTGTCATGAGATTAGAGAAATTCTGTATTTCAGTATTTTTAACATCCACTCATGTATAGCACTGATCCCAGAAGGGTCGCCTGGGGCGAGCTAATCCCAGCTGACATTGGACGCAGAGGCGGGCACCCTGTACAGATCGCCAGTCCACGTAGGGCCACACATATAGAACCATTCACACGCAACTTTAGAACCACCAATTAACCTAACGCAGGCACAGGGAGAACATGCAAACTCCACACCCCGGGCACACCTGGGCTTGAACCTGGAACTTTCTTGCAGTGACGCGACAGTGCTAACCACTGCACCACAGTGCTACCTGTGTGCTACGAATCCCATTTAAAAAAAAGACCCAAGCCAACAGTATGTTAGTCCAACTTTAAATACTTTTTTGACTTCCTGTGACAAATAGCCAAAGCCCAGACACTGATATACCTTGGGCCAGATTAACCAATATTTGAGGAGTATCTGCAGCATTACAGTGTATGGGGCTGAGCCAAACAGTGTGTGTTCATATAATGAAGGAACGCTACCCAATGCAACAGTGTGGCTCATTGATGTGTTTTAATGGTTTGTGGACAACAGTGGAGCTATACGTGGGGAATATTAGTTTTAGATACATACACAGATTCGTTATCTGATCAACTCATAGTTGGTTTGGGTCTTTATAGGATTTGTTGATAATTAGGGGGAAAAGAATATCACTGGACTTATCCTTACTAATTGTTGCAGCCTTGTACCTTTTGCCTAATAAGTATCCAAGAACATCCAAGTTCACTAACCTTTAACTTAACCTCAGCTGTAATAATAGAAAACTCTACTGTTCAGCCAGAGAAAGCACATAATTAGCACATACATGCACACATACATCAATATACACTGCAGGCTGTCAAAGAATGTCAATACCTGAGATCATCTTTGTCTCAGCATCGACCCAAACAAATAACATCTGAATAATGATTTCACTGATCACAGATATAGGACTTACAAATGAAACCAAGCCAACACAGTCACCTCTCACTCCTTTACAGCTCTCACTAATTTAGCACTAAAACTGTGAACCAAACTTTTGACCAGCGTTTGTCTGACCCTCCAGTCTTTAAAGCTGTTGAAGCACCAAATACCACTTGACCTCTCGTCTTCTGCATAGTCAAGGGTGCTGCTTTATATTTTAAGTATCATTACTCAAACTCAGTTACCATGGTGACACTTGAGGTGGTGTTTCTGCCCCTGCCATGAAAAAGAGATAGGTACTGTAGGCCTTTTGCTCTGCGGGCAACAATAAATGCTCTTCCATCCGCCTCCTTTTTGCTTTTCTTCTCCTCTTCCCTTCCTGCTGTCTGCTAGAAGGTAATGTGGACTCATCCCTGTTGGACAGCAAAGAAGGCAAGTCCAAGAATAAGAGGTCCTGTCAAACATGCCACCAACATCATGGTCCTGGCTCTTTCTGTATCCTCATGGCAGACAGAGACATGTGGTGTGAGTGTGTGTTTGTATTTAAAGCGTAGTGTGTGTGTGTGCATTAATCTGAAATGATCATGTTTGTTTGCCTTTTCAACTTGAAGTAAAGGTGGCTGGGCAGAGAGATAATGGATGAGACGATGGAGAGTTAACTAGTTCAATGAGGAGGTTTACTGAACAGTGAGAGAGTAAGACATTTCAGTGTTTAATATGAGAAATAGAACCAAATGAAAAGTGGGTACACTAATGTTATTAATTACAGAAAAGCAAATCCTTGAAAAACTGGAGATGTGTTGTCTCTTCATATTCTTCTGCACCCGTGACTCAACCGAAGATGAGAAAAGGCAGATTGCTACAAATCTAGTCTAACCTTGCAAGTGAACAACTGTAAGAGTTGAAGGTCTTCATTATACCCATTGAGACATTTGTATGCACATGTAGACAGAAAGACACCACTTATATTTGTAGCAGAATAAGGAGGAAGCTCCTGAACTGAATTGAATATACTGGGATCTGTTTCAGTGACTGTTAACACTGTGGCGCCATCTCTGGTCATATATCTGCAGCATACCAGACCATAGAAAGCCTTATATTGTCATGCATTCTCTTTTCATATTTGTTTTCAAGAAACAATAGAAGAGATTTCAGTATTTTTGATATAGATTGAAGAGCATAATTTGCTTCCTTTCCTTCTGAAAGTTTTTGGTATTTAAGGTGCAATATTGTATTTTGTGGCAGGAAACAAAAAAGATGATAATGTTGTTTTAAACTTAACATTGTATCTGCAGCAGTCTGTGTCATTTGACTGATGAATGGACTGTGTGTAAGGAAACCAGAACCAGTCTTAGAGACAACTGATAACTGATGAAAAACAAGATAACTAAGAACATATTTCTCTGGAGTTCTGTCCTTTCCAATATACTTTACCCACAAAGCTCTTTAATGTGATAATCTACAAAAATCTATAATCCAGAACAACAACGCTGCCGGGCGCATCCTCCAGCCTATGCTGGATGCCAGTAACCCAGACCCAGCTCCTAAAGTTTAAGAAGACAGTCCCAGCAACCGCCCCACAGCGCCTGGCCCGATCCCATCGTGAATGGAGTTCTGCAGACGCACAGATCTCAAACAGGGAAACAACTCAGACAGTATGTCATTACTAAATTTCTACCCCAATTTTTTTTCCCAGGATCCTTAATTGTACTCTTTGCATTAAACATGCATGAAAGATTAAGAATAGAATTAACCTGACCTGTTTAAATCTTAAATCCACTAGGGTGCCACTGCTGATACTTCCCGTTATTTATATGAGAAGACGCGGAAATCAAGAAGCAAGAATAAAGAATTACCAAATCGAAAAGTTATAGTATTTTGTCCTACAGGAATCATAAGTCAGATCTGAGAAGGTATTTAAAAACAGTGTGTGGATTCCAACTCTCTGAGTTATAAAAAGAAATTTTGGTAACTACCATCACCCATGGCAACTGGGTTTAGTTTTTCATGTCAAGGCCTGTATAGATTATATCTAGTTGCTGGGTGTAATTTATTATCTGCTATCTCTGTACTGGCAGCTGGCAGGTAAAAGACAGAGAACAATATGGTGAAGGAAAGCTTTCTCAAAAGTCCAAATGACTTCAGTGTCATAGATTTAATCTGAACCAGTTTATGAGCATATCGGTGTTAACTCAAATTAATACGGAATCATTTATGCAGTGTAAGGAATGGCAAATACACAACTTCAGTCCCGTGATATGATTCCATTTGATCACACAAGCATTTATTATTTATTTAAGTACTTAGAATATCCATTTTAGTTAGACATGTCTGTGTTCACCATGTGCACATTAATTCTACTGTACTGTGATTGTACAAACAGAAAAATTGAAACCTCCATGGACAATCTGAATGGAAAAGTCTGACTGCAATGGATTTTTTTTAGACTTTATAATTGTGTACATAGTTCCTAACCTCCTCTGTTTCCCTGCCTCCCTCAACCCGCTTGAGCATGGACAGCTCAGTCACTGCCTCAGACTCAGCCACCCTGGCCATGCAGCAGCCATGCTGGGAGCCACGACCTGCTGACGAGGAGGACGAAGAAGAGGAGGAGGAAGAGGAGGAGGAGGAAGGAATGGAGGAGGAAGAGGAGGAGGAGGATGGGGACGAGGAGAACGACAGGGGGAGGCAAATGTCCAGCGGAGGAGGGGGGCGGACCATATGCAGAGGAACTGGAGTAGTCGAACAGGGGGAAAGACTATATGAACTTTGACCACATTTGTCCACTTAAGACGGCCTCATTCAAACTCAAACTAGGACAGCTCTAATGCTAAGTGACTCTAGAGAGCTTTTAAGGGCGTATTATATTTTCTCCACATTCATCAGAGACTCTCCTGCAGAGCCCAATCAGACACAATGACCATCATGATCATGATTATAGAGAATGAGTATTAGTTTAATGACGAATATGTGTTGTTTCATTTTATGACAGTTTGTTCTCATGCAGAGAGCCCCGGGAATATTTGGATAGTAGCACATTTTTTACTCTATAGCTCCTGTTATTTATGAAACGAAATGGCACAGAAACTAAAAGGTTGAAAGCTTACTGTCAGTTTTAAATTTTTACCCATTTTACTGTCACAGTTAAAAAGTTTGATGCTTTTAGAGAGCCGTGACATTTTGAGAAAATAATTGATAGGAGAATGAAGATTCTGGAATAACTGCACATGCATCAAAAAACTAAAAATCTTTGCACAATTAGAATTGTTGACTGTATGTGTTAACAACTACTTCACTGAATGTAATCTGTCCAAAATGTTTTGGCACCATGAAGTCAGTTACAGAGTCAGGAAGGGCTGCCGCTTTTTTAAACCGCTCATTTCATATGACTTAAAGTTCTACATTTTCAACTGATAGTGCACAATTTCACTTTGCAGTTCATGTGTCATTTCACTTCCTAAAATAAAAGTGAGGCACCAAAAGAAAGGAGAAATAAAAAAGGTGTAATCCTGTGCAAATATCTGCAGAGGTGACTATATGTGTTTGCTTCCACTGCTGGGCCATCATTAACGCCTTTTAACTGACTCATAGGTTCTCAGGTTGAACAACACTCATTCGATGTGTTTCTCCCTCATGAGGGAAACACTTGTCTCATTGCTGCAGCAAATCTTTTTGAGCATGACTTTTGAAACAATCTTTATTTTTTTCTTCTACCATGAGCAAAAAAAAAAAAAAAAAAGAAAAAAAAAAGAAAAAAATAGAAATCTGTAGTAAACCAGTGTATACTGACTGCACATATAGTATGTATATTGGATTTTTCATATGTTTGCATTCTGGTGTTGAAGGTTTGCATATTTATTCAGTTTTTTTGTTTGTTTGTTTTTTTTGTTTGTTTCTTTGTTTCTTTGTTTGTTTTGCGTGGCCTCAGAGGGTAGCTAAAGGAACCATGTGACAATGACAGTTGCTTCTGCGTATACTGTAGGTTTTGCAAACTTTTTGAATACAGCTGTTGAAATAGCTGGTGGCCATGCACATACTTGACTTCAACCATCAACTCTTAGAAAATTGCTTGTGTATTTTTGTGAACTTGGGTGATTCTGTCACAAAATAAGAGCATGACAAGCCCTGCCAGTCGCCACAGACTGTCTCACCCACATCTCAGCATCAAGAGAAAATCACACAAAGATGGCCAGTGACTTCGGAATCCCTGACCGATGGAGCCAGTGTCACTTACAGACAGACTTTTTCGAGGAAGAAGACAATTTTGAGGAAAACGAGAAAGAGAAATAGAAAAACTCAGTAACACCTCTTTCAATTTTATGTGAAGGATTTTGAAGAAACTGTGAAACAATTTCAGCTCTCTGTTTTGTACTAAAACACACAAATGGAGTCACTCGTTTCTAATGTGAAGATGTCTAGAAAAAGAAAACATGTTATATTGAATGTTCTGATTGTTCATTGTGAAGTATGTTGCTCATTAATATTCTTTTTTGGATTGCTTTTTTAAATGGATCTTCCAGAGCAAGTGACAGACAATAGGAAATATTTCTATTTCATTTGTACACTTTGTTGTCATAATCTATTGTGTTTCAATAGACCAATTTTAATAATTAAACATGTAAAGGTACTGATTTTGACTTGGTGATCTGAAAGTTCTGCATATGCTTAAGCTGAACAAACATCTAGGGCCATAAATTCACACACAGCAAGTTGGCAGTTTGATTCATGAGAATATTTAGAAAAAAAAGCGATGGACAGAACAAAACACCAGAAAATTCACTCAAGCCTTTTTCTCAGCTACACATCCAGAAGCTAAGTCAGTATCTCCACAGAGCTTATGTGTGTGTGTGTATGTGTGTGTGTGTGACATTTCTGAACCCTCTCAGGCCCTGCTTCATTGTAACATATTTCCAGATTACAGAGTTAGTAGTCTAAATATTGGCTTAACATCCCACATTTTCCTGTCACGTGGGTAGCCTCCCACCCACTGGTTATCACTCTATCCTGTGATTTAACTTGCTGGAAGACGCCCACCCAAATGCTCTCCCACCTTTTCAGCCGACTACCACAAAAGATCCCAACAGAGCTTTTGACCACAGGGTTTCAACTTTTTGAAATGTGGATTCTGCTCCCTCAGAATAAATGCTAATCACTGTTGTGGGTGTTTGCTGCACAAACCACATTGCATTGTTTTACACTGTTGTAGGGACTTGATATTACAGTGAGGAAGCACTGGTCACAAGTTCTCATACGTGGGAAGGAAGTCACCCATATTTACAAAAGTGGTCTAATAAAAAACCTGTTTGAGACTAAGGGCATCACAGCATTTCTTCTCTAATTATTCCTCACAGGACTTTCTGTACAGCAGGTCAGATGGGCAGAGTAGCCAGTGGCCCCATCTGAACACCAGTTGGAGAGGCAGTGGGATAAAATGAAAATATAATAATCTATCTGGTGGGTGTTTTAATTTATCAATGGATGGTATTAGCTACAGCAGGAGGCCAGGTCATAAATCATTTACCAGTGTATTTCTTTTATTAATACAGATTGCTGCTGTATACTGGTCACTTCAGCCAGCAGGGTTCAAGGTTCAGTGAATACAATACGATATAATGCAAGGATAGTCATCTACAGTAATTCTTTTCATACCAATAAGTGATAATATGATATGCGATAACTATAGTGACCCTATTTATCGGTTACACACCCTGGAAAGGTCACCAGTCAATTACAGGGCTGGCAATGAGGTAAAAAAGAAGCCCAGGATTCAATTCAATTCAGTTCAATTCAGTTTTATTCATATAGCGCCAAATCAACAAAAGTCATCTCAAGGCACTTTTCATATAGAGCAGGTCTAGACCATACTCTTTAAAAATAGATATTTACAGAGAGACCCAACAAATCCCACCATGAGCAGCACTAAGCGACAGTGGCAAGGAAAAACTTCCTTTTAAGAGGCAGAAACCTCGAGCAGAACCGGACTCAGGGTGGGCAGCCATCTGCCTTGACCGGTTGGGTTGAGAAGGGGGGGGGGGGGGGGGGGGGTTAGAGAACAGCGAGAGAACATAGCATAACACGGGTCCCGTGTAAAAAATGTAAGGTGATGCCAATAATACAGCAGTAGTAGGGATAGTAGTGATAATTAAAGTATTAACTGCTAACGTAGCAATAAAACTAATAATTATATAATAATACTAGTAATTTCTAATTCTAGCAGCAGGTGTTGAGTGGAGTTGTAGGAGCAGCAGGAGACTTGTCATCACAGATCAGACTCTACAGCTCCAGAGGCAGAAATACCTGCAGAAAGTGACAGAAGATAACAGCTATAGGCTTAAAGGAATCATTGGTGCTGGTTAACATCTCTGTTCATGAATCTACCATACACAAATCATGGTGCATGGTGTCCATAGGAGGACACCACAGACATCACTGCACAGATGAAGTTTACCAAAGAGCAGTCTTACACCACACAGTGCTGGTGTGAAAATGTTTTGTGGACTGACGAAACTAAAGTTGAATTGTTCAGGAAGAACACACAGCACTATGTATAGGTGTAAAAGGGCCATTGTATGCCAATATGATACATAGTGTACTGTGGCCAAACACATTTGGTAAATTTAAGGTCACTAAAACCATGTGGGTAAGGATGGTGCTGATCACAGTGATGGTTGAAAGTGACAGGGAAAAGGAGATGATTGTGCTCTCTGGCCAGTCACCCTCCAGCATCTCCTCTCAAAGAGGTTATGCAGCATTATAGCAACGTCTTACTACATCTAACTTTGATTCTGAGAGAGAGCAGTTCATTTTTGTGGAACCACAAGAGGTCATTGGTCATGAAAATGTGAACTGAAGATTTTTTAAACATTCGAAGAAACAAATGCTTTCATTTTCCTGATGAAAACAGATCTGTGTGACTGGTGCAAAGACCCAATTCAGCAAACTGTAAACATGATGCCATACTGTACCTCTGTAGCTCATGTATACTATCCATTATCTACACAGATTATTTGTAAGAAGTGTATTTATACCATTAAGTATAATTACATTGGATTCCATGCACTTGCCAAATGCTAAATAATGCAAAACTCCACAACCCAGCTCTTCCCATTCAGTCCTATGTCAGATCAGCTCAATGCAATGTAATTTTTTTGTTGTTCTCTCAAACACATTCACTGCAAGGGTCAGAAACATGTTGCACAGTACAGTATTTAGCAGTAGCTCTGGGGCTGGATGGAAGTAAAAATAGTTTCAGAATGACAGAGGCTGAAAAAGCCACTGGCAATGGTTCACTTGTTTGAAGTGGGCCACAGCCACCGTGCTTCACAGCATGGATACACAAGAGAAACACACACATGTATATACACACCCATAACTGTATGGCCTAGTGTTGAGCACTGGAGGTCTGCTGCAGTCAGTGCCATCTGGGCGCCTACATGATCCCAGATGTCTTCTCTGTAATTACAGCCAGACCCGGCTCGGCCTGGTCCAGCCCAGATCCAACCTCTCATTTACTGCGGCCCTCCCTGAATACTTAAGGAGCTTTCCAACACTGTGCAGGCCTTCACAGGAACGCTTGGTTCTGGAGCATATTCTAATTGTATCCCCAGAGAAAGCTGGAAGAATTACGGTAAGGTGGTTATAGATTTCATCATATGTTGCAGATATTTCAACACGTGATGATAATTGCATTTCTGATCAAATCTCCTCTTAATTGGAACACCAAGTCACTATTCTAGATGTACTGTGTTGTAGATTATTAGGCATTTCTGCTTTATTATATCACTTATAGTGAAAACTGACAGGGAAGATAAGATATAGAAAGGCAAGCAGTGACATGTGACAAAGGTCATGAGTCTGATTTGTACTTACAGCACTGAGAGCACATGTTATCTTCTGTTTCTACTTGACTGAGTCAAAAAATAAACCTTTTTCTTATCACGGGGTAGGCATTCAAAATGTCCATCGCCCAGGCGGCGGCCAAGGCCATGCTATCTGATGCCCTGCTGCAGGACGGCTACGGGATAAACCGGATTCACCACCTGGAGCTGGAGCTTCCTTTGGACAAGGTCATCAAATTTGTGTCTGTTGGCCTTCCACTGATGCTGGTGTGCATGGCGTTCGCCCGCGAGATCTCCCTGGGTGAGCAACTCTGTCTTTTTTTTTTTTTTCTTAAAGCATGTTAGGACCTTTGTTTTTTTTTCCATTTGCTTTTTCCCCTAATTATACCCTATATTCATGAGTGCTTGTTTTTTATTCCTTGCCTGCATTTTGGCTTTGTGGTCAGTCTGTGTTTCAACAACACTGTTGCAGTGTCCTCAGTATAGTAATCGTGTACTGTTTGTCCTTGAATCACTTGCTATTTACTTGCTAAACTGCTTTTAGTTCAACTTGTGATAAAGAGAAATATCATACATACTAATATATACATTATTATCATTCCTGTGGACCATGGTAGCTATTTCAAAACTAACTCAAAGGCCTTGACAAAACTTTTCATGTAACAAAGAAGGAGAACTCTGCTGCAAAGCTACTTCAGATAACACTGGAACACAGAGTTGAGTTAAAAGTCCTGAAACATAACAAGTGTGCATATCTCTGCTCTTTCACAGCAGGTTTTTATCTTTGCACTCAGATACAGTTCATCCCCTAAAATTTCTACCTGAGGAAACTAAGTATTAAGAGCAATAACAATGAGAGCTATAATTACATGGTACTTTCCTTAACAAAATTAGGGTGCTGTGGAGCAAGAGGAGGAAAACACTTAAACAACACCTATCATAACAAGAAGACATTGACTGCTGGCTCCATTAAGACCTCCTCACCACAGCAGATAGCAGAGTAGCAACAATAATAATAATAATATGACAACACAAAGTTACTGACAACACAAAATCACAATGGGTTTGAAACTCCATTCAGCAGTTTACTGAGTGTGTTGCTGTTGCTATTTTACTGCCTGAACTCATTTAGACAAATACATATTTTGAATGGGATGTGGTGTTTTTTCACACAAAACAAGCCTGCACCCTGTCTGTCCACAGTTGTTCAAATTTCACAAAAAGCACAACTGACAACCAAAGGATACGTGGCAAGTCCTCAGCACAAGTCTATTGCTGAGGAGGCTGCCTCCCCTTACTTTAAACTGAACGTCAACTCTCCAGAGCTGGTCTGCAATCAGTCTGATGCTCCTGATGCTAATTGCCATGGGGGATGATTGAGAGCAGTGTTCACTAACGCTGGCACACTGTAATTACAAGGCGAAGTTCTTCTGTGGCGGCTCCCCTCTATTTCAGTCAAATGAGAGGATATGTTGATTAACCAGAGGGGGGGCGTAGAACATGACATGGTGCTGAGGTATGCGGCTCAACTGATGGATCTTGGCTGCCTATCTGCTGGGTTGTCAGTTTCACAACAGTGCTTGATTGCGCTGCTGTCTGGAGTCTGGTTTACTTGCACCTGGACTCTCAGCCAAGAATTCTTGTACGAAGCACAAATGTGGGGATGATCTGCCAGTGTTAATTGGGGAGTGGGAGTAGGAGATAGGAGCAGTGGCAGAAATTTAGGCCCCTTGCTTTGCCAAATAGCTCACAGGGGTTGTCAGCTGAGGGGGAGAATATTTTACAAGATTTCATGAGAAGGCATGTGCTGTCGTTTTTTATTTAAGATGACTTGTTAACGCATGCGCCCACACATGCTCTCACAAGCAAACTGGAAAAATAGATTACCATAGTAAGCTGCATGAGAACATACAGCAGTGTCAGTTATTATTATAACTACAGCACCCACCATAACTTAAACGCTAGCAAGCACCAGTGTAGTTCCTGTTATTATAGTGTACAGCCAAATGAACCATTATACTCTTGGAAAAGATAATCATATAATCATTTAATAACTCACAAATTCTATTTAATATGAACATGTTTTCAAAATTGGAAGCAACTTATATGAATTGCTCCACTATGATGCCTTCAGGGGTTTGTGAAGAAACAGCTTTGAAGACAGAGAATGTGATAGACAGCTTGACAAAACCATTTACAGAAATGATATACTGTAACACATTTTATGGCTGCTGGTAATGGATGATGATGACTATCACTGTTTTGTCCATTTGTATCTGTCATCTGTCATCACCATTAGCATCACCACGCTGGCCTTTAATAAAATCAACTTTTTATCTCAGAAAAGGGGTTCAATAGACATGATTACAAATTGGCCCTAAATGTATTATACTGTATATGTAGAGCACACTTTGAATATTCGGTATACAGTTCAGTATAAGTTTTTAATTTCAAATCAAAAGACATCACATACATTTCTCAGACACACACTGGCCAATGTTCATATATTGTTTAATATAGCTCTCTCTCATAACATGTTTCTTACCATGTTTATGATGATGACATTTAGAGAGTTGTTAGACAATTGTAATCGACTATAATTAATTTTAGGTGTTACAATCAATATGTCAAAATGTGGCTGATTAATTACACACACACACACACACACACACACACACACACACACACACACACACATCCATGGCTACCAATGCTTATAATGAGGTGGACTGGCACAAGAAATTCCATCCTGACAGTAAATTGGTGGCAGTATGTTTCTACTTACAGAGAGCTGGGCAGATGTGGAGGGTGCTTGTAAAAAATAGAAACTCCATGTTTCTCTTGTAAGGCTGTGTAGTAGGTGGGGCACACCATTGGTGTGTTCTCTCCCAAGCTCTATGTTTAAGGGTGGAGCACCCTAGGGAAATGACAGATGAGTGCAGAGCATGGATTCAAGTGGTTGGACTATTTGTGGTAATATCAAGGTGAACTAAATATAAGGTGGAGGAACCCAGTTTTGGAATGGAGTCACCCAGGGTTTTTAAATGCCAGGTTGCCATTTGGAAACATATGATTTCTCCAGTGAAAATATGTAGCACTGAAAGGAAAAGGGCATGCAGAAGCTCACATGTACGTGTCTGGTTGTAGACCTCCAGTACTAAGCACTGTGTGTGCTTATGAGTGTGTGTTTGTGTGTGTGTGTGTGTGTGTGTGCTGAGAAATCAAGAGCTTAGAGATTGCTTACAGGCAAATTGATAAAGCAGATCAAAGGAGGCTGCAGAAATAACTTCCCTATATGAGCTGATAATGTTACAGATCAACATTTGTTTATTCTTCAGGGCCTCAGATCAGCTGTTTCCCTCCCAGCAATTTCACCATCAAGCAGGCCAGCTATGTAGACACATACTGCTGGGACTCTCTCATGCATCATGAGTTTGACAGCAATGGGAACTTTGAGGAACGCTCTCTCTGGGTACACAAAGTAAGTTGAGAGATTTTGATCAGCCTTGCTTGACTTGTTGCTCCCACCCAGAGTGGTTGATAGTGGTGGCGGAGAAATACTGAAACCTTTTTATCCTTACTGTAATTTGCAAGACTTTAGTTGACGATGTCAGTACCCCTTTAACAAGAAGCAAAGTAACTGATTTGTTGCTAAAATAATTTGTATAAAACCATAGTATTCAGACCCTGCACAGCTGACATTTAATGCCCAGACACAAACAGGAAAGTTGTTATAAATCAGGGCTTGTGCTTATTCAGTTGTAATACAAGTTGGTGAGGCCATCATTTATGTGACTCATCTTTTCTGCTACTTTGTCTTTTTTTTCCCTCTTTCTCTCTCTCTGTCCATCCAGATGTTCCCTTACTCTCTTCTGGCCATGGCGGTGCTGATGTACCTGCCAGCTCTGATCTGGCGCCAGCTCGTCATGCCCACACTGGGCTCAGACCTGCTCTTCATAATTGACGAACTTGACAAGTCGTACAACCGCTCGATCCGACTGGCTCAGAGCATTTTAGATATGCGCCAAAACACAAAGAACCCCCTCACATTTCAGGCTGAACTGCAGAGGTAAGAGGCCAGTGACTGTTGGCAGGTACAGGTTAATGTGTTAATGTTTTGAATAACCCAATCCTGTGATTGCTGATTTGCGTCCAAACAAGAATATGCCTTGTTCAATGAAACTTTGTCTTGTTAAATGAAACAACTACCACTTATATACCCTTGAGAAAAGTTTTAAAATCCAAGAGTCTCAGAGGAGGATTGTTATGGGTGTTGTGGGCAGCTCCTAGTGGCTAAAAGTAGAAAATTGTGGTTGGGATGGGAGGCTCCCATATGTGTAGCTGTATGAACATGAAGGAGAACATGGTGCTGAGTTTGCTCTTCTTGTCAAATTGCAGGGCCAAGAAGAAGCGATACTTTGAGTACCCTCTACTGGAGAGATACATGCAGTGCAAACAAAACTCCTACTTCCTTGTTAGCATGCTTTTCTTACGTGGCTTCCTCCTCCTGACCTTCATGACTGCTGCCTGTCTCTACTTGGCCTACTTCCACCTCTCAGCCTTCCTGCAGGATGAGTTCAGCTGCTTCGTCCGCACAGGCATGCTGCGTGATCAGAACTGGGTTCCTGAGTTGATTCAATGTAAAATGATTGGCCAGTTGGTCTTTCAGGTGATAAGTGTGGCCAATGGTGCAATCTATGTCCTGTTGGCTCCCATTGTTCTCTTCAGCCTGATTCGACTCTTTGTTTGGGACACCACCTTTGTCTCTGTCTATGAGGTCCTCCCAGCTCTGGATCTCATCAACCGCCGCAGGCTAGGCTGCCCACTGAACGACCTCAACGTTCTTCTGCTGTTCTTACGTGCCAATGTAGCGCACTTGAAGTCCTATGGACAAGTGAGAGCATTGTGCTCACTGGCGCCGCCACAGGTTGGCAACGCCACAGGGCATGACTTGAACGCAATGCTGACCCAAGAAGAGATAGAAGAGCGTGAAGAGGCTGCGATGGAGTTGGCAGAAGAGGTGGAGGAAGCCAAGGAGGAAGGGAAGCTCAACTTAGTGGATATCATGACTATTCTGGGAGCGGCACAGGGAAGAGTGGTAAACTGCAGTGAGAAGAGGCCTCTAGTGGAGGAGAATATGAGTCTGGGTACCATAACACTTATCTACACACTCAAACGCATTCTGCTAGTGGCTATTTTTGTCTACATAATTTGGGATGTACAAAAAATTATTAAGTGAACTCTACACTACAGACACAGGCTTTGAAAATGAATAGCAAGTGATTTAAATATAACTGAATACAAAATAAGGTCATTTCCAAGTGGACCTAAGGAGGCAGTTTGAGAACATTTGCAACTGTAGGCAGTGAATTCAAATAAAATTGTTTGGTAAACTTGTTTCTCTGTATTGTTTGTAACTGTATTGCTTTTGTTCTTTCTATTTGAAACCAAACTGAATTGCCTATATTTCTAAAAGAGTCTTTTAAAATCACTGGCTAATATAGAAGACTTCTGAGCCCTAACTGCCCTCTCTGTCTCTTCACAGAGCCAAACCACCAGGGGTACCATGAGTTGAAGGAGACAGCACCATTTAGTCATTACTAGGCTTCCTATGGACTGAATCAATGTGATAACAATGGGGGGTTGGGCCACTCTACAGTAGATTTTCAAGAGTACTGTACCCACAAAGACTGTTGACACCAATCAAGGGTTTCTGCAGTCTGAAGACCAAAAAAAGCCTCTTTTAGAATTACAGAGCAAATTGTTCTGGCTGGAAATGTCAATGGATTTGGATTTGTCAGTTTTCAGCAGCTGAACATCTGTAGCTGCCACAGACTTTCCCTCCGTCTTAGTCTGGTCCCATTTATTTTTAAGAAGCCAGGGGTGGCTGGTACTCAAAAGGAACCTTGCAAGTGAAAGTGGCTGTTATGATTATGGAGCGAGAGCACAAAGTCAACTCAGAGTGACCATACAGTATAACAAAAACTATATGTCGTCATGACGTGGTTGGATTGTGTATTTGTGAGAAAAAGGTGTTCTTAAAGTACGTATACAGAACTGTACATGTCATTCGAGAGTAACATTTTTAGTGTCACTTTCTGTGACTTACATCATATTAATTTAATAAGAAGTAAAGTTACTGAATATTGTAATTTATGTACCTGCTTTCTTTTTTTGCTTCCTTCTATTGTTACTTACATTATCAGCAAACAAGATGAGTTTTGCCTTTCTGTGAATTCTAAGAAGTGTATTCTATGTAATTCTGAATAAATGAAGTTGGTGTAACTATTTGTTTTTCCCTCATTATTAAATCTCGGGAGTTTACATTTCTCCAGATGAATAATTTACAGGCTTTTAATGAAATACATCAGAAAGTCAAACTGAACTACCCATTTAAGGACAGCAAAGAGCCACTTGTCTGTTTAGTGCTTTTATTTTTAGCACATGTGATTTCAGAGCTGGGCAGACTAAGCACTGTTTCTGTGCAGAAATGTCATATACTTGTCTACAACATTAAGGCCATAGTTAATGACTTTAAAAGGTTTTATATTTTGTGTTAAAGTTACTGAGCTCGGTGACTGTATGAGTGATTATTACATTTAAGCCCGGCATGGTACTGTCTGCAAGACACAGCCTTCAAGAGGAATGTACATGGAAAAAGCAGTTAGAAATTATATTGACATGTTATTATAATTTATTTTGGCTGACAGAACTATGATAGCAACCATTACGCATACAAACGGTATGGCATATAATATTTAACTGTGTTCCAGAGGACCAGAAGCCATCTGAGGAGTAAGAGGCTCCACGACACAAAAGAGGCACAGCCTCCAGATGAACTACCGCAAAAATAAATGCAGCAAACGGTTCACGAAGTCACCAAGGGACTGCATTCTTTAATGAATGACAAGAATAGTGAGCAATTGACAGGCACCAGGAATGCACCAGACTGAGACTTATATCAATGAGCCTTAAAGTTCAGTTACAAAGAGAGCCATTAATTACACATTGAACTAATAATTTGTGTTTTATTATCTAAACAGGTGCCACAATAATTTAGGTCAAGACGTTTAGCGTGGGCAGCCCTGTGTGGGCTAAAAAGCAGAAAAATTGTGGTTGGGATGGAGGCTCCCATATGTGTAGCTGTATGAACATGAAGGAGAACAGGAAATGAGTTTGGTTTCTTCTTGTCAAATTGTAGGCCAAGAAGAAGCGAGCATTTGAGTATAATTCTCTACTGAGAGATACATGCAGTGCAAACAAAACTCCTACTTCCTTGTTAGCATGCTTTTCTTACGTGCCTCCTCCTGACCTTCATGACTGCTGCCTGTCTCACTTGGCCCATTTCCACCCTCTCAGCCTTCCCTGCAGGATGAGTTCAGCTGCTTCTGCTATCTGGCACAGGCATGCTGCGCGGATCAGAACTGGGTTCCTGAGTTGATTCAATGTAAATGATTGGCCAGTTGGTCTTTCAGGTGATAAGTGGGCCAATGGTGCAATCTATGTCCGTTGGCTCCCATTGTTCTCTTCAGCCTGATTCACTCTTTGCCTGGGACACCACCTTTGTCTCTGTCTATGAGGTCCTCCCCAGCTCTGATCTCATCAACCGTCAAGAGGCTAGCTGCCCACTGAATCCACCTCAACGTTTTCTGCTGTTCTTACGTGCCAATGTAGCGCACTCTGAAGTCCTATGGACAAGGAGCATTAGGCTCACTGGCGCCGCCACAGGTTGGCAACGCTACAGGGCATGACTTTGAACGCAATGCTGACCCAAGAAGAGATAAGTAGAAGAGCGTGAAGAGGCTACATGGAGTTGGCAGAAGAGGTGGAGGGGCTAAGGAGTGAAGGAAGTCTAACTTAGTGGATATCATGACTATTCTGGGAGCGGCACAGGAAGAGTGAAACTGCAGGAGAAGAGGCTCTAGTGGAGGAGAATATGAGTCTGTACCATAACACTTATCTACACACTAAACGCATTCTGCTATGGCTATTTTGTCTACATAATTCAGATGTACAAAAAATTATTATGGAATCACACTACAGACACAGGCTTTGGAAAATGAAAAGTGGACGAATATAACTGAATACAAAATAAGGTCATTTCCAAGTGGACCTAAGGAGGTGCTTGAGAACATTTGCAACTGTAGCAGTGAATTAAATAAATTGTTTGGTAAACTTGTTTCTCTGTATTGTTTGTAACTGTATTGTTTTTTTGTTCTTTCTATTTGAAACCAAAATTGAATTGCCTATTTCCTAAAAAAAAAAAGAGTCTTTTAAAATCACTGGCTAATATAGAAGACTTCTGAGCCTCAACTGCCTCTGTCTCTCACAGAGCCAAACCACCAGGGGTACCATGAGTTAAAGGAGACAGCACTACTTAGTCATTACTAGGCTCATGGACTGAATCAATGTGATAGTAAATACCACTTACAAAGACTAAGAGTACTGTACCCACAAAGACTGTTGACACTAATCAAGGGTTTCTGCAGTCTGAAGACCAAAAAAAGCCTCTTTAGAATTACAGAGCAAATTGTTCTGGCTGGAATGTCACCACTGGATTGCCAGCAGCTGAACATCTGTAGGCTGCTACAGACTTTCCCTCCGCCTTAGTCTGGTCCCATTTACTTGGTAGCCAGGGTGGCTGGTACTCAAAAAGGAACTCAAAGTGAAAGTGGCTGTTATGATTATGACAGAGCATGTCAACTCATAGAGTGACCATACAGCACAAAACTGTCATGGCTGATTGTGCCTAGAGAAAAAAGGTGTTCTTAGCACGACACAGAACTGCATGTCATTCGAGAGTAACATTTTAGTGTCACTTTCTGTGATTTACATATTAATTTCTTAATAAGAAGCAGTTACTGAATACTTTCTGTAATTTATACCTGCTTTTTGCTCTTCATTGTTACTTACATTATCAGCAAACAAAGATGAGTTTTGCTCTTCTGTGAATTCTAAGAAGTGTATTCTATGTAATTCTGAATAAATGAAGTTGGTAACTATTTGTTTTTCCCCTCAGCTATTAAATCTCGAGTCATATTTCTCCAGATGAATAATTTTACAGGCTTTTAATGAAATACATCAGAAAGTCAAACTGAACTACCATTTAAGGACAGCAAAGAGCCACTTTATTCGTTTAGTTTTCTTTATTTTAGCACATGTGATTTCAGAGCTGGGCAGACTAAGCACTGTTTCTGTGCAGAAATGTCATATACTTGTCTACAACATTAAGGCCATAGTTAATGACTTTAAAAGGCTTGACATTTTGTAAGTTGGTAGGTTACTGCACATTGTTTTCATGACTGTATGAGTCGACATTACATTTGTATTTTCCGGCATGAAATGTCTGTATGATTACAGTCATGAGGAATGCACTAGGTGTAGAAAAAGCAGTTGTAGAAATTTCAGTATTTTGACACAGCTATTAGAGGACTGTGAGTTGTTTCTGGCTGACGTCTTAACCAGATGATACAGCAACCAGCCAATATACAATAAACGTGTGGCATATAACATTAACTGTGTGCTCCACGGAGTGACCAGAAGCCATCTGAGGAGAGGCCTTACTGGACACAAAGTGGAGGCACACAGCCTCCTTTACATGAACCAGCCTCTGCAAAAAATAAATGCAGCAAACGGTTCCGCTGGTGTCACCATGTGTGACTATTCCACTGAATGAGCCAAGAATTACTGCTGAGCAGCAGTGTAGCATAGAGCATGCAATTATTTTGATGTAGTCAAAGACACAAAGGCAGGCTGGTTTCCTGGTAGGTAATAGTGGCAACTGGTGTACAACAGGAATGCAATGTAGATCTGAGACTTATAATGAGCCCTTTGGAAGTTCAGTTACAAAGGATGTGTGTACGTGTGTTTTGCTGAATTTCATGTCATTGCAAAAACTTAATGACCTGTGTTTTATTATCGAAACAGGAAGTCATGGGCTGTGTAGCACTTTATAGTCAAGACGTTTCAGCTTTCAGATATTCTCTGTGCCAAAATAATGGTTAGGTTTTTTTATGGTGCGGTAAAATTTTAAAGAATATCTGATGGTTCTTTTTGTCATCAACAGCCATGCGTTTAAAATCCCATCCTCCATCATCCATCTGGCACACAGCAAGAAAAGGAAGACAGATGGTGATAATGATTGTTCTTAACTACACATTGCTACAAATATGGGAGCAAACTTAATTCTGAGCTTAACACAAAGGCAGAAACATGAATATCTACTCTCTGTGATGTTGTTGTTGTCTTGGCTGCAGCTGGCTGACTCAGGCCACTTGAGGGCATTATTGAGTCATGCAGAAACTAGATTGCCCGCATTGTTTTGATAGCAATATATTAATTTAGTGCTGCATCACGAGTGGGGTCACTGTTGATATTTATAATTCCTGTAATCAAAACAAAAGAGAATGCAGTCTCATTCAAATCAGCCTTATCAGGCGTTCACCAGGTCCAGACTCCTCTGCCAGAGTCTGTAAAAGCTTCTGTGCTGCAGCCAATTTCCCAGAGTCAGTATGTGTGAGGAGGCTGGTGTTGCTTTGATTGGAGCACTGCCTTTTGGAATCAAGAAACTGCTGGCAATCTTCACTGAGTTCAGCTATGTCAGCAGGCTGGACACCAACTACCACTGTTTCCACACTGTTTTTCCCAAAATGTTGAGCATAATGCTTACGCTTTAAAGCAGGATATGATTGAGTGAAATGAGAGATCAAAAGCATCCTTAGCCTGCTCCACGCTGTCATCCCTGCCTGCCTGGATAATAGTGATGACTCTGTTGCATCCAAACAATACTGAGGCGATATCATCACAGGGTTTACATAACTCTTATACAGCTTGCAGCACAGCAGCAAGCTCAATGCCGGATCCAAGTGATTGAGTTTGTGCTGTTATGCAGTCTGACAACTCTGAGCCCAAACCTTTTCACTCAACTCTGCATGAGGAATCTAAACAGATAGAAACATCAAATTACTTTGCTCTCATCATGTTTGTTTCACTGTATATGGCAATTATCTATGTACTAGAATCTGGTGTGAGAGAAAGGCCGTAGGTGTAGAGGATGGGATTGCTCTAAAACTGGCCACACTACCATCTAATTAGAACTGGTGTTATGAGGAAAATGGTGATATATTTTTTGTTGTGATAAGGCTGCTGTCCAATAATAGCTACCTGAGACACAGCCAGCCTTTTCTGTTGTGGTTTTACGAATGCACTGTTTTGTCATTTAGACAGCTAGCTGTAAAGGAGTCAAGGTCAGATGCTTATAGATCAGTTTCATGAGGAATTTCAAGTGAGTTTCACATGGTGATAGCATTCAAAATAGGAGTTGATAGTAAACCTGTAAGCGCAGTTGAGGTGACCTTCAGTTCATGACACAATTGACCCACTGCAGCTCACCTCCTTGTTCAGATGGCCATGTAATAAAGACAGAACCTTAAATTAAAAGCGATAGCCGCACTGAGCAGAAAACACACACTAAGGCAGTTTTCTGCTGTTGCCACAGTCATTGGAGAGGCCTTGAAAGACCATGACTGTCTCTCAAGGAAGGATACAATTACAGTGGGACATATGAGATTATAAAATCAACAGCTATAAAGATATATTTTATAAAATATCAAAAAAAAAAAAAAACCCCAACCCAAAACATCTCCATTTACAAAAAATAAGATGTAATCACAAAATTCAATTTATGAGGAATTTTGGTAACATCAATAAGTTAAGCACTCATTGTTTCGGTGCTCTTACAACTGTAGTCAATAATACAGTGGCTCATTGTTGTCTGTGGTTAATTAGAGAGACTTGTCCAAAAAAAAAAAAAAAAAAGAGCCAAATCTGCAGCAGTCCTCATTGACCCCTCTCAGCATGGAGAGCTCTTCATCTTCAGAGGGCGGAGTGAATGCTCATTCTACATTTGACTCACAGGTATTCTTTTAAGTATGCTTCCCTTCCTCTGAGTGACTAATCTGTGTCTTTATTCCGGAGGTTTTCGATTCATCAAGTTTGAATTGAGTGCACGTCTGCTCTTTGTTTAGCCATCTTGGCTAACACTGTCAGTTCTAAGTAGTCCTTCCTCTTCAAACAAAGCACTGTCACTGCTGCAGGAAATGTATAACAATGGCATTCATGAAAACACCCACCTAACACCTGCTGTGTGATTTTCATGAACTGCCTGTACCGTAGCATAAATCACATGTGTGTGTACTGCTGTGCTGGGGTATTAGGGAGTTATTCCTCAAAATCTCTGTCATTTGTGTAAAATATCTACAAATCCTCCCACTTGATGAAGCTTAACTTTACTCATAAAACAAATGCAGGAGCAAACATTTATGATGATCTTAGACCCATCTGTGAGTGAATAAATTAAGAAGACCTATCAAGCACAAGATGAATAATCCTGATTATACAGTGTTTATGTTCAGTGTAACTCAGGAGGAGCAGAGGTTGAAGACTGTTTCTCATAAACCCAAGCAATGCTGAACAAGTTAAACAAACTGCCTAGGAGTACAAACCTTGTCTCCATGCCTACAAAGGTCAGGACAGTTGGACAGGGAATCACAAGCTGAGCACAGATAGACCTACATCAGGTCTGTCTCAGAGGATCATTCCCCCTCTGTGAACTCTTGAAGGACACCTTTGGTCCTAAATCCAAACAACCATACACTTACACTCACATAAATCTTCACTGACAATGTCAATTGCACAGTTTCCATTGGGGATGGGTGGATGTGTCCTCCTCGCTTCTTCAAGTCCTATTTTTGTCACCCTCACTTGTGTTGTTAAGTTTGATTTTTCTCACTAAAATGTTTCTAATGTGTCTTCTGACTGTCCAGTCACAATGTTCCAGAGGAGAAAAGAGAAAGGCTTATAAAAATGTTGATATTCCCATCTCATTCATCTTCTCTTATTGCCTGTGTGCTCAAACAATCAGGTTGCAGCTGCCAGTGTTTTTTTTCTTCCCCACAGAGATTATTTACAGCTCCAAACCTATTACTGGAGGTTGTGTGGCCTAATGTAGACTGAAGACAAAACCTGCAGACACTATATATATATATATATATATATATATGTATAAAATTATTATTATTTCCTGACACACATTTACTTTATGGTTGAGTCTAAGCTGCTATCATCATTTCCAGCAGACAGTAGACACCTCCCTTCAAACCTTTGTGTAATTCATACTGCATTTACAGGACACCACGGCAAGTCTGACCTCCAGTGTGACTCCAATCCACCCTGACTCATAGTGCCGACAAGCTTCTTACCTCAGGTGTCAATGTCAAGTACAGCTGACAGCAGGTGTGAATGTGGGATGACACAGAAAAAGAGAGCTGACATTGTATTTCAGTCAGTGCTGTCAACCACTGATAATGTCGTGAGAGGTAGAGATACATCTCTTCTCTCTACCTATGCAGAGCAATGAGCAAGTACTGGTGTATCATGTCAGCTTATTACTCATTCAGTCATTTACACTACATGTTCCAAAATAATAGGCTGGTTGTTTGAAAAAAGAACTGACATCACATTTCAACTGCAAGTGCTGAGACAAGATGCACACACAGACAAAAGCAAATCGAATCCTGATGTTATTTAATATCTGCGTGTTGCTGCTGCTGATTTTCTTTTTTTAAAAAATAGGTTTACCTTTGGTAGTGGGATGATTATTTTACATTAGTCTTGCTACGTTCATTTTTATTTTTACCTATATCTTAATCAAGACATCTGTACAAAATGCATTTTAAACTAAAAAGCACAGAAAAGATCAAACCTCTGCCAACACTGAACAACTCTCCAGCTTGTTGTTGCACTCATTCCCTATATTCCTATCACTTATCTTTTAACTTGAGCTAATTTTCTGGACTCTGCAAACATATTCTTCGGATTTGGAATCAAGCCTACTTCTGTCAGTTTCATAATTATGGCTCGGAAATGATAATTTTCTAAATGGTGAAAATCCCACGTCCAGATGACAACCAAAATCTAATCAATCAGCCCAATCTGTGCACCAGATTTCACTAGAAATCTGTTCTTAGGTTCTTGACATTTCCTGCCAACAGACACTCCACAAGCTAACTGATGACTGAAAACATAACCTTCTTGGCAACAGTAATACAATTTATTTTTTATGCACTACACACACTTCTCAGTCCCATGTGTCACTGTGAAGCAAGTGCAATTAAGCAGTAAACATCGACCCTTGCTACCTCCAACATAACTACTCTTGCCAGTGTGTCTAAATGATATGGTATGTGGACTCTCTCCTAAGGCAATGCAGAAAGATCAAAAAACACCATGAAATGCCCTCAGGGGAAAGCTGCTACAAAATGATTGATGTAGGGTTGAGGGAACTTGAGTCAGATTTTTAGTGTAAAGACAAATATATGTATAGTATGTGTGCCAAATTTCACGTAACATAGATGAATACTTGTACATATGTCAAATGCTGACATCACATACAGAATAAGACTGTTAAAGACACAACAACAGCAACAACAAAAACAGTAAATTTTTCACATCAGTCCTGTTATGTTTTTGTGTTGGTGGTGAAAGTGTTCATGTTGAATCATGTACATCATTATGCAGCTCCTCATGAGCCGGAGAATGTGTCGGATCTGTTCAGTTTGATGACAGATGATTTTTAAAGGCTCAATTTCATTTGCATGAGTTGAACAATTGGAAACAGTTTGACCTCTGCCTTGTAGCTGCAAACCTAATTAGTTGTGCTGTCCAGTAGGATCAGCACGAGATAGCATAGGCAATTTATGAGAGAATTCACAGTGGACTGATTGAAAACACACTGGTCTGTTTGTGCCTTTTACAAACTCAAAACCAATCACTGATTTCCTGTGTCAAACATCTTTCTCAAAAACATTCTCTTGTATTCCTCATTTCAAGTTGTTGCCAAGAAGGCCATTGGCAGAGAAAGAAGCTATGGTGGGTTCATAGGAACCGTTGTGTGTCACTGGTAAACTGGCTGCTGCTTTGGTTTGTCACATGATGAAAACAGGCAGGAAAAGCAGTGGAAGCTTATGAGCTGTTGGCAACACAGCCAAAGTAAAAAACAATGACTTTTACCAAAGACCCTATATGCCACAAGCTCCATCCATGGTCCTGAACCTTCTTTGCACCCTGTCATGGAAATACTGTAGGTACTCCCTATTGTGTGTAAAATACTGCATTAATTTGATTATATATTATAAGTGTTGGGCAGTGCTGCTGCTGCATATGTGGAAAAAAAAGTGTAAACCTCCTTGTGTCTCCAAAGGGAGCAATGCAAAATCTGATAAGTGATGTCAGTTGAGTCAGTTTGACTGGGTCTGAAAATGACAAAAATTCAGGGCTGTGAAGTGAGCTTTTTTTCAGACCTCTGTAGTCCGCTCCTCATCTCTGCTCGAGGCTAGAGGCTCCAGGCTACATCACATCCAAATCTCAGTCAAAAATGTCAGTTGTTGAGTTGCACTGTGGGTAAGGTAAATGCCAGGTTTTGACATGGAAGAAGAATGTATAGTAATGTATTTTACAGGAGTGCAATGCTAAATTGGTGAAGTAGTCTTTTAAGTGAAAAGTATAGTTCATCAGAAGTGCTTGTATGTATTGTCACACAGCTTTGGAAACCCCCTCCCCCGACACCTTCCTAATGCTGGAATTAGTTGGCTGAGTTTCAATATTTCTGTAACTTTTCAGACTGACATTTCAATATTAATGCTTACTCTGTGCAGTGACAGGTCAGCTGTGTGGAGGTGAGAGGGGAGCCATGGTTTGAACCTGTCTTTCAGCTCCCTTTTATCATTCATTACACTGGTAATTCTCCTCTTTGTGTGTACAAATGAATGAATGCCTTCAGGGAGTGTGGCAATAACCACTACGACTTGCCCTTTTCTGTGATGACATGTATTTCACTTTGTGTTCAAGTGTGCCCATTCCAAACAGCTCTGAACACTTTTGCCTTCTGACACCATTGAACAACATTACATGTTGTACAACATGTTGTCTAATGTACTCATTCTTTCCTACCAAAACCAGGCCCATAGGCATTCTGGCTTGCAATACCGCTGGTGGGTAACAAGTGTTACATTTCTGTAATCATTTGCCATGCTCTCCTTCATCTGTCCTTGAATTTGATACATAGCACCATACATCACAGAGGTGGTAACTTAGCAAGTGAAGGTAGGATCCAAGGGGAGTACACAGTTTAATTTGTTTAATCTTATCTGCAGATTCCATACATGCTATTCAGTGATGAATAGCGTGTAGGAAGTGAATTTCCTGTTCCAGCAGACTTGTAGGTCATAGTTCATTTCTGTTCAATTATGACTTGTGAATTAGCACAGTCAGCCCATACAAACACTGTTTTCTTGATGCAGCTTTTGGAAATGGAGTTCTTGTTCTGGTGGAGTGCTATCACTGCATTTTGACAATATTACTCAGACTACAAACTGTTCTTGTTCAACTTTTACAGTCTACACTCATTCTGCTCAATATTTATTCATGAGCCATGTCAAAACCCATGACGCCATACCTCTTGCAAGTGCTGTAGGCAAGTGACTTTGGTGTGACTGAGAGTCTGTAGTCACCTTGTCTTAGGTACCCATTCGTGACAATGAGGATACAGAATTTTTAGTTTTGAACACACACACAAAAATACAATGGAAATTTAAGTTTGGTAGTGTCAACTAATGCTGGTTTTCACAAAGACACAATGCACGCTGGGTAGCAGTGTAAGCCTATATCGTTATTCATTTGCCCTCTTGGCAGTCTGAGGGTTGATGACACAGACGTCTACTCAGGTTTTCACAGTACTGGAGCGTCACATAACATGATTTGGATTCCTTCAAGGGGAAGTAAATGGGGGCTTGTTAAACCACTATTGAAATGCAGCACAGGTATCACCACAACCAATTCCCAGGCTAAAGGTGCAGTCACACTAGCACACAAACATTGACTCAGTCTCCTTTTCAATTCAACTGAGGCCTGTATTGTTAACAAATTACAAGAGTAAATTTCATGTATTTCCTATTGTACAACTATGACTTGTGGATTAGAGCACTCAGCCAATGCCAACAGTGTTTTCTTGATGCATCTTGTGTTTGAATATGGAGTCACTGTTCTGGTGGTGTGTTTTGACAGTATTACCCTACGGACTACAAACTCACTCTCATTCTGCTCAATATTTAGCAATGTCAAAACCCCTTGACTGAGGGCTATTCATCTCTGTGCTGACTATGTGCTGAAAAAAAAAATGCACGAGACAGCACCAGTGTACTGAAGATGATGTACCTATCTTTGAGTTTGAAGTAATTTTCAGTTATTATGAGTTACTTTTGTTTATTTTCAGCACAACTCTCCTGTGTAATATCCTGCTCACTTCATTATTGAATGAAATCTTCAATACATCCTGAGGTTTTGAGTCTTTTCTCTTAGGTCCTCCGCATCTTTGACTTGCAGTCAAAGTGTTGGATTAATAAAGTAATTTTCACACTTCACATCTTTTTCTCGGTTTTCACATTATCCTATCCTTTGTTTGTGTATAGTGCTTTTGTCAGCTGCCTTTAAGGTTTAATTAATTATATTGTGATTTATAACAACTAATTATTTCCAAAACCACAATGAGGCCTCATAGGTTATTAATAATAATAAATATTTGGTATCATTGTAAAGATGTTATTTGTTTCGATTCCCAGTTTTAGTGTAGCATTTAGCACAGATCATCCATCTTGTTCCAGTGTTTCCTTTTTATTATATTCACTGGCATAAGCCCTTTTAATAACATTATAAATGGTGCCTAGTTTTTCTTTCTTTTCTTCTGAAAAGATAAGGCATTACCAGTTTTGATTTTATCCTGCAGTTGCTACTGCCGCAGGAAGGCTATGGGAAGAACTCTGGCCTATTCATCTCCTCTGGTAGGGCAGGTGATATAGTATGGATTTATTGCTTTGCAGGTTCTGCTGTTGTGGTTTTTAAATGAAGTGGGCTGCAAATCAGTTTGGTTTCTGTGTGCAGGACTGGAGGGGCAAAATGTGCTGTATTGTATTATCCATACAATAAATGTCATGGCTGTCACCTGGGCGCGGCTGAGTGGATGTCATGTTGATGACTTGCTTGAGAAAGGTGGAGGAGACTATCAGGCTGGAGTCAGATGAACGGCAATGTTGTGTGTGGGCAATACAGCATTGCCCCCTCGATCACAGAACTCAGCATTCTGCAGCCCACTCGGTAAGCACGGCAACAGAACAGTGTGTAATCACCGCCACCTGTCACTAGAGGGGCTGAGATTTCATAAGCCTTCCTCATGGTGGGCAGGAAAATGGGCTTCCGCAGGGATCAATCAAGGCCTAGTAAATGCTGTATCTTTCTTCAGAAAAGAGAAAAAATCTACCGGGCATAGTGAACTGATGATGCAATGCCGGTGAAGTTCGATGATGCTGAGCTGGATGGATGATTTGAAATCTTCACATCCCAGGTTTTGAGTCTTTCTCTTAGGTCCTCCTCGCATCTGACTTGCAGTCGTGCGTTGGATTAATAAAGCACTTTTCACACTTCACATCTTTTTCTCGGTTTTCACATTATCCTATCCTTGTTTGTGTATAGTGCTTTGTCAGCTGTCTTTAAGGTTTAATCTAGGTGTGTCTTGAATTTATAACCAATTGTTTCCAAAACCACATGTAAGGGCCTCATAAAACAGGTTGATGGTAATAATAAATATTTGGTGTCATTACAGCAAGTGTTGTTGTTTCCGATTCCCAGTTTGCCAATCTTGGCATTACAGATCATCCATCTTGTTTCAGTGCCTAACACACAATGGCAAACCCCACTGGCATATTGTACTAATAACAGAAGCCCAAATGGTGCCTGGTAGATTTTTTTTTTCTTTTCTTTTCTTAAAGAAAAGATAAGGCATTTACCAGTTTTGATTTTCACATCCTGCAGTTTATTTCTTCCTGCCCACCAAGAGGAAAAAGGCTTATGGAAAAACTCTCAGCCCTGTTCATCTCTCTAGTGGGAGCAGGTGATATGGTGTGGATTTATTGGCACAATCGGTTCTGCTGTTGTGGTTTGTCGAAGGGCTGCAGAACTGCTTGGTTCCTGTGCAGACTGAGGGGGGCAAATGTAGTGCTGCTGTGTGTATTGCCCATACAATAAATATCATGGCTGTCCACCCGACGCAGCTGAGTGAATGCTCCATGTTGACTGATGACTTGCTTAAGAGAGAGAAATGGAAGGAGGGAGCAGAGGGAGACTGATAAATGTGCCAAGTGTCGCCCATCTGCATCTATTTTATCTGTCAACAGATCTGATGCATCACACCCTCAGAGATGTGTGTGTATTTCTGTAAGCGTGCTCATGTAGAGGTCATGTGTATATTTGAAGGTAGACAGACAGCCCTGAAGTGTGTATCCACATGCTCTGATTGATGTCCTTATATTCAAAGCATTTCTAGTGCATCAGTGGGATGAATGGCCACAAAGGCTTGTATGCTGCATGTTGAGTCTGTGAAAGACGGTACAAGATGGTATTAGATGGTTTTATTTTAAAGAGTAAATTTAAGTCATAATGTCTTCCTTTTTATAATGATCCCAACTTCAAACAACTGACTTTTGAAGGATGACAGACAAGTAGGTTTCACTGCATCTCTGTGTCGCCAAGGTGAACTGGCAGTTTGGATCCATAACAACATCTGCAAATAACTGAGAACCCCATCTAGTTTGTGCACTGTTCTCAGACTCTCACTGATTATGTGACATTGTCTAAGGCCTGAGGGAGGCAGTCGGTTCCAGCTAACATGAAAAGCAGAACAATTTGAAACCTGTTAAGTGTAGAACTTTTGTGTTTGGGACTGTATATATATATATTCTTTGTGTGTGGCATGTCTTCCATATCAGGTAGCTGTGAGGGTTTGTGAAATTACATACTTGTATATCAAGCATGCTTACAGGTGATGCTTATTGCCCTGGGTCATGTTCCTAGCACATTTTCTTCTGTTGGATACACGTCCCTGGCTTCCTTGGTGTTTTCGTGACTGAAACCCCCTCAAAGTGCACTCAGGCACTTTGCCAAATACTGCCTCTGTTTCCTGGTAGATACACGCCCACATCTGGGTCATCCTTTGCTGCTTTTTGACTTTGAACATTAAGTGCTGCAACATTATTCAAACTCCTCTACCAACAATCTGTATTGCCTTTTCTTGCTGTTTTCCTATAGATGCCTCACCAAGAAAAGCACTGTGGGATTACAAATGTCCAGATTTGCAACACTTAACACATTGTTTTAATTTTTACATCATGGAGGTGACATGAAGGTATCAATACCTCTGGTTTAGATTAAGTGAACATTAAAAGAATAAACATTTGGGATAATATAATTGCTTTTTGCTTCCATCCTGAGAACTGGAGTATTAAACTAGTGCTGGAAATTTTTTTTTTTTCTCTAGTGATACTTCAGTATGTGCTGGGCTTGCACTACTATGTATTACTTCCAGGAAATAGCTACAACCTCACACACTCCAACTGTAACAAAGGCTCCTGTCCAGTTGCTCGGGATCAGAATAGAAGTACAACCTGACTTGACTACTGTGTAACAAAGTTTAGTTTCCTTTATAGAGCAAGAGTATTGTCCATGTTTGTTTATTACTTATTGTCCAGTCATACTGTCATGACCCAACATACAGCACATATAAGTGTTTAATTATTTATGGAAAAATTACCTCACTAGAGTCAACCCCCACCCTGAGTCCGGTTCTGCTCGAGGTTTCTGCCTCTTAAAAGGAAGTTTTTCCTTGCCACAGTCACCTAGTGCTTGCTCATGGTGGATCTGTTGGGTTTCTCTCTGTAAATTTTATAAGATAAAGAGAACGGTCTAGACCTGCTCTATATGTACAGTGCCTCGAGATAACTTGTGTTATGAATTGGTGCTATATAAATAAAATTTGACTTGACTTGACAAGATTCAACATGTGAATTATTGAGCTTTAGAGGTGTGGTAGATATATTTAGTACTTTGTTTGGAGCCAGACTTTTTCCAGTTCCTGCTTCCAGTCTTTATATTAACTTAAGTGCCTCCTTAGTGAAAGTTGGTCTTTTTTATCCAATTCTCTGCACTGAGACAAATTAGTGTGGTTCCCAAAATGAGACAGTCGTGAGCTTTATGCACCCACCATCCACCCCAACCACCTCTTGGTGACTCTGTTGCTGTTAATACATGTAGCGCTTCATTCAATCAAAACATATTCCAGCTGGTGATTACATTTCTTACAAAACATAGTTGTTGTTGCAGTTAAGCTGTACAGAAAGATAATTTCAAGGAGACAGGGTTGACTTAGGACACTCAATGAATATTTAAAACAGTTAAAAATTTTCAAAAGTGAAGACATGGTGAAGGATAGCAAAAAAGTAGGTTCTGACAGGACCTCTGTGTGGTGCGTGATGTTCAGTTATGATAACTTACATCAGATTAGAGCTGCGTTTAAAAGCCAATCAGGATGATTTATACAAATTATTAATAACTGTGAATACTATTTGCATTGCAAGATTCCATTTGCAGTCTATCACAAGGGCATTTCATAGAACTTGAGGGTATAATGAAAAAATATGAAAGTAAGAAAATAAAATATTAATTCATATTGACTTTAAATTACATGCATCATGAGGTAATATGAAAAAGTACAAGATGAATTGAATATGATTATCACTTAAAGGACACTTAGAAATGGAGCTCAAACCAAGAAACAACAATTTTCCCTCATACAGGAACTGGCAGCAGAAATGACAAGTGATAGATGGAATCATTTGTGTCAAATTACTGTCATACTATCATATTTGTCATACTGTCTTATAGTATATAAACACCTGACATCATACCTGAGTGAAAGTGTTCATTAAAGCTTTTGATGTACAATAGAAAAATACCATATGTGACCAGAGTAAACAATTCAACAATAATACACAAAACAAATGTGAGGGGCAAGTGTTTTATTTTGAAAGTTAGATTTCTCTTCTACTTTTCTTCTCATTTTGGCCAAAATGTTCTCTTGTAAAAGCATTAGTTGAGTTCAGTTGATTTGCAATTCGGCGCCTCAGACTTGGCCAGCAAATTGGTTTGGATGTCGTTTGCTTGGGTCCTACATTAAGTACCAGCACATGGTTCTCACAATATGCAGCAGTCTGGTGGTGTTGTTGTCAAGAGCTATTGCCAAGGCTAGTTTTTCCTCTGTTGCTCAGTCTGCTCCATCCATCATGTCAGTCTCAGCTGTCTCTGTGCCTCAGAAGGAGACTGACAAAGCCTCTTTGCCCACACATTCACACACACACACACACACACACACACACACACATGACAGCAATAAGGATAAGACAACAATTTCTTCTAAATCCAAGATAGTCATCAAATCAGTGAGATGCACAATTGAAATTTTGGTTAACTGACAGCCACTAATTAGCCACTTATAGTATGGAGCCTACATTTGTTTATCTCCCCTCTGTGATTGAAATGTCTAGCCTGCTTGCAGATTTCAGAAGCTAGAAGGTCTTTGTCCCTGCAGGGTGTGTTGCCATCCTGGATATACCAATGCTGCTGCCTGCAGAGGTCTATGAAATTCCAGCCTGCCACTTGCCAGATGAGGCCACTTAACTCAGCTCCCTCTATCCTTGACTCTGCTGTTCCCTTTGTAAATTAGCTTAAATATGAGTAAATATACATAAAAGGAACAATAGAACATACAGAACGTTTCAGTCTTTGAACTTTTGAACTTCCATCAACACAGGGTCTGAGATGACCAAATTTTTTTGTGGCAGTGTAATATCATTGACTTGGTCATCAGCATGTTTTCCAGCACCCTCGAAGGATGTGCCCCACATTTGAAATGTGATCGCTGCCTTGAGAACACAAAATCTGGGTGAGTTAAATTAGCCTGAACTGCTAGTCATTATACAGGTCATCCAAGTCCATGACAAAATAGTTTGAACCTGACCACTGACAAGATATTATTTCAGGTTTCCTTCACTCTGACACTGATTGAAATTGTGCATACTATCATTACACTTTAATTATAGGGAAGATTACAACCTGAATAAGGTTCACTATGTCTGAAATGTATTTCCTGCAGAGTTTAATCAAGAAGAATTATATTAATATGTGGTTATCACTAAGATTATGTTCTTGTAATTTGAATCTTCTACTTCATATCCACACTTTATCACATTCTGAATACACTATAGTGCACAATTTAGCAATGATTTACCCTGACATCATTGTCCAATAGATTAGGAAAGCTGGTTACACAGGATGTCATTTAGAAACAGCAGAAAAAGTCCAGTGACTTTATATAACAGGTCTTCTTGCATTTTAACTCCTCAGTCTTGAACAAATGCCAACTAGTTTGCCATGCAGTTAATGAATTATGGTCCACAGAGACATTAATTCTTGCCTGGGGAAAGGACTGCTACAGATTTTTTCAAATGATCAATTACCCAGTGTAATGGGTTATTGTTTTAGAGTTCTTTCCCATACGCCTGAGCATTAATCTCAATCAATAGTCTATATGCGTTTTATATATATGCTGTTTTGTAAAATGTATTTATTTATTTTTTAACAAGGGAACATGTACATTTTTCTAGCTAATATCTCAAGCCTGCTGAAGGCATGGATATTATGGAACACGCACTTGGCATTGTCATTTCCAGGCTGTTCCTCTTGTCAAATATTTTAATGCATCCAAGATGACTGCTTCCTCAAACATTAGAGAGACAAAGAGATTGCTGTCCCCATCGCTCACACTGAAAATCCTGGTCCACATCTGAGACACAGAGCAAAGCTGTCTAATCAGTTTTTTTTCTTGTAAATATTGTGCTAAGTGGCATATCACGTTAGGTAAACACAATGTAAGCCAGGATGATTGCACATATTAATTTGCTGGAAAGCTAATTGACTGTGTTTGCCTTTGTGTGGTCTTTGTAAATCCACAGCAACTGACAGAGAGATGACAGAGGCTTTTATGAAGCTGATGTTATTGAGTGAGAGGCCTGTGCATATGAATGTGTTGAACTGAAAGGCTTGTAGAGTAATGACCATCAGGAGCTCCCCAAACTGCATTGCTTTGATTATCATACGATCACATTTTGCCCAATAGTTTCAGAGGGGCCAGGAATGAAAAATCACTTTTATTCACTTTTATTTCAAGAAAACTCCACCACTTTTACTGGGAGGTGTAATTGAAAGTAAATGTAAAAATAAAGTTCTGAACAGTCTTTACCTTCTTTAATGTAACAATCTTCATCTCAGTGAATGTGAGGGCAACACACATTTGAGTGTAATAATAAGATAGATACATTTTGATAGCAGGTACACATGACTGAAAATAGATTTGCTGAATTTTCAATGTTTAGACTAAGGGAATCTCTGTAGAGACATATTGAGCCTAATATACATTAATTATAATGTAAAACATTCAAAATGAGCTGTAGCTTGGAAAGGACAGTCAATATATCTCTGCAAGGGTTTCATGCTTGGGGCAGCAATATAGCTGTTAACTTTTGGCTCAGATGGTCTCTTTTGTAAAGATAAAGGTAAATCTCTTTTTACAATTGTCATAGTTTCTGTAGGTGGTGTTCAAGTCTTCTCAGTCAAGGCAACAACAATTGTTCTCGCTACCTTTTCCCTGTATATTCAACACAAAAACATCATTTTTCCCATCTGAAACACAACACTGTTTTGTGTTTGGTGTTGGATTTCTCCCAGAGACACCAGACACTGCAACTATGTCCCAATTTCAATAGTCCCCCATTCTCTCCTCTCCACCCAACCGTCCTCTCAGTCCACCCTGTATCCTGTGTGTGTGTGTGTGTGTGTGTTAGAGCACTTTACATGTAGAACAAGTGCTGGATGAATGTGTGTGTAAATGGGTGAATGTGACATGTGGTGTAATACACTTTGGGTGGTCTATGTGACTGGAAAAGCACTCTATAAGTGCAATCCATTTACCATCTATAACAATACTGCCAGGGAGACATTGTTTGTCAGTGTCTCCCAGAACCAAAGCAAAAATGATTTGATTTGTGTCAGTTTTCTAATCCGTCACCTCTGTGGTCAAGGTTTTGTTAGATTTAGCCACAAATGACTTAAAATGTAGATTTCTGAGAATCCAGTTTAGAGCAGCAAAACCACAGGTTTTTGTTAACTGGTTAAAGCTAGAATCTTTTTGCTATGAAACAACATAGCAGCAATATGGAAAATGATTCAAATGATAAAGTTGTAGATTATCATAATCATATTATTGTCACTCACCGGGAAAATACAACACCTCTACTTGTCTTGGTGCAATTTCTCCCACAATTTAATTCTTCAGTCTCTCAGCTGCCTGCAACCCAGAAGGCAGTAAATCATCTGGTTCAACCTTGTTTGTCTATTTTGAGGGATTACTGCATACTTATGTTTGGAACAAACCCCTGATTTACAAAGAATAGTAAATAGGATACTCTTTCTCTCAGAAAACTCCTGTGTAATGCAGCATAAGGCAATTTGCCAGTCTTAGGAGGGAGTGTGGTGGACAGACTGCAGGGACTGTTGACCATGGTACGTTAGGCTCAGCAGGAGTCTGCCTTGAACTGCTAGGTGGAAAATCTATTAGCAATGCTGATTTGTCATTTGGGAACTTTCAAAAGAACAAAAAACATCTTTTCTCTGTCAGAGTTTCAGCTGTTGTACACACAAAGTGTGGTAATGCTGGACACTTTGATTTGCAGAGACATCCCACCCAAACAAATAGCACTCACATCTTCCTTTGTCTCTTTAATTGGTGGCTTCTCAGCTTCTATGAAAGCTTTCTTACAAAAAGCGTCTGCGCAGCAATTGAAGAGTGTGTTGGCTAATCTTCTGGGAACAGACTCAAAGTCTAAAAAAGTTTCACCATCCATAAAATCTACTTTGAAATATTTAGAATTAAATAATCTTTGATATGTGGTTGTTCATATGTTGTTAAGTCAAGTTACATTTTTCAGTGTGAGTGTGATTTTTAGTTTTAAAAAATCTGACTACATAATCTATATTTTTTGATAATGGATGGATGGATGGATAATCAATTTTTGGTATGACCACCTCTAAAAGGGCACTAATTCTCTGTGGTACATTTGTGCAATGTTTCAAGATACTCCAAACATCTTGGAGAACAAACAATGTAATGGAGACACTGTTTTTGAATTAATAAGCCAATATTCACCCATACATGACTCTGATTCTCAGTCTAGAACTGCAGTTTTAACTTGGTCACAACAGTAAAGTTACTGGACAGAACAGAAGTGGATTGTGGAAGCTGCTGAATTGCTTTGCAGCAACAGGTATACTGAAATATGGCACAGACTGAAAGTGTGCTGTGCAAACACAAACTCCAGGACTATTTAATAATGGCTGATGGAGAGAGACACATGCAATCTCTTCTCCAAACATAATGATGATATTGCAGATCTTTTCTTTTTTCAGAAAAGAGTAAACTGAAGAATGGCCGGCAGAGCTTGATATTAATCTAAAAAATAAAATAAAATAAAATAAAAATCTAAACTAAGCTCTAAAATTCTGTGTGATGTATTTAATGTATTTGGATATTTCAATGAAGCCATAATCATGTATTGCATCAGCATTTTAGTTTGTGCCATAAATCTTTCCCTAGGACCAGTGCCACCTCCCAACGAAGTTGATGCCTCATACAGAGAAAACATGGCAGAATCACACAGAACATTAAAGAAGCTTACATGTATTCTTTTGAACTAGAATGATAACTTCTCATACTATATGCTTGTATGCTTTATTAGCTGGGGAGATACAAAGCATGATTTGTAGCTCCAAAATCCTTAATCCTCAAGCTCATTAAATTTGCAAAACACAATATTCATGTTAGCATATTTATTTAGATAATTCAGTGTCTGGATTAGATTTAAATGTTTTGTTTCCTCTTAAGTTTGGTCTTATTTTCTAACTGAGCATTCTACTAATATGGAAACAGGTTTTCAACATACCAGATGTATGCTGTAGAGAAGAAACATCAAACACTGGTGATTAGGGGCTGTCCCCTATAACATACAGGGGACACTGCATTGTAGGAAAGCTGCCACCTGCGCACCTTAAACTGTCCTGGCTTTATTCTTGCACAACCCATGTGTGTTGTGGTTTTCCCTGTCTATTTAAATGTTTTCTTTGTGAATGTGAGTTTTCTATTTAAATCCAATTGTTTCTATTTTTCTATTTTATTGTTTACAATTTTCCTTTTCTACTGTGTTGTGTACATTTGTATTATTGTGAAAATTTTGTATCTACAGTGCACTGTTTGGAACACCCACAATTTTGTTGTACCCTACTGTACAATGACAATAAAGCCTCTTCTATTCTATTCTATTCTATTCTATTCTATTCTTACTCTTTGAGAAAATGCATAGTTGCAACTTACAGAAATGGAGATTTTATACTGCACGCATACTGAAAGCAAACAAAACCTACTGAAGAATGTCTTGTAGCTGTTATGGAGCTCATGTTCAGCTGTTACTTATTGTATTATAAATTGTGGTTCAAGTAAGGTATCACCCATCAGGATTTCATCTCAAAAAGGCAAAGGTCAGAGAAAAAAAAGACATATTCATCTTTTCCATTTGGGACCACCAAGGTTTTCATTTATTCATGCATCCAACCTCAGCTTATCCAGGTAAATCAGTCTTTCTGAGCACCTTTTCTCATTAGCATGGCATAAGAGATAGCAGAGTGGACCAGAGCAGATTATTTCCATATAACAAAATTGCATCTTGAATTCCAAATTCCTGGATAGGAGAACAATACAGATATGGTGCAGGTAGAACGGGGTGTAAGCAAAAAAAATGCAAGCAGTGTCCTTGCTGTAGAACCTATGTCCTTGGTGAGAAACATACTCATCTTAAGGCTTATTCATTTTGATAGTGAATGGAACTTTATTGATGCTCACCTTGACTTACAGCTCAAACAACATAGGTAAATAAATTGCCAATATACAGTATATCCAATGTCATTTTCAAACAAATATCTCACAAATTTAACTGTGTAGTCTTCTCCCTCTATGTGGTTTATGTGTATCAGTGTGAAAACAAAGGTTTTTACTCACATGCTAGGTGTTTAAAATGATGGTTAGCCTTACCTCATCAACACACATCAACACACTGTGCTTGCATTTTGAACTCTGTTGCACCTTTAATTAAAAAAGGGGCTGTTCATGTGTCTGACCAAGACTAACCCTGCGTTCACATATACAAATATGAAAAAGCAGAAAATATTTGGCCTCTCATGAAGCTGTCACTCTGTGTGTGTGTTGTGTTGAGCTGGTAATACACACATTCTGGTCCGACGGGACAGTTACTTTCTATCTGTAGGACAGATTTTTGGCATTATGTTTTCTTGTGTTCATGTGTGGTCTGCATACACATACAGCTGTAGAATTTATGGAAGCACACATGTGTCCCTGTGCAAGTAACACCAGCAGAATTTATCCTCTAGGGACCACATGTGTCTGTACAAGATTTCATCCAATAGTTGAGTGTTGAGATATTTAAGTCTCATGGCTAAAAACAAACCACTGACGACCAAAAACTGAGCCACTCCATTCACTTTTACCCAAAGTCAATTATTAAGGGTTTTTATTTTTATTTATTTATTAAGTGTAGGTTGACCTTGGAGAACAATTCAACTCCAAGCCACCCACTTACTGGAATGGTGATTTCTTTCTTAGGATTTATTCAGGGTATTTGTTCATTTAAAAACACAGCCTATAGCTGAAGGCTTCTAATACATGTGGTGTTTAAAGCGTTCATAAGAGCGAAATCAGCACTCAGTTCCTTATAGAAATACAGTCAGGAGCTATGTCTGATAAATGGTGGGTGTGCACCGAGCTGATGACAATGTCACCAAATGCCAAATGGCAGGAACACTTGGAGATATGCTTGTCCTCCTTTGTCCTTTTGTGTTACTGACTATGAGAAAAACCATAGCTAGAAGAGGATGATGTGATTTGACAGATATTACAGCAGAGCAACAACTTTGTTATATAATTTACAGCACTTTATAAACATGTTTGCACTTGATACATGGATTTCACTTGTATTATTTTACTAGTATGTTCCGGTTCATATGATAATTTGATATATTTAAGATTGGAAAGCGTACTAGACAATTCTACTTAAGTAAAAATACAAGTAAAAGTCAAATTACTTGTGAAAAAGAATAGATTTCAATAAAAGTAAAAAGTTAGTCAGTTAAAATGTGGGTAACTGTTACTACATTACATTTCCTCAAAGGAGTGTAGGGAGGAAAACAAAAACTGTTATATGGTGACAACAATGTCATGTGGTTGAACTACAGAGCATCACGTGCCTTAAAATACGAGCATATAGGCTGTCACACCATCCCCAGGTGAGAACCACTCTGAGCCCTTATGTCCAAACTAGCCAGTAATCTGGCTCTGCAGACACTCTGCAGTGTGGGCTGATGATCAGTTACAAATATACAGCTGCCTTCCTCAGTGTAGCCTTACAACGGTTAACCAGAAAAGAGAACAAAACCACTGTGATGGGTGTTTATAGATTTTATATAGCAATATTAAGAAAGAAATATCAAATACCCTGCCACGTCATACAGAATTACCAGCAGAATAAGCTTCACTGAGGCAGACAATGCACAGCGATACACACACATAAAACAAAAAGAGATAACAATGGTGCACACACAAAAGACAAGATAGATTCTACTTTTTTCCTATACCCAAACAGAAGTAATGCTAATCTTTAACCGTTGCCTCATATTAATGATATCCTCAATTTTATTGCAACATTGTTCTTGACCTTGAAAATCAGGCAGTGAACATACATCCATGACATACACATTTAGAACATGTATCTAGCCTGTGAGAGAGGGTGACCTCTCTGGACACAGAGCTGTGTCCTCCTGTGGCCACACACTGACCATCATCCTCCTCTCTGCTATAGATGATGACTGACTACTTTCTTTTGTTCCATTCTTGCACAATTTTATTTTAACAAAACAACAAACAAAAAAAAAACAAAAAAATCCACCCCTGAGGATTTGTATCATTTTGCATCATAAGTCTCAAGATGACAGCCAAAGTAATTCCTAGATTTGAACCATCCTTCATCATATGATCATTCCTTCATTTCAATCTCACAGAAGTAACTGCAGGAGCTTGTGGTGAGCATGCTCCACATGTTTGACAGGGTGGATGTCTTGCATGAAAGAGGATATCTGGACAAACTGTCTGGACCGAGATATTAAAAGTGACATGAACCCAAAGAGAGAGAGAGAAAAAAAAGCACTTGGGTAATAACAGAGGGACTCTCAACCCCACTGATGCAGACAGCCATACAGTGTGTTCAGCATCCTGAAATACTCTTGCAAGTTCAAAGCTCAGCAAGAGAAAGCAACGTGACCACACAACACATTGAACAGGAAATCAGTTCTTATTTACAAGAGCAACTCTCAACATTTTCTTTCTTTCCTTTCTTTTCACAAAAGGCACAAAGGTTTTCGAAGTAGCTCTGCATTGTTGTCATCTTTCCATATTTTCCTGTAAGGCCATGCATCACAATAGGACACTGACTGGTAATTGCCAGTTACTCCATATGCTGACTAATTAGACACTACTTTTGAGAAGCAGCTGATAGATGCCACAGGAAAGTTCTCTTATTTTTCACAAAGCTCTCTCTGTACTCTTGATTGTACCCCTGGCATGCTGGCACTTTGTCCGCCCACAGCAAGCACATGACTGCCTACCCACAATACCAAACACTCAGTCACAGGGTTGCTCTGCTACCTACCATTATTTCATCTCATCTGTCACAATTTGGGCGCTTCAAACACCAGTGAATCACACTGATGTTGAGCGGCTGCAGATGTTTCATACAAATGGGTCACATCCCAACAGTCTACCCTAATTAGACCATTGTTTTGCAGAGGGGCAGTTGCGCGTATTATTAACAAACCATTACAGTGAGTGCCTTTCATCCATCATAAAAGCCAGCTCTAATTGGGTTTGTAGGCTTTTATTTATCTGATGGGCCAGGATGGTCATTATTTCTCCTCTTCAAAGCAAATAGATCTTATTAGCGTGTTTTGTCAATGTGCTGCTGTGTTAATTTGAAACTGTACCCTGGTTTGCTTGCTGATAGCATGGCATGGGACTTTGATAAATCAGTTTAGATAACCTTTCATTCATACCTATGGGTTGACACATTTTTCGGTGGACTTTTCATCTTTTTTGTATCTAGGTTCTGTAAAGGGCTGTGTGGAGTTCATTTATCCTGCGCTTTCCTCTTGCTGCTGCTTTTCTCAGTGTTGACTCCTGTCTCAAAACTACTCATGCAGGACACGTTACCAGTGCATCATGCTGAGCCTGTGCCTGTCAGCTTAAATACCCTAAGAGACTACCAATAAAAGGAGAATGGCCTTTTTGACTGACGACTTCCATCCTCAAACAAAATGTAAATTTATTTCATTCAGTATGGACTGTACAGTATGCATGCAGTGCTCAGTTATTTAGTGCAGTTATAGGATATAATGGGCTCTCTCATAGACAATGAGTATTATATATTTAGAGGTCTCATCTGTAAGCCATCAATGAACAATTTCACTTTATACTTTCATCACAAATCGGAATCTTTGTTTGCTGATTTTAAGCTTTGAAGAAATGTTCCAGACTACAGACCTATCTTGTGTGTTATACTGAGTAGTATGAAAACCTTGCTCTGCCTCAGTGATTTCATTTGGACATTAAAGTCAGTGGAGAAGTAACTGTAAAACAAAAACAAAAGCAAACAAACAAATAAAACACTTCCATAACTCTTAAGTCTCACTTCTTATAAATCTTGCCATGAGCTCCTCCCCCAGATACTGACTACTGAAGGCTCCTCTGAGCTATGTGAGAAAACGTTTAGCATACAGAACTTTAAGGTGACTCGGCCTTGAATATTAATGCTGTTCTGAGCTGCTTGATGCTCATTTCATGTTTCCAAGAAGAGACGGTGCCGGTGTCTACTGGGAAATATCAAGTAAAGTACACAGTATGGCAGTCACTGCCCAGATGTCTCACATTAAACCAGACAGTCCTTTTACAGACCTTCAGCCTCAGCTGAAACTTCCTTTTGATGGATGTCTACTTGTCCAATGTTCTGGGTGATGAGGAGAAAAAATAATATAATACTGTAAGTACATTATCTGATTACTGCATGCACATGAAAAGAGCAGATGCCGCATATAATTGGTTTAAAAGATTTAAAGAAGGCAAAGCTATGGCATACTGGGTCACTGGTGTTGTTCTGGGTTACATCTCAAGGGGATGCAGCATAGCTGTTTGCAGTAGCAAACTAGCACTTACATTCTGTATACATCTGCCATATGCCCGTTGTTGTACAGGTCCATCATCATGGGGAAAACAGATATTTTATATTTAGGATAGCAATCATTTCACTGTGTTTTGGTTATAATAGGGGTTATGGTCTACAATGCTAGATATTAGAAAACAGTGGTATAGTTTCAGGGCATTAATGTTTCTTCATACAGAAACTGTGATCATTGGACACATGCTGGTCAGGTTATGGTTGAAGATTGTTTTTCTTTTGTTAATGTTAATACTTTCTAGCTCTACTATTGAACAGTGATTAAGACTGTTCCTTTCAGTCGAGTTTACAAATCACTGATGAAAACTTTATATTAAAACACCCCATATATTAGTTAGAATAACCAACAAAATATGTTTATTATCATATGTCGAGGCACTGGACAATACTCATACTGAGTGGTGAAGTCTTCAGCACTGTCTATTAGAAATAACATATATATAATTCTAATTTGAATAGGAAATACATTTGGTTAAAACTGTAATGCTATTTGCATTATGGTTTTTTTTTATCAATAGAGCAGAATTAGTTGTTAATTAATGTACTGGCAAGTTGCAAAATGTTGATGGCATCTTTCGTATGTTTTTTCTGCAGAATTGACTTTTGCAATTTATCAGCTCATACAGCAACTAAAACATGATTAATACTTTTTTTATGTTTAGGTACACACAGTGTTTAGTTAAGGTGAGGAAAAAAATGTTTGTAAAACAACAACAAAACAAAATCGTATGTCGGACATATAACAATACTGCTGTTATTCCATTACATTAGCTGTTGCAAGGGAAACACATATATACAGAGCTGCAAACACATGAACATGTGGCATCACTGCAGTTATGGCTAAAAGGGAATGTTGTGGAAACCAGATAAGATTTATTGCCTACGCAGAAAAAAATCACATTTTAATTCCATTAAACACTCAGCTATCTGCTCAGCAACTCTTTACAATTACCCGCTCCATCTGTCTCTTATTCTGTATCCAAATTAATAACCACTAGTTTGGGATTTTGTATAGCTTTTCACTGGTTACAGAACCTTATGCAATTATGTAAGGATCTCCTCAAATGCGCTCCACCACACAGGCATTTCTTTCTGCACGCGTTCACTATAGAAGCTGGTCCCAGATTTTATTGAGCAGGCAAGGTCAATTACATGGTGCAGTGATTCAGCTGTTGTAGTCATAGCGTAACAGTGTCACTGAGTCTTAGTTTTTAATGTATGACTGTAGGTTTTTTTTTTTTTTTTTTTTTTGTTTTTTTTTTTTTTTTTTTACCTTACTTTAACAACTTTCTTCTTGAACACTATTAAAAAACTTGGGAGGGCAATGCTCTGTATCCTTAATTTCAAGTGACATGCAAGCAATATGATTCAAAGCTGATCCAGTAGCACAAAATATTGTTTGCAATTTTCTCCCAACCATGTATTCCAAATTGTCTGAGTCATTTTAAGCAAAGTAGAGCCACAGTTGAATGCAGACATGCACTGAAATACAAAAACTTTGTGTTAACTTTAGATAATGTCTCACAGTGGGATGTCAATCCAGACTTGATTTTTCTCACTGTCTTGTCTTGCTGTTTAGGATGCTTTAAGAAGGAGTTGAGCATCTGTCAGTGAAACTGAAACAGTACCACTGATTTCACAACAAAAAATTGTGGCAGAGTGTAAAATAATTCAGTTGTTTTTTTGTTTTTATGTTTTTTGTTTTTTTTTGCTAAGAGCTGTTAATAATCTGGGCATCATACAAGCTGGGATGTCTGTCTGAGTCCTAATTTATTGTCTAGTGCCAAGTGCATTATTACAAATGTGTGACAGTTATATGTATGAAAAATTAGTCACTAGGTTATGGGAGTAAGGAAAGGTTTCTGAACTAACCCCTTGGCTAGTCAGTCAATGCAGTCAGACAGAGTTGGACGAGCTTCTCATTACCCAGAGTCAACGCAGCCTTATCTTACTCACCCATGTGGCTACAATATCTGAAAAGATATGCAGCTTTGCCATTTAAAAGCAGTGCATGAAAACATGTGCTATGGCATCATAAATACATGCTATATGAAATGCTGCATACATCATCAGCATTTTCCTCTGAAAATCACACATTGTGGCATTATGCTGAAGTAAATGAGCTTATTGCCCATACCCTTTCAATTCCAGCAAACAGGCTGCTGAAATGTCTATTTATCACTCAATTCTTCATTTAGCACATTCACTTTTAGATAGGAAAATTGCAAAAGCAAATAGCATTAATCATAGACAAGCACAACACATCACTGACTTTGAAGTAGATTACTGTGTGGGGGGGGGGGGGCTTACCTCTTGAGTCCTGAGAAAAAGAGGATATTGTTTTCAGGGATTAGAACTGGCACAGCTGAGAAAAGAAAATATGTCAAATGCTTCAAAGTGATTGTGGTTGAAATAAAGGAAAATTCACGGGTGAATAAAACAGCAGTGGTTAGAAAATTGGCATAACCTCTAAATGCACTTTCTTTGTCAAGTCTGCCATTGTCTCCCATTGGTGCTCGAGCAGTTCTTGAGCATCATTACTCATAAACATTGCACACCGTAATGAGTAACCCTATGAATAAATGACCATAATGATGCCAATTAACTCTACATGCAGACAAACGCAAATGACTGTACTGGATTGTGAGGTGACATTTTCTTGTGCAAGACAAGGTTTTATAAGGAGTGAAGTGGGCAAATGTTCACTTTTAAACTTTGACAGTGATTATGGGCTTCAAGTTCAGGCCTCAATGTTTATTTATTTATTTTTTATTTTTATTCATAATGGATTAAGAGCTTAACTGAGTACAAATCAATTAACTACATTTTTAAATTAAAGTCAAAATTATTCTCTTCTACAGTTAGAAACCTTGATACCATTATATTCTTTACTTTTCTTTTTGTAACCCTTACTGTACATTACTCTGGGGCAAAGTGCAGTGCATGGATGACATAAAAGAACTGAAAAATAAAGCATGCAGATGATTCATATAGATCAGAATTGTTCATTTATTGATTTATTTTGGAGGTATGGATGTCTAATTTGTTTGGGTAGATCACAGATACACCGTCACGTGACACAGGATGAATCCCGCCTACCACAAACTGAGCTGAGCGAATTTGTTTTCGGTTGCTGTCACTTGAAATTCTGAACTGAAGCAGCTCAATCTGCTGTTCCCTGACTACCACTACTTCTGTCTGTGCTTTGAGTTCAGTGTGTGCTGAGGGTGTTGCTGATGATGCAACACTACAAGATGTGGTCAGTGGAGTTTTACTGCCAGCCATCCTCAAGTGCAGCAGAGAGGACAAATGAAGTGATTTAGTTAGAGAAAGTGCCAAGACAGTGGCACAGAGCAATGACAACAAGCACTTGAAATTTTGATACAGGCCAAAAGGCAGGGTTGCAACTATTTTATTTTATTAAATCATTGATTAATTAATAATAATGATGAACAGAGAAAAGCTAAATCCTCACATCTGTTAACTGGAAAATTTGTGCCATTTTTGCTGGTGAAAACTCAGCTCTTTCAACTCTAAGAATTCTACACTTGAACAAATGGTAATGCACTATCACTGTGTCTGCTGATGGGATGGATGGGTTGGGGTTGGCCGGTGCCAGAATTAACTTTTGTCTTCTCACTTGAGTTTGCAGGCCTGCATCATACTGCTAACAAAGATCTTTAAGGCTGGTATTTAAATTTTTACCATTTCCTCTTTTGCTTCTCCTGCAGGTAATAGGCAGCTTGTGATAGCTGAGAGGATGTCTTAATTACCAGATTTGAAACCAATAAATTAGGCAGGGTTTGGGTTTTGATTAAAGTCCTGGCAGTGGCTTGGGAATTTTGAGCAGAACATGCCACAAACAGATGGAATGGCTATCAGGAAAGCTCAAAGCACCATGACATGATAGATCCACTCTTAACAACAGCCCATATTTGCTCCCGTGCCTGCTAATCAACATCCTCCCATCAGTGAGGATGAATCTGCCAAGTCAAAGGTGATGAAGAGAGGCAAGTAGTCACTCCATGCCTCCTTCCCCCATGCCTACAATTTCCCCTCTTCATCTGGTTGTCCTCTAGCCTCTCATTTTGTGGCCAAATGGAGAGTGAAGTGAGTACTACCATCTGTGCAATCGGGGTAGAGGGGAGCTAATAGTTCCACACAAGGGATCAAAATCTCATCACTCTTAACCCCGTGAGGAAAGCCAAATCGTAAACGGCCTCCTCAGTTGGACAAACCATTTACCTCTAATGTGTGGCTGCTAAGTTAAGAGGAATGGATGGACAAAACCCTGCCCTCCTACAGCAAATCCCATGAGAGACCAAAATAATTTTGAAATAGTTCCAGTGGTATCTATGTTCTTACTGAGGAGGCCTTGTGCCTAAAGCAGAAAAATTAAATGACAGGTTCTTCAAAAGCTCTCATCAATCTCTAGTTGTCAGGGAAAGCTTTCTCCTAAAAAAAAAAAGAAGCTCTTGTATTTATGAGCACAAGCAGAGATGTCTGTTGTCAGTGTTTTTGACCTTTTTTTCTTTGTGGTGGTTTCTGTGCAACAGAAAAATGTATCTCAGTAGGTCCTTGTTATGGTGGTATTGCAATTCTGTTTGAGTCTGGCCACCTTTGCTCTGTTACTGTGTAGTGATGGCTGAGGGGAAATCAGGCAATCTCTTCCCCCAGGAGCAAACATCAAAAAAGACTCATATGGTGAGGCTGCAGAATCTCATACTCAGAGCTTCAGGTGCTTTACTGTCAAACCAGTGAGCCATGTTGTGGAGAGAGATAAAAGTAAAGTGCATTGTCAATATTTAAAGGCTCCATGATAATTTCTTGCCAGTAATTTATTGAAATCTGATGTCTTAGGTTCAGAAAAAAAGAGATAATTTGTGTTTTTAAACAAATGCAAATGTCGTTTTGACAATTAAGAATTGACAACACTTCAAAATAAAGATCAGTGTTAAATATAAGGCTAAAAGGCAAATGCAATTTGAAAATAGCTTTTTAGTGTGAAAAATAAAATACATTAGAAATAAAAATACACAAATATGAGCTGCAGTTGTAAGCACAGAGATGAAGGGGCGGCATTCATTTTACACGCCAAAACCAGTACACTTGTCATAGGGATAGCTACTATTCAGCCTGTGCAGAACATGCAAAGAATGTCTTTTATGAAAAGTTGTTATTAAATCATAGAGAGTAACTTCAAGCTTTGAGATGACATGTCGTTAGGATGTATGAGTTGTAACAGTTATTAGCATGCCTCTGAATTTCTCCTACCACTGTATGAGTCAATGTAAATCCATCACAAGGTTAATCACATGTATTTCACCTATTGAGATTAAATTGGGCGATATGAAGAAAAGCATTAATCACACAGGGGGGTTGACACCATGTCCTTGCTAGGTTCTGTATGCAAAATGAATATCTACTGGATTTTTATTGATTACCTGGCATGTTCCAGTGCAACATCAGATAATCATTAAACAATCACATGATAATTTATTACAATATGATAGAAAAGAGAATATGAAGGGTCTTAGTGTCCAACTAATTTGTGACCAATACAGACTAAAAGTTCTCTAAGATGCTTAGAACAGCCTACCCATGCAGTGCATTGTGTACCAAGGAGAGTTGGTGCTGTTTTAACAGGAAAGGGAGATCACTGTAAATACTGATGTGATATAGGTTTTTTTCTGTTTACTGCACATAAATAAAAACTATTCTTGTTATTGTTTTTGAAGGAATACTCACTTTATTTTGTACCATACTGTACAAAGTGATTGAATTGCAACTGTTATTAATTTAATGACTGTGATCATTCTGTTTTTTTTTACTGCCAAATGTTTGACTTGAAGGAAGCACTAGTATCAGCCAAAATATCATTAGAGCCATAGCAATTATTAAATATACATTGTTTATATATGTAAACTACATTTTTTTTTAAGTTTTTTTTTTTTTTTTTTGGCTTTATTGACAGGACAGTGAGAGAAACAGGGAGAGAGTGGGGGAATGACATGCAGTAAGGGTCCAGCCAGATCAGGAGTCGAACCGGGGTCCGCCTGCTCAGACCACTAGGGCCCACATGGTACACACCCTAACCATTCAGCTATGAGGGCGCCCCCGTAAACTGCTTTTTTAATATCTACTTTTTATTTTATTGAAGAGACACTGGTTGCTCTGTCGATGAGGGGACATTAAAAGACTAACAGCAGTAAGTTCTTCCCGGTATAGTTTGCCTTTTTCACCTAAACCAGTGAGATCCTCAATGGCACCTCCTACATGGAAGCAGGAACTGCCTGATATGACTTTGAAATACATAAAACAGTGTTTTCTTCCTCAGTCTTTACTCATAGTGTACCTTCTCCAGACCCCCACTGTTTTGCTTTTCCAGGAAAACTAATTTGGAGGTCAAATCTGTGCTAATAAAATTTTGTCCTGTCTTGCATTCCTGGTTTTTATGATGGCAAAATGCACTTTCCCTGTATTCATTTCAGTTTGTTTGTTTTTCTACAGAGGAGCAATTTGCCTATAATCTTATAGGGAAGAGATGACATCTGTTTTTCCATGACAATTGTTTATTCAAAGATGTATCAAAGGTTTCACTGTATCAGAGGTTTCATTGTTTTCTCAGTACTCAACAAGCAATTTACCCAGAACTTTAATAGATCAACACTGACAGGTACACTGCAATGTTCCTATCCACGCACTCAACACAAATAAAAACATATTCTTCCTTCCAAAAGACCATGACCAGATAGGAGTAAATGATATTTATTTTTCTACTTATGTTTCATTGTCATTGTTTCTTTTTCATTTTTACTTTAAAGACCCATGATTAAATCTTTATCAGGGTCTTTGGTATGAAGTAATGCCTGAGGCAACAAGTGAGAAAGGCTTCAGTTCCATCCCCCTTCTGAAATCCCATTTATGAAAGTGTGGACTAGGATCTAAACCAAAATTGATTTTGGAAATTGTTTTGTGGTATTTTACTCCCCCAGGGACAATGATTATTCTTTTATCACATTTCTGTGGTGTTTTTCTTGTTGGGACATATTTCGGAGGTCCTCTGGGTAGGTTTCTTTTGTGCTTATTAGATCAGGTTGTTGATTGAAATTATTCTGTGTTAAACTCGTAATAATTACAATATACATCAGTGAAATCATTTGTCTTGAATACTCATTTATCAGAAAGAGTCAACCCAACATTTACTCTATTGTTCACTTATTTACTATGTCCTTGTCCCAAGCTTTTCTCAAAGACCTCACCTAGATTTACCTTATCAATAATCAAACAAACAAGCAATAAATAAGTAAATGATATAAAAAAGAACACTGCATGCTAACATGGCCTCTTTCTGAAAAACTGTTTAACCCCTTTAAGTTTTCCATACTGTATGTTTCAATAAAGTCTAGATGTTTCTTTGTGATGATAAGTTTTACCTTTCCTAGGATCAAACTAAAGATTAGCCAATTTCATAGTGCCAGCCAAGAGTCTAAGTCTAAAACTGAAAGAATTAAGTTGTTGTGTGTCCATGTGAGAGGAAAAGAGAAGACAGTGAGGAAACTTGGTTCAGCTGCAATTGACAGTTCAAAGGGTTCAATTTGAAACTGGGCTTGTAATTATCTTGTAGGCTTTGCATGCTGTGTTAGAGGACTGACTCTCTCTTTCTCTTTCGGCATCTCCCAAATTCATTAATACCCCTGCATACCTACAGTAAAAATCATGCTCACCTAATTATCTGCCTGCCAACCATTTTATTAAAATTTACAATATCTACTATTGTGTTAACATACACTCTGTCAGCAAGGAACCTCACCCAATTCAAAATAACAGATGCAGTGAATCGACTTCGAGTAACAGGTTTTGTTATTTAAAATATTCTGTCATTGATGGCGAAAATACAAATTAATGTGCTATTTTTAGTCTCAAAACATCAAGTCATACATACCGTCAAACTCCCTGTCAGTCACTTATCCCCAGTGACTAGGTTATTGTGTAAGTTCTGCTGATAAAAGGCTCAAATGTAATATGACTTTGCAGAGTAATTATATTAGATATAGGTTTTCAACTGTTTATCTGGGCCAGGCCCATGTGTTTTCAGTGTTCAATAAACTCATCCATTTAGTTTTAAAATCATGATTTATTTACATGGTAACTCCTCCTCTGGTAGCTCACAGCTGAAGATCTGATGCTTACCTTGTGCAGAAATTCTAATGGGGCAGTGCAGTTTTCATGATGGTGTTTGTTTCTTGAAATGCAAAGGTAAATTCAAAGGTGCATGGGTAAAAATATTCTATAATGAGTTGGATGATAAATAAAATACTTTTGGCTTGTCTTCCCCTCTCATTAAGGTTGCAATTGTAACTTTCTACATGTCTTAACCCGATTCACCACCTTATTGGGGTGGATGAGCTTGTGTGTCGTTGTGACTCTGGGAGCTGTGTTGTCAGGGGCATAACCCCTGGTAGAGTCTCCCACATCCCCCATCTCTACAGCCCTGGGCCTAACTAATTAATTTTAATTCATTCATGGACCCCAAAGGATCAGCCAAGATGGAGCTACAGCACCTCACCCAGAATAGGGAAACCAGGGCTTCCTCCTGGAGCCAGAACCAGACGCAGCCAGATCTGGTGGCCTGGCCCTGTCCCATGTGGTCCAGTTGGTTACAGCCTGGAGGAACTGCATGCACCCTGTGAGCCCACCTATTGGAGTTGGATGCACTGACAGCTGGATGACAGACAAAGGTAGGGAACTGGGCATGCTGGTGGTAAGGAGGGTGTGGACCTCAGACATCCAGAGAAAGTCTGAAGTAGAGCTACTGCTCCTTCATGTCAGAAGGAGCCAGCTAGGGTGGTTCAGGCATCTGATCAGGATGCCTCCTGGGTGCCTTCCTATGGAAGTTTTCCAACTGGAAAGAGAGCCTGGGATGGACCCAGAACACATTGGAGAGGTCATGTGGCTCATCATGCTAAAAAAAACACCTCAGGGTCCTCCAGGAGGGACTGGAAGTTGTTAGAGAGATGCCTAGACAACCTTAGCCTGCTGCCACTACGACTTGACCTGGATTAGCTGCAGAACATTGATAGGTCACACAAGCAGGTGTGACAGAACAAACCTGGACCTCTCTTTAAAATGGGTAGCTTGCTGTGGTAACCAATACTGCATGGCTAACCTTCTCTGGAGCAACAGCCCACCTACTACACTGACCATCAACTTACTGAAATGAGGGAGCCATCATTCCAACGGGATTCAGACCTGGACACAATCACTGAATTTACAATAAAGTGACATATACTAATTTAATTTTTGCAGATTAGCAGGGTAACTTTGGTCGCCAGAATAATTACAGCAGTGATGGTAGAAACATCTTCGCACTCTGGGATAGAGAAAAGTTTCTAAAAACAGGGGAATTGTAGCTTATTGAACAAACAATAATTACAGCTGTATATGAATTGTGGTATTTTTTTAATATGTTTTTTATTCAATTTTTTTTACATTTGTGTGACAACATGAGGTGACTGTGAATTCTAAATCATTTTAGACTCAATGAATTGACAATGGGAAAAATAGTTAATCACCATCACCTTTTATGGGGAAAATAAAAATCCAGCTACTTTATAAATGCTCATATCAATATCAAGCCCTCATTTCTTGACCCCAGGCCTTTTATTGGCACAGAATCTCTATAGTTTTCCTCTCTGCTTTGGAAGCAGAAATAGCGTGACTTTATTGAACTGTCTTTCAGTGGATCATTTTCTACTTGTGTGATTATATTGCATACATCTCATTTCACTGAGTGTCACCTCTAGCTACTGCAATAACCAGAATCCCCCATGTGTATCATAACCTTACAGCACAATAAGTACTCTACTCATGGTTTGAGGTTTTGATGCATAATGTGATTGATTTGTATTAACGAACAACTCATCCATGTGATCATGCTTAGCCTGTTGATAACCTTCTTCATAATACCAGGTATCAGATCTCAAAATACAAAGACAGGCATGAATAGAAAATTATCTGAATTCCTTTAGACCACCTATTATATTTATCAGTAGAAGGATTTAATGCTTGCCGCCTTTAAGTTTTAGCCCAGTGTTTAGTGGTGTTCTGGTCCCAGTTTCTACCATATTAAGGGTTAATAAACTGTACATTTTATGGTTGAGAGCAATATTTGATTTCATTGCTAGCTGTAGCTAGCTAGGTTGCTGTCATGTCCTAAGGGAGATTACTTTGACAGCAGCAGCGGTGACTGACTAGAAACATGCAGATAGCACCGACTTCTTACTACCAAGACAAATGCCAATTTTGAAGCTATTTACGACATGATCCTAAAAACCCTAAAAAAAACCCAAAAACAAACAAATCACACAAAGTAATCCAAATTATGTGTACTTTAAATATTACATACATCCCAGTTTTTCACAAAAAAGTGAGTGAATATGGCTGTGCAGATGTTAAGGTGGGTGCACTGAGTTGAGCTGATGAGGCTTTGCCTTCCATCACATCTCTGTCTTTGATTTAAGCTGAGATTGTTCTGGTTGGGATAAGCTGAAAAGATTCTTTTCTGTTCTTGACCCATTTCCTTGTGCCTCATTATTTTCCATGTTGATGGCTTTAGGAGGGTTTTCCTAGTCTTTTGCTCAAGTGTGGCCCTACTGATGCTAGTCTGCACTCATTTCAGCATACCGAACACACATTTCACAACACAGTTCTCCAAATGTCCAAAAGTTAATAGTTTTACGTGACACAACTTTCATACACCAGAATCTTTAGTCTGTGCTCAAATGGTCCATAATTCACTGACAAGTGGAAAATACCAGTGCTGTTCCTGCTGTTTCTCTGCTTATATCTCTTTCTCTAATGTCTTGCAGATGCAGATGATACCACTTTCTTAGCCTTTGCTTCCATCTGTCTCTTTCACTGCTTCAAATTTTTCTATTGTTTTCTCTGTTAGCTTTAGATTTTCCTTCTCTTAAACTCTTTGCTGGTGTAGTTGTTATTGTCTCATAGTCTTTTGTTCTGTTCTTGCTCTGTTTCTTTACTGTCAGCATCTTAAAACATGAGTCTCAGTTACTGAGCATTGCTACTTATTGATAGCAACCATCAATTTGTTTGTTATCACACTATTTACTTAATTAAAAGCAAAGGCTGTCCAGTTTTGGTAGAGTTGATGGTTGGGGAGCTGGTGAGGGGTCATGGTCAGAGAGCCTGGGATGGATGACACTATGAACTCCTGGTAAAGTTCATTACTGTCTTTACTGTACACTTACAGTATTATATACAACTGAAATGTTATACATCTCTCTCACAAAACCATTTCTTATGCGCAAGGCCAAAGCCATAAATTACATGATTATATATTCCCAGGGTGCTGTACAGTGTATGAGGTTACATGATAAACTGTAAACCTGTGACCGAGGTTCAAGTGTAAAAAATGCAAGCTAGGCAAGCTGACTTGAGTCACACAACAAAGTACCTATAACAGGTTGACACAGCAAATTTTCCAAACATGTATCTTAAATTAACACCACTCAATAACTATTAACATAAAATTAAGCAACCAACAACAAAATGATTTCCACCATTCCAATTTGTTTCTAAGTTTACTATTTACCATGTGAATATCCCAAACTTTGTTATTAGCCTAGTATTTAGGGAATAAAGTGTATGGTAGCTTCAATAAACAAGGAAATTGTTCTGAATGTTAATGTCAGGTATTCTATACTTGTCTCTGTCTTCATGAAGGCTGGTGAGCTGTATAAACACCAGACAGTGATGGAAATTAGGTCAGGACTTTTTTGTTCTATCCTTGATGTAGTGCTGTATTTTCAAGCACAATGACAGATGCAGCATGGTAGGTCTTGGGCACAAAAGCCAAGTATTCCAGTTTATTACTATTTTCAGTTTTATTTATTTCTACTGTCATATGTACACATGATGTGACCATTTAAAATGTGACACAACATCATTTGCACTGTAATACATTTCAGTAATAAAACACTGAACAAAATGAAACATTTTAAAATAGTAAGATAAATAAAATAAAATAAATATCAACTGCTTTATTGTCATTCCTGCTCTAATAAGTGTTTTTTGCTTTTTGTATTGGCGCTTGTTGACATTTCACCAGAAACAGATATGGTTATAGACATCTACTCTCAGTGCAAAGTCTAAGACACATTTTCCTCCAAGATATCTTTGCATTGCCTCCTGCCTGTTTGTGTCTCTCCTCTCACCTGTGCACCATGCACAATGAATTTCAAGGTTAAAAAAAAAAAAAAAAACGGTCAGAGTGCCACATGTGTTGGTCACTGTGCCACCAAGAAATCTGGTCCATATTATGATGTGTTGTATTTAAATGTACTTGCATATTGTCAGTAAATGAAACCACTCTACAGAAAACAGACAAACAAAACCTGGAGGAAATAGCATTTATGTTCTATCTCTTTACAGTTGTTTTTCAAGAACCACCAGACAGTCCTGCACATAATGTGCCTGCCTGAACCACCATGTCATTCATTCAAAGAATTAGATCTCAGTTTGGTCTGAAATTGATGTCGCAGTGTCTGGATAACAAATCTCCCTTTTAGAGAAATACACTCAGTGAGCACTTCATTAAGAACACCATAGTAATACTGGGTAGGGCCTCCCTCTGCTCTCAAAACAGCCTAAATTCTTTCAATTCAATTCAATTCAATTTTATTTATGTAGCACCAAATCACAACAAAAGTCATCTCAAAAAACTTCCTTTTAAGAGGCAGAAACCTCGAGCAGAACTGGACTCAAGGTGGACGGCCATCTGCCTCGACCGGTTGGGTTAAGGAGAGAGGTGGGGGGGGGGGGGGGGGGGTAGAGGCAGAAATACCTGCAGAAAGTGACAGAAGAGGAGAGAGAGACG